>JACEEZ010005639.1:440000-530000 GCA_016584305.1 Chionoecetes opilio | reverse complement strand
TAGAAGGGGAAAGTTATAGAAGGGGGTAGTTATAGAAGGGGGTAGTTATAGAAGGGGAGGGATAGTTATAGAAGGGGGTAGTTATAGAAGGGAAATGGAGGATAGATTTATAGCATGAAGTGGATAGTATGGATAGAATTTAGGTAGCTATGAGGATGGTAGTGGATAGATAGTTAGGTAGCTATGAAGGAATGGATAGATGGATAGATAGTAGAGTAGCTATGAGGAAATGGATAGATGATAGATAGTAGAGTAGCTATGAGGAATGGATAGATGGATAGATAGTTAAGTAGCTATGAGGGAAATGGATAGATGGATAGATATTAGAGTAGCTATGAGAGGAGATGGATAGATGATAGATAGTAGAGTAGCTATGAAGGCAATGGATAGATAGTTAGATAGTTAAGTACTATGAGGGAAATGGATAGATGGATAGATAGTTAGAGTAGCTATGAGGCAATGGATAGATGGATAGATGGATAGATAGTTAGAGTAGCTATGAAGGCAATGGATAGATAGTTAGATAGTTAGAGTAGCTATGAGGGAAATGGATAGATGGATAGATAGTTAGAGTAGCTATGAGGCAATGGATAGATGGATAGATGGATAGATAGTTAGAGTAGCTATGAAGGCAATGGATAGATAGTTAGATAGTTAGAGTAGCTATGAGGCAATGGATAGATAGATAGTTAGAGTAGCTATGAAGGAAATGGATAGATGGATAGATAGTTAGAGTAGCTATGAGGGAAATGGATGATAGATAGATAGTTAGAGTAGCTATGAGGGAAATGGATAGATGGATAGATAGTTAGAGTAGCTATGAGGGAAATGGATAGATGGATAGATAGTTAGAGTAGCTATGAGGGAAATGGATAGATGGATAGATAGTTAGAGTAGCTATGAGGCAATGGATAGATAGATAGTTAGAGTAGCTATGAGGGAAATGGATAGATGGATAGATAGTTAGAGTAGCTATGAGGGAAATGGATGGATAGATAGATAGTTAGAGTAGCTATGAGGGAAATGGATAGATGGATAGATAGTTAGAGTAGCTATGAGGGAAATGGATAGATGGATAGATAGTTAGAGTAGCTATGAGGGAAATGGATAGATGGATAGATAGTTAGAGTAGCTATGAGGCAATGGATAGATGATATGTTAGAGTAGCTATGAGGGAAATGGATAGATGGATAGATAGTTAGAGTAGCTATGAGGGAAATGGATAGATGGATAGATAGTTAGAGTAGCTATGAGGCAATGGATAGATGGATAGATAGTTAGAGTAGCTATGAGGCAATGGATAGATGGATAGATAGAGTAGCTATGAAGGAAATGGATAGATGGATAGATAGTTAGAGTAGCTATGAGGGAAATGGATGGATGGATAGATAGATAGATAGAGTAGCTATGAGGGAAATGGATGGATAGATAGATAGTTAGAGTAGCTATGAAGGCAATGGATAGATAGATAGATAGTTAGAGTGGCTATGAGGGAAATAGATAGATAGTTAGAGTGGCTATGAGGGAAATAGATAGTTAGAGTGGCTATGAGGGAAATGGATAGATAGATAGTTAGAGTGGCTATGAGGGAAATGGATAGATAGTTAGAATGGCTGTGAGGGAAATAGATAGATAGTTAGAGTGGCTATGAGGGAAATGGATAGATAGATAGGAGAAGAATGGAGATAGGAGGAATGGAAAGGAGGAAATAGATAGATAGAGTAGCTACAAAAATAAGCATAACCTATTTTCCTTCCCTGCCTTCCCTGCAGGCGCTGGGTTGCCTGCTCTACAAGCTGTGTTTCTTCACCCTGCCCTTCGCCGAGAGTCCCCTGGCTATATCCTCGGGCAACTTCAGTATTCCCGACAACGCTAGATTCTCCAAACACTTGTTAGCGCTCATACGTAAGTACTCGTGGGTACAGGCAAACCTCTCGTATTCGGGCACTCATTATTTAGACTTTGACATTACTCGGACTTTTTTTTTTTTTTTTTTTTTTTTTTTTAGGGGGTCGAAATTTCCTAGCTATATAATTTATATACACCTATAAATTTCTTTTTTTCTTTTTTATGGGTCGAAATTTCCTAGCTATATAATTTATATACACCTATAAATTTCTTTTTTTCTTTTTTATGGGTCGAAATTTCCTAGCTATATAATTTATATACACCTATAAATTTCTTTTTTCCTTTTTTATGGGTCGAAATTTCCTAGCTATATAATTTATCCTGAATTTGAACCTAGATATTTTTTTTTTTTTTTTTTATTATTATTTTTTTTTTTATACATATCCCCCCATTATTCGGATCCTTGCATTACTCGGACCACTCCTTGGCCCAATTAGTCCGAATATGAGAGGTTTTACTGTATGTGTTTTACCTTAGTGTAGCGTACAGAGCCTGAGCTATACTCCTGTGGTGCTGTGTTTGTATGTGTATATTATCATTAACCTTTCCCTCCCGTTTTCCCCTCTCCCAGGTTACATGCTTGACCCTGACCCCGACACGCGACCCGACATCTACCAGGTGGCCAGTCTGACCTTCAAGCTGGCCGGGAGGGACTGTGCGATGAGAAACGTCAACGTAAGTGTTCAGGGAAGAAAAGGGCTAGGGCAGCGGTGGGCAACATGCGGCTCTTGCCAGAGACCCGACACATTTTATTGTTGGGTAATTTCCATTCAGAATTTACACTGTGACGCCATCAGCACTGCTTTTCTGCCAAGTTTGAAGAAATTGGCTCTTCCTAATTCTGGGTTGCCGACCTCTAGGTGGGGTAGAATTCTTAAATACAGTAAAACCTTGTATTCGGACCCTCATTATTCGGACCTCCTTTTTTTTTTTTATTTGTTTTTTTTTTATTATTTTTTAGGGATCGAAATTTCCTAGCTATATTTTACCTAACCTAGAATTTTTTTTTTTTTAATTTTTTTAAGGGGTCGAAATTTCCTAGCTATTTATAATCTTTATATTTTTTTATTGTTTTTTTTTTTTTTTTTCTTTTTTTTTTTATTTCTATCCCCCCTATATAATCCCCCCATTATTCGGATCCTTGCATTACTCGGACCACTCCTTGGCCCAATTAGTCCAATAGAATTTTTAACCTGTAGATTATCAGTAAACTTTGTACGGAAACCAGAATTCGGATCGTTTTTTTTTTTTTTTCTTAAGGATCGATCTAGCTACTTACCAACCAATTTTTACATTTTGAGGGGTGAAATTCCTCCTATCTAGCTGATCTCCATACCCGTTTGCCCTTTTTCATAGCATATGCCCCCCCTATAAATGCCCCCAACATTCCGGCCCTTCGCCCTACCCGGGACCACTCCTGGCCCCTTACGCACACAAGTGGGTAGGCTTATGTATTGAGATGCAGGGGTCAATGACGTTTTTTTTTTCTTTTTCAGATGTGAGTGCCCTCCTTGAACTGTCACACGGGAAGCGTGGGCTTTTGATGGCCGTCATGAGGCACCAGGTTTGGCCTCGCAGGTCAGGTACACTTGTAGGTGTGGGGGAAGTGGTGTGTGGTGGCTGTTGTTTGTTGTGTGATTGTGGCGGGATTGGACTTGCACCCGTCTTGCAGCTCTGAAGAGGAACATTGCAGCTGCGAATGATGGCAGTGGTACACAGCAGCCACAGCAACAAGCACAGCAGCAAGTACAGCAGCAACAACAACAACTGCAGCAACAACACAACAACTGCACCAACAACAGCAGCAGCAGCAGCAGCCACATCCACCCCAGCCCCCGCCGGTGGCCCCGGGTCAGGTCAGCGGGGGTCAGCAGCCGGCGGCAGCAGCAGCGGGGGGTGGCGGGGGGGAGCTGAGTCCCACCACCGCCTTCCCCCCAGCGGCACTGTTTGGCGTCGACAGTTTCGCTCAGCAGTCATTCCCTCCTAGTCAGTTTGGGGCGGCGGCAGCGGCGGGTCCCGAGGGCTCCCTCCCTGTCGGCGTGGGTGCCCAGCCACAGCCACAGCCACAGCCAACAGCCACAGCCACAGCCACAGCCACCCTCAGGACCGCTAGAAGCCTTTTTCCTGCCCTCAGGTAAACTATATGCCCAGTCCTCTCCTGTTTACTCCAGCCTTTTCTCTGCCTTCCCCGCCCCCTCCCCCTCCCCCCTCCCCCCGCGTGTCTGCCTTCCCTACCCCTACCCCCACCCCCTCCCCCTGCGTCTCTGCCTTCCCCGCCTCCCCCCCCAACACCCGCGTCTCTGCCTTCCCCGCCCCCCCCCCCAACACCCGCGTCTCTGCCTTCCCCGCCCCCTCCCCCAACACCCGCGTCTCTGCCCACCACCCTCACGCCAAGCTTGTGCTCCCCGGGCCGGTGCACGGTGAGCCCCGCCCCGCCAGGTGGAGGCCTGCACCCCCTGCCCCTGCCCCTGCCCCTGTCACACCTGCACCAGGGGCCCGCACCACCCCTGCCAGACCACCCCACACTTACACCCCCTCCTCCCATGACTTGCTGACCTTCACGGAGGTCAAGGGTGCAGGGGTCACCAGGGGTGGGGTCAGTGTGGAGGCCACCAAGGCTCACATCCTGCAGATGTATGCCTGTGGCCCTCACTCCCGGGGCCAGGTCAGGGCCACCCCAGCCACGGTGCCTTGTGGGCCACACTTGTTTCTTCCGGCCAGGGTGGGTGGCCTGGGGGGCTATAGCAACAGTAACCTGACCGCCAGTAACAACAACCAGTGTGGCTGGGGGGTGCAGGGCCGCCAGTACCCCGGCCATGGCCCCGGGGTGTCCGGCGGGGCCCTGGGGTGGGGGGGCGGGGGGCACGCTGCCTCGGCCAATGTCCCGGCCAACGCTTCTGTGTCTAATGCCAACAGTCTGGACCTGCTGCAGTTTTAGGTCCTGGCCTGACTAACCCTTCCTCAGTGACTTAAGCCTGTCTGCCATAATCCTAGTGACCTCAGTGCAAGCTAACAATCATAATACTCATCATAGTGGCATACACCTAATATTACACTACCTACATAAGGATAGGTATAACATAATATTATATATACAGTATATATTTGCTCAAAAGTTAAAGGCATTATTAGTTCATGCTAGTTCCGTACAGTTATATAATAGCAGCATAGCATGAATGTGATAAGCTAGCAATAGCATAAATACCTATAGGAAGGAATAGATATATATATATAACCATGAAAGTATATATATTCACAAGATACAATACAGTATTTTAAGATATTTCATTAAGCAGCGTTAGGGTAGCAGTAAGGGAGGCCACTGGCAACACTGTGCTGAGTGGTGGTGGTGTGCCTGTGTGTGTGTGTGTGTGTGTGTGTGCTGTGTGTGTGCCTGTGTGTGTGTGTGCCCGTGTGTGTGTGTGTGTGTACCTGTATGTGTGTGTGTGTAATAATGATCATAAAACTAAAGACCCACTTATGAACAAAAATATGAATAACAAATTGCAAACAAACCGATGCAAAATTGAATTAATGCAAAAACACAGGTAAGAACAAGTGTCTTATGTGTGTGTGTGTGTGTGTGCCTGTGTGTGTGTGTGTGTGCCTGTGCATGCCTGTGTGTGTGTGCGTGCCTGTGTGCCTGTGTGCCTGTGCGTGTGCGTGCCTGTGTGTGTGTGTGCCTGTGTGCCTGTGCGTGCCTGTGTGTGCCTGTGTGTGCCTGTGTGTGCGTGCGTACGGTGCAGCGGTAGGCAGTATTACCACTACTAATTACCAATAAAGGAAGGGCCAATCACTCCGGTGTTTTCTTTCTCACCTGCTTCCTCTGGTCTTACAGCTTCCACCCTAACCCTCACCTTACCTGGCCTATCACAGCTTCAGCCTCTACCTTGGGGGGTCTCTGGGTGTGGTGGGGGGGCTGCCTTCCCTTCACGCCCCCTCACACCCCTTCACTTCTCTGCATTAAGGCCTTGCAGTCACTCCGGCCCTTCGTTTATATGGGTGTATTAGTATTGGTCATACACAAACCGCCTATATTATTCACCTGCACAGGGTTAACCTTACCTTGCACTAACTCGGCTTATTTATGAGTTGTCGTAATGCTTCTATTATTACCACAAAGTCTCCCTTGTTATTATTGCAGCTAAGTATTAATTATCCGACCTTGGCGGGACCGAAGGTAGGTCGGATAATTGGAATAGTCGGATGTTCGGATATCAGAGTAACCATAAACGTAAGGACAAAATGGTATAGAACATAAAAGATGCAGCTCTTGAAGGCCGATCCAGTGGTAGACGCGAAAGTAAAATTCATGCATAAATAAAGCCACAAATCAATGTTGTCTAAAAACTATAAAAAAACTAAGTAAAATAAATGGCCAAAACAAGACACAATGTGGTGGTGAAAACAGTCGGTTGTTTGGACAAGTCGGATGTTGGGAATTTGGCTGTATGTTGCCTCTAAAGCTGCCTCTAAACTCACATTGCACTTTAATCATAACGTTCATCAGTTGTGATTATTTTGTTGATTTATAGGAACATAGGAAGAACGTAAGAAAATAAGGAAGCAACAGGAGGCCGCGAGATTCATGGCACGTCAGATAATTTTTCTTCGGTAGACAATAGATACTTAAACGGTCGGTTGTTGTTACTTTTGTTGTTGTTTGGAATTGCCGAGGTGACGGACGTGAGGAAGGATGGAAGGGACTGGCCAAGGCGCGTCACCAAGTGTTTGAAATAATTTATAACTTTTCTCGGTAAATTTCCAGATGAACGCCGAACTTCCTTTGGTGGACAAAAAAAAAAATTGGTGAGTTTTGATGTGTTTTTAATTAATCTGCTAACCGTTTCTGTTGCAAATCACTTTTTTTTTTTGTTCTTTGCAACAAAATGAGAAAAAACAAACAAATTGAATCTATAGTTTATTTTTTTTATTATGGTCAAAATGCAGTCAGGAAGCCACGCCCCCTGCCTGCCCTTCTATGCTACGGGGCAGCTGATTGGTGCATTCCTGGTATCATCACTACCCATCACAATATCTTCACTACTTAACAGCGGCGTGACCACTGGACAGCAATCTTCACTACAGAGGGTGTTTTGATTTTGTCACCCTCTGTAGTGAAGATTGCTGTCCAGTGGTCACGCCGCTGTTAAGTAGTGAAGATATTGTGATTGGTAGTGATGATACCAGGAATGCACCAATCAGCTGCCCCGTAGCATAGAAGGGCAGGCAGGGGGCGTGGCTTCCTGACTGCATTTTGATCATAATAAATAAAATAGACTAACCTAACCTTTACCTAAAAAATATAATAAATATGAAAAATAAAAATGTTATTTGCGACAGAAACGGTTAGCAGATTAAATCAAAACGCATCAAAACTCAGCAGAAAAAAATTGATTCGTCCACCAAAGGCAGTTCGGTGTTCATCTGGAAATTTACTGATATATCAAAGAAACTGAACCTAGTCCTTCTTTAAATGAAAATACATAGAAGGGACAGAATAATTATCAGAAAATATAAAATTATGAAAAAAGCCTATTTCTCTACCGTAGATAACAGTGAAGTCGCCAGGACAATGTTTCTTTGTTATTTACAGACGTGTGGTGGCGTTAATGCTTACATTTCTACATCCATGATTTGAGGAAAGTTAAAAGAGGCTATCTGGAAAGTCTGTGTCATTTGTGTCTTCATCTGTGTCATATTAGGGCGATAAATGAACAAATTATAAAAAATAAAACCCGAGTGGCGACGTTGTTATACCTACTACAGTAAAGTCGCCAGCTAGTATTTTAACCCAACAGTTGAGTCGCCACTCTGGGGAATTCAGGGAAATTAGAGGTAAAGTAAAACAAGTCTATATATATTAGCTGCGGAAGATGCATGGATATAAAAAAATTCCTCTGCCAACGTGAAAACAAATTCTATTCAAGTTTGAAAGATCTGGCAAGTCTGCATCCTGTCGCTCAAAAGGTGATGAGCTGCTGTCTGTCGTCGCGCCAAGAAAAACTTGAGAAGTGAAATGTGCAACAGTTATACTTGCAGCTACAAAGCATAAAACAACGCTGAAACAGGGTAGATTATACAGCCATGATATAAACTACTGTGTAACATCTTCAGTGGCACATAAAAATCAGTAGTGATGCTATAATTCGTAATATTTGGCGGCTGGCGACATGACTGCAGGTGGCGACTTCACTGTTATCTACGGTAAATGCAAGTTCATAATTATAAAAGGCGAAGAAAAATTAAATGAAAATATAAAATAATCAAGAAAACTATCTTTATAAATATAAATGGATGTAAAAAATCGAAAAATTGAAAATAATACAAAAAATATATACGTAATTATCTCTAAATGGAAGGTCATAGAAGAGACGTAGAAAAAATTGCGTGATATATAAAATGAATAGAACTAATCTTTCTCTAAATGGAAATACAGGTTCACAATCTCTTATCCGAAAACCTTGGGACGGTCTCGGACACTTCGGATTTCGTAATTTTTCGGATTTCAGAATGGAGGATTTTTAGCGTAGATTTTAACGCTTTTTAATACTCAGAGGAAGTTCATGACAAGCTGAAAGAAAGAAATTGTCACCCAGTGGAGAGAGAGAGAGAGAGCGAAAGAGAGAGAGAGAGAGAGAGAGAGAGAGAGAGAGAGAGAGAGAGAGAGAGAGAGAGAGAGAGAGAGAGAGAGCATGTAAGGTGAAGGTTCTGCATGGCATGTCAAATGTGTTGGCTGGGAAGTACAAGGAGACAGAAAAGAAATAATAGAAAATAGGTCATCGTGACATCTTTCAGGATAGAGAGAGAGAGAGAGAGAGAGAATCATAGTGTGACCAGGTTTTTTTTTTTTTTTTTTTTTATATATATACATACTTTTGAGCCTATAGCGCCTGTAGGCTGTTATTGCCTGACAGATAGTCTGGAAAAAATGTTCGGTTTTCGGAGCTTTTCGGTTTTCAGAATTTCGGATAAAAGATTGTGAACCTGTATATCAAAAAGCTGCAGAAAAATATAAATTAACATAGAAAATAAAATATATCTTCTTTCTTTAAATGGAAATGCATATAAGAGGCGTCAGTCATGATAGTAATATGTTATCTTGAGAAAAATGGGGAAGGAGATTTGTGCTTATCAATTTACGTCAGAACTTTGTACTTACTCAAGGGGGACAGTTGATAAGGTGATGCACAGGTGATTGGGGCTGGTTATTACAGGTACCGTAGATAACAGTTAAGTCGCCAGGACAACTTTTTTTTTCTGTTTACAGACGTTTGGTGGCGTTAATACTTACATTTCTACATCCATGATTTCAGGACAGTTAGAAGGGGCTATCTGGAGAGTCTGTGTGTCATTTTGTGTCTTCATCTGTGTCATATTAGGGCTATAAATGAACAAATTACAAAAATATCTACAAAGTGGCTACCAACAGTAGAGTCGCCATCTAGTGTTTATTTACTGAGTGTCGTACCGCTGTCGTCGTCGCCCGGAAAAAAACGCGTAGTGAAATTTGAAACCGTCTATTCTTGCAGCTACAAAGCATAAAACAACGCTGAAACAGGGTAGATTATACAGTCATGATATAAACTACTGTGTATCATCTTCAGTGGCACATACACAGCAGTAGTGATGCTATAATTCGTAATATATGGCGGCTGGCGACATCACTGTAGGTGGCGACTTGACTGTTATCTACGGTAAGACAGAGGCATCTTGTGTACACCTGTGCTTACCTGTATGTGTGTGGTACAGTACTTCACTTTTCACTATTGTTTAGTTGCCTTTTATTTTTTTCATAAATGGATCTAGTTTAATGATAGTTATTAAACACACATGCGCGCACACACAGTCATCACATTACTATTAGAAACAAGATAGGGAAAAATTAATACACTAGTCTATTATTTTTATTATGGTCAAAATGCAGTCAGGAAGCCACGCCCCCTGCCTGCCCTTCTATGCTACGGGGCAGCTGATTGGTGCATTCCTGGTATCATCACTACCAATCACAATATCTTCACTACTTAACAGCGGCGTGACCACTGGACAGCAATCTTCACTACAGAGGGTGTTTTGATTTTGTCACCCTCTGTAGTGAAGATTGCTGTCCAGTGGTCACGCCGCTGTTAAGTAGTGAAGATATTGTGATTGGCAGTGATGATACCAGGAATGCACCAATCAGCTGCCCCGTAGAATAGAAGGGCAGGCAGGGGGCGTGGCTTCCTGACTGCATTTTGACCATAATAAAAAAAAATAGACTAGCGTAGAATAGGTAGGTTTTTGTTACTTATTTACATGTTAGTGAGACATTTTTGTTTACGATTGCCGAGGTGACAGACGTGAGGGAGGGATGGAAGGGACTGGCCAAGGTACGTCACCAAGCGTTGGTACAAAAAAAAGATAAAAAGACCAAATTTTTTTTTTTTTATGTGTCAAGGTACAGGGCCGTGTTTTTTTTTTTGTGTCAAGGTACAGGGCCGTGTTTTTTTTTTGTGTCAAGGTACAGGGCCGTGTTTTTTTTTTGTGTCAAGGTACAGGGCCGTGTTTTTTTTTTGTGTCAAGGTACAGGGCCGTGGTTTTTTTTTTGTGTCAAGGTACAGGGCCGTGGTTTTTTTTTTATGTGTCAAGGTACAGGGCCGTGTTTTTTTTTTTGTGTCAAGGTACAGGGCCGTGTTTTTTTTTTTTATGTGTCAAGGTACAGGGCCGTGTTTTTTTTTTGTGTCAAGGTACAGGGCCGTGTTTTTTTTTTATGTGTCAAGGTACAGGGCCGTGTTTTTTTTTTATGTGTCAAGGTACAGGGCCGTGTTTTTTTTTTATGTGTCAAGGTACAGGGCCGTGTTTTTTTTTTTGTGTCAAGGTACAGGGCCGTGTTTTTTTTTTGTGTCAAGGTACAGGGCCGTGTTTTTTTTTTGTCAAGGTACAGGGCCGTGTTTTTTTTTTGTGTCAAGGTACAGGGCCGTGTTTTTTTTTTTGTGTCAAGGTACAGGGCCGTGTTTTTTTATGTGTCAAGGTACAGGGCCGTGTTGTTTTTTTTGTGTCAAGGTACAGGGCCGTGTTTTTTTTTTTTGTGTCAAGGTATAGGATGTCCCTCGAAAAATATATCGACTCACATTTTTGAGGCCATTAACATGTAGCAGAAACGAAGCATACAGTATACAGTAGAATATATGTATACAGTATTGAAAAAAAGTATACAGTAGAATATATGTACACACAAACCTCGTTTTCCCGGACTAATAGGGGGGAGCACTGGTCCGGGAACCGCAAAAGTCCGGGAATCGCAACAGTCCAGGAATTATCCTCTAAACAAAAAACAAAAGTCCGATGCCATTAGCCACCCCCGGACGTTTATCCTACTCTAGTATTTACTGTCCGGCAACCGCCAATATCAACTACCCCATCGCGGACTTTTACGTCCGCTGAGCATGCTGCCACCTGGCGGGAAGCAGCAGAAAGTGTTCAATAGTCTCAAGAGACGTTCCTGCACCAGGGGCAGTGCGGGTCAGGGGGCTAACGGAGGCTGTACAGGTGAACCGTGAGTGTCGTGTGACCAAATGTAAACAATACGACCGCTGGGCATGCTGCCACCTGGCGGGAGGCAGCAGAAAGTGTTCAATAGTCTCAAGAGACGTTCCTGCACCAGGGGCAGTGGGGGTCAGGGGGCTAACGGAGGCTGTGCAGGTGAACCGTGAGTGTCGTGTGTCCAAATGTAAACAATACGAACGCTGAGGATGCTGCCACCTGGCGGGAGGCAGCAGAAAGTGTTCATTAGTCTCAGAGATGTTCCTGCACCAGGGGCAGTGGGAGTCAGGGGACTGCCGGAGGCTGTGCAGGTGAACCGTGTGTCGTGTGCCCAAATGTAAACAATACGACCGCTGAGCATGCTGCCACCTGGCGGGAGGCGCGGACACTGACCAGGGATGACAGGAGACGCTCGGACCGCCGGACAACTTTGTCAATTTACGACCAGCACCAGGCATTTCAACGGAGAAAAAAAAGAAAAAAAAGAAAAAAAGAAAAAAAAGTGTCTTGGACTCTGACATATTCCCGGACCTCGGATTTTGTCCGGGAAATCCGATATCCGGGAAATCGAGGTTTGTGTGTATATGAATGAATATATACATGCAAATATGACTTAAGAAAGCAGAGCCGTGTTTTTGTGGTCCAAGCACCGTCTTGGATTACGAAGACCACTCCAATAACACTTGCTGAAATGTGTGTTATACTGCTTTGTGATATTGTTTGCAATGTTTTGGACTGATTATTATTTCAGCCCCTACCAAGCTTGTCGTGTTTTTGTCGCAGAAACCAATCCGTTTTCAATTGCGAGAAAAAACGGTCTTCGTACCAAGACGATGCTTGGACGACAAAAACACAGCTCAGGATGACGATGCTTAGACGACAAAAACACAGCTCAGGATGACGATGCTTAGACGACAAAAACACAGCTCAGGATGACGATGCTTAGACGACAAAAACACAGCTCAGGATGACGATGCTTAGACGACAAAAACACAGCTCAGGATGACGATGCTTAGACGACAAAAACACAGCTCAGGATGACGATGCTTAGACGACAAAAACACAGCTCAGGATGACGATGCTTAGACGACAAAAACACAGCTCAGGATGACGATGCTTAGACGACAAAAACACAGTTCAGGATGACGATGCTTAGACAACAAAAACACAGCTCAGGATGTCCCTCGAAAAATATATCGACTCACAATTTTGAGGTCATTAACATGTAGCAGAAACAAAGCCAAGTATACAGTAGAATATATGTATATGAATGAATATATACATGCAAATATGACTTAAGAAAGCAGATTAATGAATGTTTATATCATACATTGGTGAAGATGTATTTTTGGAATATAAAGTTTTTTTATTCCCAACAGATAATTATATTTTTTTTTCGTACATAGTTTTTGGAATATAAGTTTTTTTGATTCCCAACAGATAATTATATATTTTTTTCGTACATAGTTTTTGGTATATAAGGTTTTTTGATTCCCAGCAGATAATTATATATTTTTTTCGTACATAGTTTTTGGAATATAAGGTTTTTTGATTCCCAACAGATAATTATATTTTTTTTTCGTACATAGGTTTTGGAATATAAGGTTTTTTGATTCCCAACAGATAATTATATTTTTTTTTCGTACATAGGTTTTGGTATATAAGGTTTTTTGATTCCCAACAGATAATTATATATTTTTTTCGTACATAGTTTTTGGAATATAAGGTTTTTTGATTCCCAACAGATAATTATATATTTTTTTCGTACATAGGTTTTGGTATATAAGGTTTTTTGATTCCCAACAGATAATTATATATTTTTTCCGTACATAGGTTTTGGTATATAAGGTTTTTTGATTCCCAACAGATAATTATATATTTTTTTCGTACATAGGTTTTGGTATATAAGGTTTTTTGATTCCCAACAGATAATTATATTTTTTTTCGTACATAGGTTTTGGTATATAAGGTTTTTTGATTCCCAACAGATAATTATATTTTTTTTTCGTACATAGGTTTTGGTATATAAGGTTTTTTGATTCCCAACAGATAATTATATATTTTTTTCGTACATAGTTTTTGGTATATAAGGTTTTTTGATTCCCAGCAGATAATTATATATTTTTTTCGTACATAGTTTTTGGAATATAAGGTTTTTTGATTCCCAACAGATAATTATATTTTTTTTTCGTACATAGGTTTTGGAATATAAGGTTTTTTGATTCCCAACAGATAATTATATTTTTTTTTCGTACATAGGTTTTGGTATATAAGGTTTTTTGATTCCCAACAGATAATTATATATTTTTTTCGTACATAGTTTTTGGAATATAAGGTTTTTTGATTCCCAACAGATAATTATATATTTTTTTCGTACATAGGTTTTGGTATATAAGGTTTTTTGATTCCCAACAGATAATTATATATTTTTTTCGTACATAGGTTTTGGTATATAAGGTTTTTTGATTCCCAACAGATAATTATATATTTTTTTCGTACATAGGTTTTGGTATATAAGGTTTTTTGATTCCCAACAGATAATTATATTTTTTTTTCGTACATAGGTTTTGGTATATAAGGTTTTTTGATTCCCAACAGATAATTATATTTTTTTTTCGTACATAGGTTTTGGAATATAAGGTTTTTTGATTCCCAACAGATAATTATATATTTTTTTATACATAGTTTTTGGTATATAAGGTTTTTTGATTCCCAACAGATAATTATATATTTTTTTCATACATAGTTTTTGGTATATAAGGTTTTTTGATTCCCAGCAGATAATTTTTTTTTTGTCGTACACATTTCTTTGGGTATATAAATATTTTGATTACCAACAGATAATTCATTACTTTTTTGTACATGAAGGGAAAACACAAAACCCTGAGCTATAGGTTGACATAAATACTTGATACCTCTAAACAAACAAAAAAAAAAAAAAATACAACTCACATAACAACATTACACATAAAAGCACTAAGCAATTTGAAGTACAGGATTTAAAGGTCACATCCACGAAGTTTAAGGTTATGGCAGGATGCAAGAGTTACATCTGAGTCACAGTTTTATGAATGACAGGATGATGTCACATGTTTCTTTAGCATCCTGTCATTACATCCTTTGTGAATCATTTTATCCATGTGTGTGTGTGTGTGTGTGTGTATATGTGTGTGTGTGTGTAGTAGTAACAAAACCAACACACCCTACAGGCTACTCCGACCCATTCCGAGAAGGAGAATCAGAGGGTCAAATACAGACGGACGGTGCCGAGGGTATATTCCTGCCACCGTCCACCACCACCGACACCACCACCACCACCACCTCGGGAAGCGGGCCCCAGAGCCTCTCCCACAGTCAGGGGTCCATTGGGGCTGGGGCGGGGGCTGGGGGCATGGTGTCGGGCAGTGCGGGGGCTGTGGTGGGGCCGGGGCTTGTGAAGTATGAGAGTGACAGTCTGCAGCACCCCCACCTTCAGGCCCCCAACTCCCCCACCCTGGCACACCACCCCAGGGCACATAGGAGGAATGTTTCGGACTCCTCGGCCTTCAATAAGTGAGTAAACCTTCCCTGTATTGTTTAAACGTTTGTATTATTTTATGTTTTTAAAGGAAAGGTTGGCCAATTGAGACAAGGAGAAGGGATCCCACCAGTGTAATGCATTTCCTGTACAGCACAAGTTGGTAAACACACACACAAAGATAAACATTGTAACACTGTACACACTGAGCAAACACGACGAACACTTTTTCAGGACGTTTGCCAGCGAGACGACGCAATTCCTGGCCCCTTTTGAGGCGTCGGTGCGACTCACGGAGAAGGAGGGAGGCGGCGGCGCACTCCCGGCGGAATACGGCTCCCAGGTGGGTGTTTGGCAGCCCCTCCCCGCCCCCTCACACACAGACACACCCATCACCCCATGACACCCCATCACACTGTCAACAAAGAAGAGGCATCACAATGTCTCTAAATAGAAACAGGAAAAGACTGTAACACTGAACATATATTCTACTTCGTCATATACAGTATTTTACGGCTTATAAGATGCACTTTTCCCCCTAAAAAATACCCTGAAAAATAAGCATGCGTCTTCCAAGGCAAAACGTTAACCC
Source organism: Chionoecetes opilio (assembly GCA_016584305.1). Taxonomy (NCBI): domain Eukaryota; kingdom Metazoa; phylum Arthropoda; class Malacostraca; order Decapoda; family Majidae; genus Chionoecetes; species Chionoecetes opilio. Next base: position 514,461 of record JACEEZ010005639.1, on the reverse strand, counting down.
CTTCACGCCCAGATCTTTCCTTTGCTATAAAAAATTGTGCGTTTTCGAGCCATATAATTAGGAAAAGTAACTGAATATACCAAATTAGTTAGTGGATAAGGATACTAAACAGGTCTTAGCTATAAAATGTTGCTTATATTCATTAAAATTGTCTAATGGTTCCCAAATTACAATGAAAAATAAGTTCTGGGTCTCAAGGGGTTAATGTTATCATTTTTTATATTTTTTTCCTTAGAAATTTCTTTACAAAATCAGGATGCGTCTTCCAAGATCAGCGTCTTATAAACCGTAAAATATGGTAATAGCCGAGTACTAGAGTCTATTATTTTTATTATGGTCAAAATGCAGTCAGGAAGCCACGCCCCCTGCCTGCCCTTCTATTCTACGGGGCAGCTGATTGGTGCATTCCTGGTATCATCACTACCCATCACAATATCTTCACTACTTAACAGCGGCGTGACCACTGGACAGCAATCTTCACTACAAAGGGTGTTTTTATTTTGTCACCCTCTGTAGTGAAGATTGCTGTCCAGTGGTCACGCCGCTGTTAAGTAGTGAAGATATTGTGATTGGTAGTGATGATACCAGGAATGCACCAATCAGCTGCCCCGTAGAATAGAAGGGGAGGCAGGGGGCGTGGCTTCCTGACTGCATTTTGACCATAATAAAAAAAATAGACTCTAGGGGTTAGGTTATCACCCTTGTGCAGCACGTCATTGTGTCGCTACTCACTGTTGTTAATACACACCCCCCTGCACCCCATAGGAGGGCCTAGTCGGTTCGGACATGAGTTTACCGTCGGACTTGCGCGCCTGGAACCCCTTCAACGACATGACCCCCTTCAGCCAGATGTCCGAGGATAACATATTTGGGGCGGAGTTTGACAAGATCAGGAGAGGGTCACAGAGCAGTAAGTTTTGCCCCACACGCTTAACTGTTTATCCAAGCTGTTGTTTGTTTTTGCAGTTTATTTTTTCCGCTTGGACTCTATATACAGACTGTGTACTTATTTGTTTAATTTGTATTTTTTGCTTATTGTTTGGAGAGTTTGCAATGTATACTGTAATATGTGTTAACTTCTTCTGTGTGTGTTATGTATGATATGATAGGATGTTATGTATGTTTGATATGAATAACTATGAATAACTTACATTTTAATAGTCTCACCTATGCTTTTATCTATCTCTCTTCTCTTATATACATTTATCTGTAGACTATTTTGTTGATTTGTATTACTATTTATATATACAGTAAAACCTCTCATATTCGGACTAATTGGGCCAAGGAGTGGTCCGAGTAATGCAAGGATCCGAATAATGGGGGGGATATGTATATAAAAAAAAAAAAAAAAAAAAATTCTAGTTGTATATATAGCTAGGAAATTTCGACCCCTAACAAAAAAACAAAAAAAATTATGTGTATATATATATACAGGAATATATAAGTTTCTTATTAAGTTTAGAAATTTCGACCCCTAAAAAAAAAAAAAAAAAAAAAAAAAAAAAATAGGTGTATATATACAGGAATATATAAGTTTCTTATTAAGTTAAGAAATTTTGACCCCTAAAAAAAGAAAAAAAAAGGAGAGGAGGTCCAAATAATGTCAAAGTCCGAATACGAGAGGTTTTACTGTACTGTCTTCTCTACCATGTACCTCATAGTAATAACCTTTTCTGAAGTGTGTGAGTTACCCTTAACCCCTTCACGCCCAGATCTTTCCTTTACTATAAATAATCGTCTGTTGTTAGCCATAAAATTACGAAAAGTCACTGAATATAAAATTACGAAAAGTCACTGAATATAAAATTACAAAAAGTCACTGAATATAAAATTACGAAAAGTCACTGAATATAAAATTACGAAAAGTCACTGAATATAAAATTAGAGGCACGGATATAAAACAGTCATAAACTAAAACAAAAACGATTGCTTAAAGTCACTGATAAAATTCAAAAGTCACCCGAATTAAAATTTGGAAAAATTTCACTGAATATTTCAAGGGGTTAAAAGGAACACTGTATATAATGAGTTGTGGAGTACTTCTACCTAAAATTGTTTTTCACTTCTCTAACCCTTATGGTCCTAGTAATAACTAGTAACCCCTTGTGACTGTGGTTTTTTTCCCATTTTTAAATTTTATCCCATTGTATTATAGTAAATAACATTAACCTGAGACCTAGAACGTATTTCATTGTAATTTGGTGCCATTAACGATTTTTAGTGACTATGAAGCATATTGTTATGCTTATGACTGTTAGTAACCTTGTCACTAACAATTGGTATATTCAGGATTCGTAATTATATGGCTCAACACACATTATATAGCCAGGAAGATCTGGGCTGAGGTGTAGGTGTGTGTGTGTGTGTGTGTAACCCTTAACTAAGTAACCCTGTGTGGTGTGTGTGTGTGTGGTAACCCTTAACTAAGTAACCCTGTGTGTGTGTGTGTGTGTGCGTAACCCTTACTAATAGTAACCCCTGTGTGTGTGGTGTGTGGTGGTGTGTAACCCTTAGCTAAGTAACCCTGTGTGTGTGTGTGTGTGTGTGGCGTAACCCCTTTAAATAAGTAACCCTGTGTGTGTGTTGGGGTGTGTGTAACCCTTAACTAAATAACCCTGTGGGGTGTGTGTGTGGGAACCCTTAACTAAGTAAACCCTGTGTGTGGTGTGTGTGGTGTGTGTTAACCCTTAACTAAGTAACCCTGTGTGTGTGTGTGTGTGTGTGTGTAACCCTTAACTAAGTAACCCTGTGTGTGTGTGTGTGTTGTGTGTGTGTAACCCTTAACTAAGTAACCCTGTGTGTGTGTGTGTGGTGTGTGTAACCCTTAGCTAAGTAACCCTGTGTGTGTGTGTGTGTGTGTGTGTGTGTAACCCTTAACTAAGTAACCCTGGGTGTGTGTGTGGTGTGTGTGTGTGTGTGTGTGTAACCCTTAACTAAGTAACCCTGTGTGTGTGTGTGTGTGTGTGTAACCCTTAACTAAGTAACCCTGTGTGTGTGTGGGGTGTGTGTAACCCTTAACTAAGTAACCCTGTGTGTGTGTGTTGGGGTGTGTGTAACCCTTAGCTAAGTAACCCTGTGTGTGTGTGTGTGTGTGTGTTGTAACCCTTAACTAAGTAACCCTGTGTGTGTGTGTGTGTGTGTGTAACCCTTAACTAAGTAACCTGTGTGTGTGTGTGTGTTGTGTGTGTGTGTAACCCTTAACTAGTAACCCTGTGTGTGTTGTGTAACCCTTAACTAAGTAACCCTGTGTGTGTGTGTGTGGGGTGTGTAACCCTTAACTAAGTAACCCTGTGTGTGTGTGGTGTTGTGTGTAACCCTTAACTAAGTAACCCTGTGTGTGTGTGTTGTGTGTGTAACCCTTACTAAGTAACCCTGTGTGTGTGTGTGTGTGTGTGTGTAACCCTTAACTAAGTAACCCTGTGTGTGTGTGTGTGTGTGTGTAACCCTTAACTAAGTAACCCTGTGTGTGTGTGTAACCCTTAACTAAGTAACCCCGTGTGTGTGTGTGTGTTGTGTGTAACCCTTAACTAAGTAACCCTTTTTGTGTGTGTGTGTAACCCTTAACTAAGTAACCCTGTGTGTGTGTGTGTGTGTGTGTGTAACCCTTAGCTAAGTAACCCTGTGGTGTGTGTGTGTGTGTAACCCTTAACTAAGTAACCCTGTGTGTGTGTGTGTGTGTGTAACCCTTAGCTAAGTAACCCTGTGTGTGTGTGTGTCCTTAACTAAGTAACCCTGTGTGTGTGTGTGTGTGTGAACCCTTAACTAAGTAACCCTGTGTGTGTGTGTGTGTGTGTGTAACCCTTAACTAAGTAACCCTGTTTGTGTGTGTGTAACCCTTAACTAAGTAACCCTGTGTGTGTGTTTTGTGTGTGTGTGGCGTGGGTGTAACCCTTAAACTAAGTAACCCTGTGTGTGTGTGTGTGCGGTGCGTAACCCTTACTAAGTAACCCTGTGTGTGTGTGTGTGCGCGTAACCCTTAACTAAGTAACCCTGTGTGTGTGTGTGTGTGTGTGTAACCCTTACTAAGTAACCCTGTGTGTGTGTGTGTGTGTGCGCGTAACCCCTTTAAATAAGTAACCCTGTGTTTTGTGTGTGGTGCGCGCGTAACCCTTAACTAAGTAACCCTGTGTGTGTGTGTGTGCGCGCGTAACCCTTAACTAAGTAACCCTGTGTTGTGTGTGCGCGGTAACCCTTAGCTAAGTAACCCTGTGTATGTGTGTGTGTGCGTGCGTAACCCCTATAACTTTTGGCGTAACCCTGTGTGTGTGTGTGTGTGTGTGCGGCGTAACCCTTAACTAAGTAACCCTGTGTATGTGTGTGTGTGCGTGCATAACCCTTAACTAAGTAACCCTGTGTGTGTGTGTGCGCGCGTAACCCTTAACTAAGTAACCCTGTGTGTGTGGCGTGCGTAACCCTTAACTAAGTAACCCTGTGTGTGTGTGTGTGTGCGTGCGTAACCCTTAGCTAAGTAACCCTGTGTGTGTGTTGTGTGTGTGCGTGCGTAACCCTTAGCTAAGTAACCCTGTGTGTGTTTCCCCAGGCATATCAAATGTCAAGAGTCGGGAGAGTTTGGTGATGTCGACGGAGGACGATCCCTTCGGTGCGGCGCCCTTCATGACCCCCGGTGAGTCCTGGGGGCACCTGTTAGTTAGGGTGTCTAATAGGGTACACCTAGGCCTTTTATCCATGGGTGACTTTAGATCATTATGATAGTAGGGGAGAGCGGGGCAGGTTGCATCGAGGGTAGGTTGCATCATTGCCTCTAACTCGCATGTTATCACACGTATATCGTCTTAATACTACTATTACTACTACTACTACTACTACTACTACTACTACTACTACTACTACTACTACTACTACTACTACTACTACTACTACTACTACTACTACTACTACTACTACTACTACTACTACTACTACTATAAACTACTACTACTACTATAAACTACTACTACTACTACTACTACTACTACTACTACTACTACTACTACTACTACTACTACTACTATAAACTACTACAGGAGAACCTCGTTTATCCGGCACCCACGGGGGGGAGCGCATGCCGGATAACTAATTTTGCCGTTGTTTTGAGAGTTAAGTACTCTTATGGAATCGCCCAAAATCCCTTTTTTCTTTTTTTTTTCTTTTTTTTCCCCATCACAAGGAGCCGGCCAAGGGCACAACAAAACTGGGTAACACAAAGCCCGGTAGTTGCCAGTCCCTATAAAGAAGACAGTAAGAGAATAAAATTAAAAAGAGGGGTGAGCCAATTTAGTGAGGGAGGTGTCTTGTTACTCTTATTTTGAAAAGATGTAAGTCATAGGAAAGTGGAAAAATAGAAACAGGAAGAGAGTTCCAGAGTTTATCATGGGAAAAAAAAAAAAAAAAAAAAAAAAAAAAAAAAAAAAAGCCTGGGTCGATTAGTGCCGTTGTTTTGAGGCTGCCGTTGTTTTAAATGCCGGTTAAACGAGGTTCTCCTGTACTACTACTACTACTACTACTACTACTACAATAAACTACTACTACTACAACTACAACAATAATAATAATAAAAAAAGTTAATGCGAGTTAGAGGCAATGATGCAACCTACCCCCGATGCAACCTGCCCCGCTCTCCCCTAATGATAAATGTCCTTCGGTACGAGATTCATCCACGTAATTCGACTTCCACACGCACCTATTTTCTTCCCGTGATTGTTATAGTTTTTATTTATATTCATATTTATATTATATTTCTGTGCTTTGTGATGTAAAAAAAAAAAAAAAAAAAAAAAAAAAAAGAATCTCGTCAAATATCTCATTTAGTAAATATAGGCAACCATTATTACTCCTTACCTTTGATAATAATGTCACCTTTGATTCACCAACTATTAACCTCACTATAACACCCTCCAATACCTTCATTGTATCCTAATATTAAAAGAAACTTGCCAAATTTCTTAACATCTATTAGTATAGGCTATAATTATCAATCACGTTTTACCTTTAATGATAATAATAATAATGTAACCTTTGATCCACCAACATAATCTCATTCCCGTACCCTCCCTCCCATTCCGCCCTATCGATCTTGGGTTGGAATAAACAACAACCCAATAACAACCCAAAATTCGCTGGGTTGCCTGATGCCGCCCCCCAACGCTAATCACCCCCCCGGCCCCATCCCGGCCTCCACCGTAAGCCACCCCCCACAACACCCTCCGTGGTGGTGGGTCTAAGCATGAACCAAACCTTGCGTCTCGTAATGTCACTGTCGGTGTTAGACGTAAAAGCCGAATAGACGTTTTTTTACCCTGCTAAGAGTCTAGTATTTCCCCGACAGTGATGAATTTTTTACTTTGTCTAAGGAATTTGTTTTACATTTTTTACCATGCTAAGAATCTTCCGTGTATATAATTTTTTCCCCACTAAGAATCTTCCGTATATATAATTTTTTCCCCACTAAGAATCTTCTGTATATATAATTTTTTCCCCACTAAGAATCTTCCGTATATATAATTTTTTCCCCACTAAGAATCTTCCGTATATATATAAAAAAAATATCCCGCTAAGAATCTTCCGTATCTATATATTTTTTTACCCACAAAGAACCTTCCGTATTTATAATTTTTTTCCTGTTAAGAATCTTCAGTATATATCATTTTTTCCTGTGTCTCGTAATGTCAGTGTCGGTGTTAGACGAAAAAGCCGAACAGACATTTATTTTACCCTGCTAGGAGTCGAGTATTTCCCCGACAGTGATGAATTTTTTACTTTGTCTAAGGATTTTTTTACAGTTTTTACCATGCTAAGAATCTTCCGTATCTATATATATTTTTCCCCACAAAGAACCTTCCGTATTTAGAATTTCTTTTCCCGTTAAGAATCTTCAGTGTATATAATTTTTTCCCCGCTAAGAATCTTCCGTATATAAAAAAAAATCAAGCTAAGAATCTTTCGTATATATAATTTTTTCCACGCTAAGAATCTATCGTATATAGATTTTTTTTACCCTGCTAAGAATCTTCCGTATATATATTTTTTTTACCCTGCTAAGAATCTTCCGTATATAGAATTTTTACCCTGTTAAGAATCTTCCGTATATAGAATTTTTTTACCCTGCTAAGAATCTTCCGTATATAGAATTTTTTTACCCTGCTAAGAATCTTCCTTATATAGATTTTTTTTACCCTGCTAAGAATCTTCCGTATATAGAATTTTTTTACCCTGCTAAGAATCTTCCGTATATAGAATTTTTTTCCACGCTAAGAATCTTCCGTATATAGAATTTTTTTACCCTGCTAAGAATCTTCCGTATATAGATTTTTTTTCCACGCTAAGAATCTTCCGTATATAGATTTTTTTTACCCTGCTAAGAATCTTCCATATATAGATTTTTTTTACCCTGCTAAGAATCTTCCGTATATAGATTTTTTTTACCTTGCTAAGAATCTTCCGTATATAGATTTTTTTTACCCTGCTAAGAATCTTCCGTATATATTTTTTTACCCTGCTAAGAATCTTCCGTATATAGATTTTTTTTACCCTGCTAAGAGTCTTCCGTATATAGATTTTTTTTACCCTGCTAAGAATCTTCCGTATATAGATTTTTTTTACCCTGCTAAGAATCTTCCGTATATAGAAATTTTTTCAACGCTAAGAATCTTCTGTATATAGATTTTTTTTACCTTGCTAAGAATCTTCCGTATATATATTTTTTTACCCTGCTAAGAATCTTTCGTATATAGATTTTTTTAACCCTGCTAAGAATCTTCCGTATATAGATTTTTTTTACCCTGCTAAGAATCTTCCGTATATATTTTTTTTACCTTGCTAAGAATCTTCCGTATATAGAATTTTTTTCCACGCTAAGAATCTTCCGTATATAGAATTTCTTTTTACCCTGCTAAGAATCTAATGTATACAGATTTTTTTTACCCTGCTAAGAATCTTTTATATATAGATTTTTTTACCCTTGCTAAGAATCTTCCGTATATATATTTTTTTTTACCCTGCTAAGAATCTTCCGTATATAGATTTTTTTTACCTGCTAAGAATCTTCCGTATATAGATTTTTTTTACCTTGCTAAGAATCTTCCGTATATAGATTTTTTTTACCTTGCTAAGAATCTTCCGTATATAGATTTATTATACCTTGCTAAGAATCTTCCGTATATAGATTTTTTTTGCACGCTAAGAATCTTCCGCATATAGGTTTTTTTGCCTTGCTAAGAATCTTCCGCATATAGATTTTTTTTACCTTGCTAAGAATCTTCCGCATATAGATTTTTTTTACCCTGCTAAGAATCTTCCGTATATAGAATTTTTTTCCACGCTAAGAATCTTCCGTATATAGATTTTTTTTACCCTGCTAAGAATCTTCTGTATATAGATTTTTTTTACCTTGCTAAGAATCTTCCGTATATAGATTTTTTTTACCCTGCTAAGAATCTTCCGTATATAGATTTTTTTTACCTTGCTAAGAATCTTCCGTATATAGATTTTTTTACCCTTGCTAAGAATCTTCCGTATATAGATTTTTTTTACCCTGCTAAGAATCTTCTGTATATAGATTTTTTTTACCCTGCTAAGAATCTTCCGTATAATTTTTTTTACTATGCTAAGAATCTTCCGTATATAGATTTTTTTTACCTTGCTAAGAATCTTCCGTATATAGATTTTTTTTACCCTGCTGAGAATCTTCCGTATATAGATTTTTTTATCCTGCTAAGAATCTTCCGTATATAGATTTTTTTACCCTGGTAAGAATCTTCCGTATATAGATTTTTTTTACCCTGGTAAGAATCTTCCGTATATAGAACTTTTTTTACCTTGCTAAGAATCTTCCGTATATAGATTTTTTTACCCTGCTAAGAATCTTCTGTATATAGATTTTTTTTACCCTGCTAAGAATCTTCCGTATATAGAATTTTTTTCCATGCTAAGAATCTTCCGTATATAGAATTTTTTTTTCCCTGCTAAGAATCTTCCGTATATAGAATTTTTTTTTTCCCTGCTAAGAATCTTCCGTATATAGAATTTTTTTTTTCCCTGCTAAGAATCTTCCGTATATAGAATTTTTTTTTCCCTGCTAAAGAATCTTCCGTATATAGAATTCTTTTTTATCCACTATGTGTCTGATAATTATAATTGTTTGACTCTCCCTAATGATGAACTTTTAGAACTACATCTCATACACAATTTTGTCCAAAGAATCTATTTATATAATGTTAGTTTTTTCCTATTATCCTTTAAAAAAATTCTATATACGTAAGATTCTTAGCGGATTTTTTTTATATATACGGAAGATTCTTAGCGGGGAAAAAATTATATATACTGAAGATTCTTAACGGGAAAAAAAATTATAAATACGGAAGATTTATCCTTATCCCTATTTATTATTATTTTTATCATTCTTTATTATTTTTTTTATTAGTCGTTCTCTTTTAAAATTCCATATGCACCTTATTTTTTTTTTTTGGGTGTAGCTGTATCAACTTTTTACCCACGCATTCCTTAGGCCATATATTTCATCCGCACAAACCATTTTTTTATCCCCACAAACCATTTTTTTATCCCCACAAACCATTTGTTTATCCCCACAAACCATTTGTTTATCCCCACAAACCATTTTTTTCTCCCCACAAACCATTTGTTTATCCCCATCACACAGCTTAATGCACCAATGAGAGTAAAAAAACTAGTCCTTAGATATGCACTGTAAACATATAGAGTTTATTTAGTCTAGATACAGCCTTGAACCTCTGATGTTCTTATAACAACATAATTTAGACTACCAAAAAACACACTCATAGATATAACTAATTAACTATAGTCTATTTTACTAATTAACTATAGTCTATTTTTACTAATTAACTATAGTCTATTTTTACTAATTAACTATAGTCTATTTTTACTAATTAACTATAGTCTATTTTTTTTAACAAGGCAAAAATTTCATGTTATCTTAAGGTCTCATGCTTAAAATGATGCCTGTGTTTACCTGATAATAGGGTTAACTATGATAAAATACAACTGACAATTAAGAAGAAGCGTAGTATTCCCTTCTCCTGGTTAAAATGATGCCTCTGTTTACCTGATAATAGGGTTAACTATGATAAAATACAGCTGACAATTAGAAGAAGCATAGTATTCCCTTCTCCTGGCATCAAATATCAGTCAGTGAACAGCAAGGGGGCAGGAATTTTTGCCTCGTTAAAAAAAATAAACTGTAGATTCAGATCAGACTAACTAAAACAAAACTAGATATTCAGGTCACCAATAATTAGATCAACTCTCCACACTTTTAACACTAACAATAACGAGACAAAAACCATAATTTGAAAAACCAACAGAATTTATACTCAGGCCAAAAATATAACACCCAGAAATAATACAACTAGACACTCAGGTTAGTCCTCAAAAATATAACACCCAGAAATAATACAACTAGACACTCAGGTTAGTCATCAAAAATATAACACCCAGAAATAATACAACTAGACACTCAGGTTAGTCATCAAAAATATAACACCCAGAAATAATACAACTAGACACCCAGGTTAGTCGTCGTCAACTCTCATCTTTTTAATAACAACTCTCTAACAATAACACCAACCCTCGTCCCTCCGCAGGCTGCCGGCGCACGAAACTGTCCAAAGGCGGCAGTGACCCGAGAGAGAACAGTACCGAGGACATGACCGGCCTGACCCCTGACCCGGAATGCCCTGCAGGTAATGATTGATTGTCTTGATTGGTGGTTGGACTGAGGGTTTAAGAGACTGAGACTGAGAGGGTAAAGCAAAACACTCCTCAGTACTCTAGCTTTAGGGTGATTAAAAAACAGTCTTGCTTAGATCACATCATTATCTCTGTGAATGATTGTCTTAAACTGGTGGTTGGACTGGGGGTGAAACAGACTGAGAGGGTAAAGCAAATAACACTCCTCAGTACTCTAGCTTTAGGGTGATTAAAATAACAGTCTTGCTTAGATCACATATAATCTCTGTGAATGATTGTCTTAAACTGGTGGTTGGACTGGGGTGAAACGAGACTGAGAGGGTAAAGCAACAGTAACAGTCTCTCAGTACTCTAGCTTTAGGGAGATAAAGCAACAACAACAACAACACTTCAGTACGCTAGATCTAGTGAGATTATAAACAACAACACTCCTCAATACTCTAGCTTTAGGGAGATAAAAAAAAACAGTCTTGCTTAAATCACACATAAATATAATCCATATCTGTCTGCATGCTTGGCGCTGGCTTGGTTGGGTCTCTTTTGGTTGGGTGTCCTTTTTGGGTGTCTTTTTGGATGGGCATCCTTTTCAGGTGTCTGGTTGGGCGTCCTTTTCGGGTGTCTTTTTGGTTGGGCGTGCTTTTCGGGTGTCGTTTACATACGGTTGTTGCTTCTTCTGATTCCGGATTACGGTGTGCTGAGCGGTTTTGTTTCGAGCGTGCTGGGATTATAAGGCACGTTCCTCATTGACATATCTATTACTATGCCTTGCGGATGGTGGATTCAGGTCTGTGAGGTCAATATCTTATACTATGCCTTGCGGATGGTGGATTCAGGTCTGTGTGAGGTCAATATCTTATACTATGCCTTGCGGATGGTGGATTCAGGTCTGTGAGGTCAATATCTTATACTATGCCTTGCGGATGGTGGATTCAGGTCTGTGAGGTCAATATCTTATACTATGCCTTGCTGGATGGTGGATTCAGGTCTGTGTGAGGTCAATATCTTATACTATGCCTTGCGGATGGTGGATTCAGGTCTATGTGAGGTCAGGTCATGTAAAAACCAATGCATCTTGTGTGTGATATGTTGCCTCAGTTAATGTTTTGATTATTAATATTAGCGACATAATTGGTGCTTCCCTATTAGCGGCACTTACGTTTATATATTTCAATGAGTGTTATGAGTTGTGTTCGTAGTGTTTAGCTGCGGTGATTTCTCTTGTGTTCTATTTTGTGAGGATGAAGATGTGAGTGAAAGGTTTGTGAGTTAACCAAAGACTTGTGCCCTGGTTGCCTTAGCCACTCATGGTGTGTGTGTGTGCGTGTGTGTGTGTGTTGGTCAGGAGTTTCTTAGCATGGTTGCCACCTACACACACATCTCTAGGGTTCATTTGTGCTTTATTCTGTTCATGGTATTTTACAGTATAAGATTTTGCACATGCGTATTATTATTGTTGTTGTTTTTGTGCGATGTACGTAATGTTTTATTAACTTTTTCGCAAGACGAGACGAGATTTTTCTTTTTTGCCGTCTGTTGGATTTTTTTTTTTTTTATGTGAGACGGTTTTTTTTTTTTTTTTTTTTTTTGAGTGAATGATTTGTTTTAAGGGCCTGTAGTGTTCTTTGTTCCTATGTTTTAAGGGCCTGTAGTGTTCTTTGTTCCTATGTTACATGATCAAATAAGTGAAGTTTAAACTATTGATAAGAATAGTTGTTTGAAATTGTTTTCTAGATTAAGTACCTTTATTTGACACGATGGATGAATTGATGGCAGAAAAGTTGGGTTCTGTTCCAATAACAACAAGGAGATTCATACACAGTAAAACCTCTCGTATTCGGACTCTAATTATTCGGACTTTGACATTATTCGGACCTCCTCCTCTATTTTTTTTATTTTTTTTATTTTATTTTAGGGGTCAAACTTTCCTAGCTAATATATACACCTATTTTTTTTTTTTTTTTTTTTTTTTTTTTTTTTTTGGGGGGGGTTGAAATTTCCTGACTAATATATACAACCTAGATTTTTTTTTTTTTTTTTTTTTTTTTTTTTTTTTTTTTTTTCATATCCCCCCATTATTCGGATCCTTGCATTACTCGGACCACTCCTTGGCCCAATTAGTCCCGAATATGAGAGGTTTTACTGTAATACCAGAAATCTCTCAAAATGATCCTTACCAAAGAAATAGATGAAACTGTGTTAAGATTTGTCGCAACGCTAAATACTCTACTGTCGTCTCTCTTACTTCAAACCTTTGTCTCTGTCCTATCATTACCTAACATAGCATTATATCACTTACTTATAACCTGATAACTGAGTGTGTCATAAGAACATAAGAAACTAAGGAAGCTACAAGAGGCTGGGAGACCTACACGTGGTAGTTCCTGTTACTTAACACTACCTACATCCACCTTTCATCCCCATCCATAACACTGTCTAGCCTTCTTTCAAAACTCCCTATTGAATCCCCACTAACTACCCGACGACTTATCCTCAAGCTGTGTGTAGTGTTTAGGCCGCACTGCACTGCCGACTCTTGTCTACATCATTACGTACAGTCACGGGAATGCCCAATACGTAACCTTGCCGTACATTTCAATTTACGTCAACTGAAAAGGCGGATATAGCGAATGGCCACCCGTGTATAGTTATTTTGATGATAATTTGTAGTGGTGTGTGAGTTCGCTGTTGTGTTAATGTGTGCTCACCAAAGGAAGTATTCATTGTAGCAGAAATATTAACCCTATACAAATATCACATGCTTCTGATCTTAATAGTGAGAGTGTGTGAGGCTAATAGGAAGAACTCTGCAATGCTTCCCCCTTCATTCCTTCCCCCCTTCATTCCTTCCCCCCTCTTCCCCCCCCTTCCCCCTTCATTCCTTCCCCCCCTTCCCCCTTCATTCCTTCCCCATTCCCCCTTCATTCCTTCCCCCTCCCCTTCATTCCTTCCCCCCCTTCCCCCTTCATTCCTTCCCCCCCTTCCCCCTTCATTCCTTCCCCCCCTTCATTCCTTCCCCCCTTCATTCCTTCCCCCCCTTCCCCCTTCATTCCTTCCCCCCTTCCCCCTTCATTCCTCCCCCCTTCCCCCTTCATTCCTACCCCCTTCCCCTTCATTCCTCCCCCTTCCCCCTTCATTCCTCCCCCCTCCCCTTCATTCCTTCCCCCTTCCCCTCCCCTTCATTCATTCCCCCCCTTTCCACTTCCCCCCTTCATCTTCCCCCTTCACTTCCCTCCTTCCCCTTCATTCATTCCCCCCTTCCCCCTTCATTCCTTCCCCCCTTCCCCCTTCATTCATTCCCCCCTTCCCCTTCATTCTTCCCCCCCTTCCCTCCCCCTTCATTCCTTCCCCCCTTCCCCCTTCATTCCTTCCCCCTTCCCCTTCATTCATCCCCCCCTTCCCCCCTCATTCCTTCCCCCCCTTCCCCCTTCATTTTCCCCCTTCATTCCCCCCCTTCCCTCACCGTTTCACTATATTTGCTACAACCTCCCCGTTATGCTTTCCATAGTGCCATATATGACCTCTGATGTAAGAACATAAGAAAATAAGAAGCTACAAGAGGCCGTGAGACCTGGCACATTAATCCCCTGTTTTGGCATTACGTCAATCAATCAATCTGCAATGCTTCATATATATTACATAGACTCAAAGTGCAGTGAAGTCTGTTATCATAATTCAAGATGTATATACGATGCTAAATAATAATAATAATACTACAGATAATATTACGATGTACATATATCAGCATGAATCCTCTAGCTATATTATACATGTCTATTTATAAACTCCTATTACACTGTGTCTGATAATAACTCTTAAGTCATATGCAGTGTTAAATCTCTGTTAAGGAATTATAACTCACAGGGTTTAGTGTATAATTTTTTGGGGGACTAGGTTAGGTTATGTGTGTGTGTTAGGTTAGGTTATGTATGTGTGTTAGGTTAGGTTAGGTTATGTGTGTTAGGTTAGGTTATGTATGTGTGTTAGGTTATGTTATGTATGTGTGTTAGGTTAGGTTATGTATGTAGGTTAAGTTAGGTTAGGTTATGTAGGTTAGGTTAGATTATGTATGTAGGTTAGGCTATGCTATGTATGTAGGTTAGGTTAGGTTATATATGTAGGTTAGGCTATGCTATGTATGTATGTTAGGTTAGGTTATGTATGTAGGTTAAGTTAGGTTAGGTTAGGTTATGTATGTAGGTTAGGTTATGTAGGGTAGGTTAGGTTATGTATGTACGTTAGGTTAGGTTAGGTTATGTATGTAGGTTAGGTTAGGTTATGTATGTAGGTTAGGTTAGGTTATGTATGTAGGTTAGGTTAGGTTATGTATGTAGGTTAGGTTATGTATGTAGGTTAGGTTAGGTTATGTATGTAGGTTAGGTTAGGTTATGTATGTAGGTTAGGTTATGTATGTAGGTTAGGTTAGGTTAGGTTATGTATGTAGGGTAGGTTAGGTTATGTATGTGTGTTAGGTTAGGTTATGTATGTGTGTTAGGTTAGGTTATGTATGTAGGTTAGGTTAGGTTATGTATGTAGGTTAGGTTATGGTTATGTATGTGTGTTAGGTTAGGTTATGTATGTGTGTTAGGTTAGGTTATGTATGTGTGTTAGGTTAGGTTATGTATGTGTGTTAGGTTAGGTTATGTATGTAGGTTAGGTTAGGTTATGTATGTAGGTTAGGTTATGTTATGTATGTAGGTTAGGTTAGGTTATGTATGTAGGTTAGGTTAGGTTAGGTATGTAGGTTAGGTTAGGTTATGTATGTAGGTTAGATTAGGATAGGTATGTAGTATATATATATTAGTGTAGTGTTGTCTGCCCTTATATTCTTATAACCCCATGGCCCTTAAGCACCCAATGGTCTTATTATTATTATTATTAGACGTCTGGGTTTGTTGACATTAGGAGTTGTCAGTGGGCAGATAACATGTCTTCCAAATAGTAGGATAACATTCTTCAGTCTATTTATTTACTTCTACTTGTGTATATCCCTTCCTTTCCCTTCCCTTCCCTTCCCTTCCCTTCCCTTCCCTTCCCTTCCCTTTCCCTTTCCCTTTCCCTCCCTTCCCATCTCTTTCCTTCCCTTCCCTTCCCTTCCCTTTTCCATCCCTTCCCTTCCCTTCCCTTCCCTTACCCTCCCTTCCCTTCCCTTCCCTTCCCTTCCCTTCCCTTCCCTTCCTTCCATCATGGCCTGGTTGTTCAGGGTGTGGGTGATGGTATAGGCATTGGTATTTGGGGGTTTGTATATTGCTTTGTTCAGCTCAGAGGTAAACAAACAAGAAAGTTAAGATGATGTTACAACCAAATATTCTCTCTCTCTCTCTCTCTCTCTCTCTCTCTCTCTCTCTCTCTCTCTCTCTCTCTCTCTCTCTCTCTCTCTCTCTCTCTCTCTCTCTCTCTCTCTCTCTCTCTCTCTCTCTCTCTCTCTCAAAGCAACATACAGCTCAAACTAGTCCTCACATTTCACATTATCATCAAATCCACATAGAAAACCTGATCACATTTGCAGAAGTTCATCGACAACGAAGAATCAGACTGCCGTACTAAGCGCTTCAAATACTACGTCAATTTCCACACTGCGTATTATCAGTACAGGTTGCCCATCACTAATCCAGCAGCCATGGGACCTTAATTAGGACTGCCGGTTTTTCGAAATTTCTGGATTATTAATGTTTTGTCCCCTGCCTCTATATGGTGTATATATCAACACCTTCACTACACCAAGAGTAAACCCGGTTATCAGCACTGGGTCCAGATCAGAACTTTCTCCTTCCGTCATTGACTTCCTTACTTATCTGCTTTTTTGATCCACTGTCAGTAAAGAACTTCAGCACTTTTTCTTATTGTTTTTGTATATCATAGACTGTTGAAGACCCAATGCCACACATTTCACAAACACTTCGCACAGACACACCGCTAGCAAGTTTTTTTAACAGTTCAACTTTCTCTGCGATCGACAACGAGCGATGTTTGCATTTTACACCACTTCTTTTATTCGCCGAAGCCATGATGGGGCTGTACGGCAGCAGATGTTAACAATTACGGCAAATAAATGAGAAGGAATGCCTGTTTGCTGTGGGAAGCGTGAGCATACGGCTGATTCTGGGTACAGCGCCATCAAAACAAACGGCGCCTCCAGAAAACAGTGACGCGCCAACCCAGGAAATTTGAAACTGCGCTCCGAAATTCATGCCGGAAAACTGATGGAGCCGGAATATTGCTTGGCGGATAAGTGACGGTCAACCTGTATTACATTATTGCTCGTATTCGTAGTCACATACCATGATTGCTCGTGGTAATTGCTATGATTTTGTTCCATTTCTACTCAGTCAAAATTATTCACTTGATCTTGTAGCTGCCATGGAAAGTACTAGAGCAATCATACAGTACTCCTATTGCAATCACAACAGAGATCTTGTAGCTGCCATGGAAAGTACTAGAGCAATCATACAGTACTCCTATTGCAATCACAACAGAGATCTTGTAGCTGCCATGGAAAGTACTAGAGCAATCCTACAGTACTCCTATTGCAATCACAACAGAGATCTTGTAGCTGCCATGGAAAGTACTAGAGCAATCACACAGTACTCCTATTGCAATCACAACAGAGATCTTGTAGCTGCCATGGAAAGTACTAGAGCAATCATACAGTACTCCTATTGCAATCACAACAGAGATCTTGTAGCTGCCATGGAAAGTACTAGAGCAATCATACAGTACTCCTATTGCAATCACAACAGAGCTGGCATGACATATTGATTTAATTAGGACAAGACAAAAAGTGAACAATGATGGTAGGTGACTACGAATACGGGCATATATCTCACCCTCAGCATTCTTATTTTTTCTATATATTCTGGCACAGCGTAGGAATAGATACACTTATACTTTTATTATAGATACATACTGCCACCCATTACAGTAGTAGTACATTGCCTTACAGGGTTAAGACCTTTTGCCTCACAATAGCAAGACATAATCATTCAAAAGACTTAGTAGTAATTTCACATTTTTGTTGTGACTCAATCTATTACTTAAATGTTTTCTGCTCACTATGACTTATTGGTGTTTGTGATAATATTACTAGGAATAAGCCGCCTCCTCCTCCCTCTTCCTCTTCCTCTCCTCCTCCTCCTCCTCCTCCTCCTCCTCCTCCTCCTCCTCCTCCTCCTCCTCCTCCTCCTCCTCCTCCTCCTCCTCCTCCTCCTCCCTCCATCATCATACCACAGTCAGCCTTTTCCATATCTTTTCAGGACTATAAACTTTCACCATTATTTATTATGTATCCTCCTCCTCCTCCTCTCCTCCTCCTCCTCCTCCTCCCTCCTCTCCTCCTCCTCCTCCTCCTCTCCTCTCCTTCCTTCTATCATCTTTCTCCTTCTTTCCTTTTGTCCTCTTCCTCCTCCTCCCACTCCTGTTTTCATTCTCATCACAGCTACTGTTATTCATCACTACATCAATACATAATCATTCAAAATTCCTCCCTCCTCCTCCTCCTCCTCCTCTCCTCCTCCTCCTCCTCCTCCTCCTCCTCCTCCTCCTCCTCCTCCTCCTCCTCCTCCCCTCCTCCTCCTCCTCCTCCTCCTCCTCTCCTCCTCCCTTCCACCTCGTCTCCACATATCCTCCACATAACCAGCCTTCCACCTTCACTCCAATCAGTGTACGTATAGTTAACCATTCACCAATCCTCGTTGTGTCTTAGTAAAATAGGCAAATAAAATATAAAATAAAGACTCACCACGTCACTCAATCTCAGACGTAAACAAACTCTTTAGTGCACACATAACGTTGATATAGTCGCCCTCACTCAGCCTGTGTCTTAAAAACCGTACATATGTCTCTGTATCCTTCGTAATACGTCTTGTGTGTATGTCTGTATATACGTAGACACATACTAGGTAACATACTAGGTAAACAACTAGGTAAATACGCACATGCCTTGTTTGTACGTACATTGCCTTTGTATGCATATGGACGGAGGCGAATGCATGGCTAGTGAAAAGCCTGGATTGCATTTTAAAGATGGACGATAAACTACTATAATTTGTTCACACTATAAATAACTTGGTGTTGACGATAAACTACTATAATCTGTTCACACTATAGATAACTTGGTGTTGACTCTGCTTTTAACACTCTTATGAAAGGGTATGTCTAAGGCTGGTGTATATAGGCCTCCCAGCTCTTAATGTGAGTGTTATCAATGAGTGAGATTATATTCAGCTCTTTTACCCCTTGAGACCCAGAACGTAATTTCCATTGTAATTTGGGCACCATTTGACAATTTTTAGTGACTATAAGCAATATTTTATAGCTATGACCTGTTTAGTACCCTTGTCGACTAACTAATTGGGTATATTCAGTTACTTTTCGTAATTTTATGGCTAACAACAGACAATTGTTATAGCCAAGGAAAGATCTGGGCGTGAAGGAGTTAGTGTGAATGTTATCAAATGACTGAGATTATATTCAATTCCTTAATTAATGGGTTTTATAGGGTCTGTTTATCAAGTTATGTAGACAGTTCAGAAACACAACATAAGAAAATAAGGAAGCTACAAGAGGCCGCGAGACCTAAACGTGGTAGTTCCTGCTCAACATCCGCCAAAACCGTCACACTAACTCACCGTGACGCAAGGTTTTGAGGCCGTGACTGGCGTGACGTAACGTAGTGGATGTTACGTGTGTGGGTGTGGGTGTGGGTGGGTGTGTGTGTGTGTGGGTGTGGGTGTGTGTGTGTGTGGGTGTGGGTGTGGGTGTGTGTGTGCGTGTTGTTCTGTGGATGCCTATGAGTGGCTAGCATGAGGGGAAAGTGTTCAGAAGGGTGAGATTATAAAGTTAATAATCCTTGCACAAACTATATGATTCTCAACCTTATAGTATTAGGGGTTTGTAGCTCCCCTCTTGACCCTAACCATTGACCCTTGACCTTTGACCTTTGACCCTAACCTTTTCCCCTCACTTAACCCCTTTTTGTATATAGGGATTATAGCTCCCTTATTTAGCCCTAACCCCTCCCCTCTTCCCCTTACTCTGGCTCAGGAAGGGGGGGGAACCACTACCACTATACCCCCCCTAAGCCCCCTCTTTGCCCCCCACTGCCCCCTTTGCCCCCCCCCCCCCAGCCTGGTCAATAGGGGGGCGTAAGACACATTATTGTATTATTAAATGTTGTGAATAAATATATCCCTGTACATATGTTACTACCTTTTGAGTTTGTTCATATATTTTTAATTGTTTATGCATATTCTATTATTACTATTATGATTAAAAGGTTTATGATGTAGCTATTAAGGTTTCAAGTCTCATGTGTCAAGCCTGGAATATTATCTGATGTACTAAACACACTTGACTTGTTGTATATACACTTCAGGAAGGGAATTACTCAATAGCCCATCCTTGTTATATTAAATAGCCTTGTTTTTATATATATATATTGATCATATATAAACAAAACAATTATTATTAGAGATATTGAGTGCAAGTATAGTCTATTTTTTGTAACGAGGCGAAAATTCTGTTCTATCTTAAGGTCTCATGCTTAAAATGATGCCTCTGTTTACCTGTTACTATGGTTAACTATGATAAAATACAGCTGAAATTAAGAAGAAGTGTAGTATTCCCTTCTCATGCTTAAAATGATGCCTATGTTTACCTGTTACTATGGTTAACTATGATAAAATACAGCTGAAATTAAGAAGAAGTGTAGTATTCCCTTCTCATGCTTAAAATGATGCCTCTGTTTACCTGTTACTATGGTTAACTATGATCAAATACAGCTGAAATTAAGAAGAAGTGTAGTATTCCCTTCTCATGCTTAAAATGATGCCTCTGTTTACCTGTTACTATGGTTAACTATGATCAAATACAGCTGAAATTAAGAAGAAGCGTAGTATTCCCTCCTCCTGGCATCAAATATCAGTCAGTAAGCAGCAAGGGGGCAGCATTTTTCGCCTCGTTATAAAGAACAGAGTATGGTGATAAGTAAAGCAGGCGTTGTATTTTTTCCTGCTGAATAGAAACTTTTTGATAACATGTCGTCTTGAGCCTCGTGTAGCGTCACACTCGTAAAGAAATTGCCCGACTCATTTATTCAATTTTTCGGGAAATAAAAAAACTTCCTCATTTTCTTAATTTTGATATCAATGCATTGTTTATCCTTTTATATTTTAGACCACTCAACACACACACACACACACACACACACACACACACACCTACACACACACCCACACACACACCCACACACACATGCAAGAAGTATTCAGGACTTCAAAGGCAAGCTGGATAATAGTAGATTTGAAAGAAAAAAAAAAAAGCTGGATAATAGTAGATTTGGAGACAGGACAGTACTATTAGCTCTACATAGTTCTATTAGCTCTACATAGTTCTATTAGCTCTATTAGTACGTAGTTCTATTAGCTCTATTAGTACCTAGCTCTTTTCCTGTATGTTACAACTAGGTAAATACATACACACACACACCCTACACCTGACATTGGCGACTACACCAATAGATGTGCCACAGAATGAAGAATCAATTGAGGCAAAAATCCAGAAATTGCCAAATATGACTTGGGCAGTTTCTTTATGAGAGTGACGCTATATAGTTCTATTGTTATTATTATTATTATTTTTTAAATCAGGTCAACTTCTGTTTTATTTCTTGTTTGACCTCGTTTGACCTCCCTGGAACAGCCCTGATGAGTGAGCCCTGAATGTCCCTTATCGCCCCTTACACCTGACCCTTAACCTCACCGCTGTTGTTAATCAGTTTTATTTTGTTTCCTGGTGTATAAAGGAAAGTTTTGTCTCTTCTGAAAGGCATCAACATTAAAGCAAAGTTAATGGTCACCTGTTTTAGTGTCAAGTATTTAGCCCCTTCACGCCCAGATCTTGCCTTGGCCATAACAAAGTGTAGGTTGTCCAGTTATAAAATTACGAAAAGTCACTTAATATACCAAATTAGTTAGTCGGCAAGGATACTAAACAGGTCATATCTATAAAAATATTGCTTGTATTCATTATAAATCATCTCATGGTGGTCAAATTACCATGAAAATGACGTTCTGGGCCTCGAGGGGGTTAAAGATCAGTTGGAGTCAGATTTTTGCCACTCGTTCTCATTTTTTTGAAGTGTTGAGAATGGAAAATTGAAATCAGTGGACTTTTAGGGCAATAAAAAGGAAACCAAAGTCATTCTGTAGACTTTCATTCCTCATCCTACGCTCCAGGGCTGTTCCAGAGATAGTGCCAGAGATTGACTGTCACCGTCACCCTTGTTGACTGTTTCACTCCTGTGTTCATTTGTGCTTGTAGAACCTTCTATGTCATCAGTGCTAAGATTTTGGGCAACCACTTATATATATTTTTTGCATTTACTGGCTTTTAACACAATTTGATGCATGTTTTCTAGATATGATTTTAAAATTTCCGTATATATATATATTTTTTTTTTTTTTTTTTTTTTTTGTAATTATATATAAGGTTCTAAAATCCTTTCCATAGTCTCTGTAACAGCCTGAACTAACTTAAGCTAACTACACCATGCCTTTAAAAACTCTGCCTATGTGGTGCTGGGACTAATTAACCCATACATATGTTGACACAAACTTAAAAAGAGATGAAAGATTTTTGTAGGAACCTAATATAAAAAAAAAAAAAAAAAACCTACTACTACTACTATAGGGTTAAACAGAACACTTTCCCCTACTTTCCTCTACTTTAAAACATCCAATTGACTCTAATATTAACCACAGAATAAAACATCACATGAACAATAAACCAGTTATGTGCAAAATCTCATCCAACTTACTATAAACACAAATATTTCCTCTATATTTATCAGTTATAAGAAATCAACTCTTATATACCTGGTGTGGTAGTGGTGATGGTGTGGGATGTGGTAGTGTGGTGTGGTGGTGGTGGTGGTGGTGTGTGAGTGCGTGTGGTTGTATGGTAGTGGGGTGGTGGTGGTGTGTGTGTGTGTGTGTGGTAGTGTGGTGGTGTGTGTGTGTGTGTGGTAGTATGGTAGTGGGGGGGGTAGTATGGTGGTGTGTGGTGTGGCGATGTGAGAGTGGTAGTGTGTGGTGTGGTGGTAGTGGTAGGTCCTGGCGGGCTACTGGCGTGCTAACAAAGGGGAGATAAGATAGTGAGAGAGAAGGGAAGAGGAAGGCATTGATACCCACGCCAGGCAGTGTTAATATGACCCTTCAGGAGGCTGTGTGGAGAGTCCCGCCCTCCAAGTGGTATCTAAGTATGGCAGGGGGAATTTATAGATTATATTAAGGGTTTTAAGTGTACTAGAATGCCTCGACGTGCTGGTTAACTTAGGGTGAAAGAGTTTTAGTTATGGCACTGAGAGAAGAATGTTTATTATTGTTATTATTATTGTTGGTGGTATCTAAGTATGGCAAGCAGGGTTTATAGATAGACTGTATTAAGGGTTTTAAGTGTATTAGAATGCCGTGACGTTCTTGTTGGATTAGGATAAAGGAGTTATTTAGTTCTGGTACTGAGAGAGAGAGAGAGAGAGATATGAGTTTGTTATTGTTATTGTTATTGGAAAGTTTGTTATTGTTATTATTATTTTTGTTAGGAAAAGGAGAGTTTTAGTTATGGCACTGAGAGAGAGAGAGAGAGAGAGATATGGGTTTGTTATTGTTATTGGAAAGTTTGTTATTGTTATTATTATTTTTGTTAGGAAAAGGAGAGTTTTAGTTATGGCACTGAGAGAGAGAGAGAAAGAGAGAGAGAGAGAGAGAGATATGGGTTTGTTATTGTTATTGGAAAGTTTGTTATTGTTATTATTATTTTTGTTAGGAAAAGGAGAGTTTTTAGTTCTGGTGTTAAGAGAGATAGGGGTTCATTGTTATTATTGTTATTTTTTTGAAGTGTTATATTCATTAGATCATTATACTTTTTACACAGGGCAGGTGACAAATTGAGAGGTAATAAATATTTGTCAAGTGTGTAGAAATAGAGACTTTAAGAGCTGGTGCAGAGAGTGAACACAATATTTCTTTAGGGATACATTGACTGAATCATTAATGCATCTTCACATAGGATAAAAGATGCAATAAAAAGAATGGATATAGTGAAGCCAGGATCATTGAAACAGACTAAAACTCAAAATCTCATCCAACTAACGATAAACACAAAATAATCTTTTAGTTCCTTAGCAGTCATGAGAAATCAACTCTTCAAAACCTGGTGTGAGTGTGGTAGTGGTGGTTGTGTGGTAGTGTGTGGAATGTGGTAGTGTGTGGTAGTTTGGTGGTGTGGTAGTGATCTTTAACCCCTTCACGCCCAGATCTTTCCTTTACTATAAAAAAAATTGTCAGTTGTCGAGCCATAAAATAACGAAAAATAACTAAATATACCAAATTAGTTAGTGGACAAGGATACTAAACAGGTCATAGCTATAAAACATTGCTTATAGTCACTACAAATTGTCTAATGGCACCCAAATTACAATGGAAATTACGTTCTGGGCCTCAAGGGGTTAAAACAAAATTAAGACTCGGTTTGCCGTTGGATTTGAATTAATGTTTATTTCCTCCCCCTCTTTCTAGCGGGCGGCCGGGTGGGTGGGCCGGGCGGGGGGGAGCAGCAGCAGCGGCCCCGGGTGGCCAGCGTGTCGTCCCAGGACTCCCATGACTCCCAGGAGGCCGGGCCGGGGCAGGGCGCGGGGGGGGCCACCTCCTGCCCCTTCACCTGTCCCCCCCTCGAAGACAGGTAACTAGTCATCATTATTTGTTTATTCTTGTTTTGCTTGTTTTGCATGATTTTACTCCTGCCTCATCCTGCCCTCCAATCCTTCACTCTAATAGACGTTGGGAGACTGCTCTCGCACGCTTACGCATAGGCCATACCAACCTCTCACACTCCTATCTCATGTCACGCTCCTCCCCAACCCTCTGCACACCCTGTCAAGTTCCTCTCACTATCCAACATGTCCTAATATCCTGCCCCCATCTCACTCCTGCCCGTTCCAGTTCCTTCCCTCATTTGTCCTCCCTTTCCCGACCTCCCTGTCTTGCGGACACTCCCGGAATCCCCCTCCTTCTCCCTGGACAATGTAACCTCCTTCCTCCAACACATCCACATCCTACATGTGATCTAACCATCCTGCTGTAACATTCCGTTCTTTCCCCTTCCCTCATCGTTTCACTGTTATTCTTTAACCCTGACCCTTTATATGCTTTGCCATAGTGCCATATGACCTCTGATGTCTGGCACATTCACCTTTTGAGGCATTAAATCAATCATTGTTTTTCATGATTTTACTCCTGCCTCATCCTGCCCTCCATTCCTTCACCATCATCACGATCATCAGCAAACAGGACACTTTTCAGTAGCAACTTATTTTAACACTTATTTTAATATATTATTTTTTCATTTTAACACTTATTTTATTCTTCTTGCTCATCAAAAAAATTATTCAGTAGTTAATATTCCGTAGACAGGCAACAGTACTGTAGTAATAATTATTTGATTATTCTTGTTCAGCACAAAAATGTTGTTCAGTAGTTATAGTTTTCCTCCTGCCGCCAATTGTGCCTCAGCACTATAGTGTTGTGGTGTTTGTGCTTCCCTCACAGGGACTCACGCCTTAGTGACGGACTAGGGGCGGCAGGCTTGTGGTGAGCTGTAGGGTTTTGTTTTGCTTGTTTACATGATTGTATTGATGCCTAATCCTGCCCTCTACTCCTTCACCATCATGACTATCATCATCAACAGTAACTTTTCTTAGGTCAAAGTACGAAAAGTTGCCCAATGCTTACGAAGAGGAGAGCGAGGAGGAGGCCGGGGCTGAGGCCGCCGCAGCCCCACGCAGGGACGGCAAGCGCACGTCCCCGCAGGCCTCGCCCCGCGCCCCGGACCCAACGGCCCCCCGCCATCGCCGCCACCGCCCGGGGCAGGGCAGGCGGGGCAGGAGGCCGGGCGGGGAGGCGGAGGGTGTCGGGGCCAAGGAGGGCAAGGGGGACGGGGTGTTCATCTGCAGCGTGTCCGACGACGACTCCATCGGCTCGGCCAGCGACCTCAAGGCTCGGATCAACGAGGAGTACGTTCCCGAGTACGACTTTGAGCCCGGCGACCGCGGCGACGCCTCGGAGACCATCGGCTCCTCCGTCTACCACGCCGAGTGCGAGAGTGTCACCACGCACGAGGAGGAGGGCAGGGCCGGGGAGGGCAGCGACCCCTCCCACCTGCCGCGCCGGGGCCCCAAGCCCTCCAGGGCCGCCATCAGGGCCCGGGCCAGGGCGCTGCAGGAGCAGGAGAGCCGCAGGTGTACGCAGGACAGGCTGCTGGGCCACGAGTACGGGGAGAAACCCTTACTGCAGGACGACGAGCTGGACTCTGGTGACGAGGAGACCAGGCTGTGTGACGGCGGGGAGGCCGGCGGACCAGAGCCCGTGTCCGGCCACCCGCTGGACCAGCCGTCGGTCCGGGGCAGCTTTTTCCCCGTGCCGCGACCCTTCAGGAAGACCTCCCTGGATGAGGCCAGCCGCCTGAGGCAGCAGCAGCAGCAGCTGTCTGAGGAGGATGTGTTTGCCTTGGCGCCCTTCAAGACGTCCCTCAAGAAGCTGAACAAGAAGGTGTTCCTGAGCCGCAGTCAGCCCTCAAGCAACACCGTCTCCCCCCACGACTCCAACCACCTCCTCGTCACCCCCCCCGCCGCTAACACCTCCCCCGCCAGCCTGGCCAGCCCAGAGATGGCCGAGCCTCAGCCCGCCCTGGAGCACGTGAGGCTCCCCGTGCAGGCAGACATCATCTATGAGGAGTCTCCCAGCGAGGAGTATCCCATCTATGAGAACGTGACACTCAACCCCAACAACGGCGGCGGCGGTGGTGGCGGGGCGGAGAACGGGGCAGCCACGCCGCGCTTCCGCTACTACGAGAACGTACAGGTGCCCTTCGCCTCCCTGACAGAGTCCTCCGCAAACGTCAACTCCGCTCTCACCAAGAACCCCTTCGTTAACCCCTTCCTTGGCGAGAGTCCTGCGTCCCACCCCGCCCCCCAGGACCCCTCCGCGCACCTTTCCATCCCCCCCAGACCCCCCCAGGCCACCACGGAACTCAGCCCAACCATGTGCTCCCAGCAGGCCACTCAGGGGTTACTGTCACAAAGCGTGGACTCTTTATCCCCCAGCCTCAGCATCGGGCCCGTCACCTCCCCTTCCCGCCACAGCACGGACCTCTTCGGCTCCATGCCCTTCGGTACCATCGCAATACCCGCCCCGCCATCCTCCGACGCCAAAGAATACCGCACCTTAACCCAGACGGCCTTGAACGGGGTGTCTCAGTTCAGCCCCAACAATCAGTCCCAGTACTTCCTTCCGCCTATAGACACACAGACACACCTACCGATCCTCACCTCCACTCCGCGCGCCATCAAGACCCATCATTCCGCCACTGTTCCCGTCCCTAGTAAGGAGTCCACTCAGGCGGAAGTGGATCATGACGCGGACTTGTTCGGTGCCGTGCCGTTTAAGCCGATCACGCAGAGGAGCCAGGGCGGCGGCGTGAGGAGCCAGACACTGCCGGCAAACATGAGCTCGGTCTTCCAGGCACAGATGGCTCAGATGGCGCAAGAAGACGGCATCGCGGATAAGTTATTTGGGGATTTCAAGATCGCTAAATCTAAAAAGGCGACGCCGCCAAGTTTCCGCAAGCCAAGGACGACGCATCAGAAGCTCTCCGACTCCGATACATCAACGGACGACGAGGCCGTGATGGCAAACCGCAAGCCTAAACACCGTGACCGCAGCAAAGACCGCCTCAAGTATAAGAACATCAGCGAGGAGTTCGAGGAGGAGAACATGATGGTGCTCCCACTCAAACAGTTCAGCCACTCCAAGAAGGAAAAGATCAGTAAAAAGAACAAAAAACACGAGAAACTGGAAAAGAAAGTCGACAAACCGGAGAAAAAACCTGAGAAAAATATCAGTTTTGAAGCGGCCGGTATTTCCAACATGAGTTTTGAGGATTTTACACTCGAGGAGAACAGACGCGACTTGGAGAGGAGTCGACTCGAGGCAGAGCGGGGTGGCGACTCCCTGCAGAGCCCTGAGGAGGACGACTCAGACCTGCGAACCACCGGGGGAACCAGATTCGGGTCATTGAAGAGAGGCATCAATCCTTTCTCAAAACTGGGCCGTTGAGTCGTGTCCCCCCCCCCCCCACACACACACACACACACACACACACACACATGTTGTTATGGCCCCCGGGAGGCACCGAGTTGGCCCTGAGGTGAGTGGTCCCTCGTGTATCCTTTGTTATTATGTATTTAAGGAGCCTCAAGTTATACGGGAAAACACTGGACGCCGGGTGAATACGGTACACGTTCGATCCCGTATTATTCAGAATCATCATTTGCCCGACTTTTTTTTTTTTTTTTTTTTTTTTTTTTTTTTTCTTCCCAGAGCACATAATTAGTCGTTATTATATATTGACACTTTTTTTTTTTTTTTTTTTTTTTTTTTTTTTTTTTTTTTTTTTTTCCCCGAGCACATAATTATTCGTTATCATATATTTTCACTTTTTTTTTTTTTTTTTTTTTTTTTTTTCTCCCCGAGCACATATTAGTCGTTATTATATATTTTCACACGTTTAATAAGAAATGTGACTGTGCGCTGCGAGGAGCTGGATTGATTTTTTTTTTTATTTGAGCTAGTTAGTTAATAGGCTTGGTATTTTGAGATAGGAAGAAATGTTGTTGTACTGATGAGTATGACCACTGGGAATGAAGGAAGAAAAAAATTGTATCCGTGAAAGTTTATCAATTAATCAGCCGAATATACAATAAGCTCTCAATTTCACCTATAATTTCAAGTCTATATTCAAGTCTATTAACTATTTCAGTTGTTTATATTGGTGCTAAGTGAAGATACGTATGTTTATGGATCATTCTTGCTTCCTATGTTTACGCTATTCTGTATTTTTCCCGAGACGATCATCCGTGCATCAGTCAGTCCTTTTAGAAGTCATTAATCGTAAGGGTTAAGGCGTCACACATAAGGAAAGAGAGATTTGAGGCATGTATAAGTAGTGTAAGTATATATTTTCCAACACTTAGTCGAGGGAATTATGTTGGCGTCATGTTTTTTTTTTTTTTTTTTTTTTTTTTTTTTCTCCTAAGGTAAGGTATGAGCAGTTTTTTTTTTTTTTTTTTTTTTTAAGGTAAGGTTTTAGCAGTTTTTTTTTCTTTCTTTTTTTACATCACAAAGAAACGAAGAAAGAAAGGGAAAAGAGTACTGGAAAGAAGGGGAAAAAACAAAGCATAGTCTATATTTTAAGGTTTAGATTATTTTGTTAGCCTGTGTAATATATATTGTTGATGATATAATTTTCTCAACCTAAAAATAAGTCATGGCAACCTAAGACTGATCGAGGAAACCTGTATATTCCACTAGTTTGTGCGCCCATTTTACGTTTTGGTTATACAGTGCACGGAAAGTCTAGACGTAGATGTCGGATATATGCGAGTTAACCCCTTCACACCCAGATCTTTCCTTGGCTATAAAAAAAAATGCATGTTATCGACCCATAAAATTACAAAAGTCACTGAATATACCAAATTAGTTAGTGGACAAGGATACTAAACAGGTCACATCTATAAAATATTGCTTATATTCATTAAAAATCGTCTAATGGTACCCAAATTACAATGGAAATTACGTTCTGGGTCTCAAGGGGTTAAAGAGGGGTGTTAACTTCTTCGAGTAATGTCCGCACTCCGCAGGTCGAGAAAGAAAGACAGACAGTCGAACGGAAAAAGACCAAGGCACAGTCAAGCTTTATGGCATTACTGGCGCTATGACCGAAACATTCCATTGATCATAACACATAAAGACGAAAACATTCCCAAAGGCAGCAGCAGTGGTAGTGGGGAGGAGCTTTACAATTATAGTCTAGTTTTTGTAACGAGGCAAAAATTCCATTCTATCTTAAGGTTTCATGCCTAAAATGATGCCTGTGTTTACCTGATAATAGGGTTAACTATGATAAAATACAACTGAAATTAAGAAGAAGCATAGTATTCCCTTCTCATGGTTAAAATGATGCCTCTGTTTACCTGATAATAGGGTTAACTCTGATAAAATACAACTGAAATTAAGAAGAAGCGCAGTATTCCCTTCTCAAGGTTAAAATGATGCCTCTGTTTACCTGATAATAGGGATGATAAATACAACGAATTAGAGAAACTAGTATCCTTAAAATGAGCCAGACTGAATAAATATCAAGTTAGAAGAAGCATAGTATTCCCTTCTCCTGGCATCAAATATCAGGCAGTAAGCAGCAAGGGGGCAGCATTTTTCACCTCGTTAAAAAAGCAGACTATAGTGAGGACAAAGGGGAGTGTTCCTATGCTCCTATACCAGGCATCCTTATACCCAGAGTTATAAGGGGCCACCAAAACACATCCTACACTACTACTAATAGGATGTTTCGTGTCCTAATAATTGCGCATCCTTCATATTGTCTATTTTAGTTTAAGAAGAAAATACAGTAAAACCTCTCGTATTCGGACACTCATTATTCAGACTTTGACATCATTCGGACCTCCTTTTTTTTTCTTTTTTTTTTTTTTTTTTTTTTAGGGGGGGCAAAATTTCCTACCTATATATACACCTATATTTTTTTTTTTTTTTTTTTTTTTAGGGGGCAAAATTTCCTAGCTAATATATACACCTAGAATTTTTTTTTTTTTTTTGGGGGGGGGGGAATTCACCTAGATTTTTTTTTTTTTTTTTTTTTTTAACATATCCCCCCATATATAATCCCCCCATTATTCGGATCCTTGCATTACTCGGACCACTCCTTGGCCCAATTAGTCCGAATATGAGAGGTTTTACTGTATGTTTGTATTATTTATGTGTTCTTTGTGGAATCTCAGAATATGTAAGAGTGTATTTTTTATTTATTATTAATCATTTTAGTTTTGGGTTTTTTCATCGGATGCCTTTTTTAAATATCCGAGATACTTTTAGCGTAGGAAAAAGTGCTGATTTGCGACGCGTGAATGCCTCTGCGTCTTTGCGATGACCTTAAGTTTATATCCCGCCTTATTTGTGTTGTCTGAAGCCGGCATTTATCAGCTTTTTTTATGTTAATCTTAGAAGAAGAAAAGAAACGCTTACACACTTCCAAACCGTGCATTGCTACGTAGATAACAGTAAAGTCGCCACCTGCATTAATGTCGCCAGCCGCCAAATATTACGAATTATAGCATTACTACTGATTTTTATGTGCCACTGAAGATGATACACAGTAGTTTATATCATGACTGTATAATCTACTCTGTTTCAGCGTTGTTTTATGCTTTGTATCTGCGAGTATATACGGTTTCAAATTTCGCTACGCGGTTTTTTTTCGGGCGACGACGACAGCGGGAGGACACTCAGTAAATAAACACTAGATGGCGACTCTACTGTTGGTAGCCACTTTGTAGATATTTTTGTCATTTGTTCATTTATAGCCCTACTATGACACAGATGAAGACATAAAATGACACAGACTCTCCAGATAGCCCCTTCTAACTGTCCTGAAATCATGGATGTAGAAATGTAAGTATTAACGCCACCACACGGCTGTAAACAGAAAAAAAAGTTGTCCTGGCGACTTTACTGTTATCTACGGTAGTGATGGAGGTGATTACTAGACTTGATAGCAAATTAACTGATGGGGTTTGTAAGAGTAATAGACTTATAAATAATAGTAGCCAATGAATACTGATGATTACAGTGTTGATTGCTATAGCTTGCATGAGCCTTCACACCGAGGACACACACAGCAAACATGACCCATGGAAGACTACACAAAATAACAAAATAATTGAATATGAATTATTATTACTATTATTCATCATTATTATTATCATTATTTTTATTGTTGTACAGTAAACACTCTCTAATTCGAACTAATTGGCGGAGACCTGGGTCCAATTAGCCAAGTGTGAACTATCCGATGGTTACCTCCAGCCCCTCCACACAGTAATCAGTCACTCAAACATGCCAAAACAGCACAGATTGTATTACTTGTACTCACCAAAACCATTGTATTTATACTATAATTATAAGTACACACACTTATAATACCATATGATAATAATAATAACAATACAAATTACATAGAACATATACACATAAGAACTCATAAGCCATCAATTTCTTACTACTTAAAGATTATATACATAATCGCTATACATGTTGCACCTATCTGCCATAGTTTTTTAGTTATTGAAAAGAAAACGTGATTTAAAAAAAAATCTTGGCAAACTTTGCAAAACAAAGCATTTGGCAAACCCTTGCAAAATTTGCAATATCTTTTGAAAATATATTTGCTTGTAAATTTGTTCCTAGCAGTTATCAGGCATGCTGAACACGAATCTGGAGTCTTTCAGTTACAATGATTAGAAGTCCCTATTTCAGCCAATTCACAATGACATGATACTTCCAGAAAATCACAAATTAGA
The DNA here is from genome assembly GCA_016584305.1 of Chionoecetes opilio. Taxonomy (NCBI): domain Eukaryota; kingdom Metazoa; phylum Arthropoda; class Malacostraca; order Decapoda; family Majidae; genus Chionoecetes; species Chionoecetes opilio. Next base: position 482,258 of record JACEEZ010005639.1, on the reverse strand, counting down.
CAAAACTTACTACAAGACACAAAAAGGCAGCCGCGGCACTGCATGGGAGAGGTCGGACTCCCACTAGTAAGGCTGAGGAGCATTCAAACTTGCTCAAATTATGGAAAGTTATTCAAAAATTTGAACAGGTCGAATTATCTGAAGTTTGAATTATACGGGTTCGATTTAGAGAGTTTACTGTATCATTATTATTATTATTATTTATTATATTATTATTATTATTATATTATTATTATTATATTATTATTATTATTATTATTATTTTCTTTGTGTGGTTTTGTTGAAAGTGTGTTTTCTTTATACACAATGATTTGATGGCGTGTATGGGTGTGTGTGTATATATGTATGTGTGTTTATGTATGTGTTTGTGTGTGTGTTTGTGTGTTTAGGTTGCTAGTTGTGTTTCAAGACTGTTCTATATGTATGTGTGTGTGTGTGTGTGTTGCAGTGTGTAGCAGAAATAGATGTAAAACTACTACAGTGATAAGCCCAAAGTGTTGCATATGGTGTGTGTGTGTGTGTGTGTGTGTGTGTGTGTGTGTGTGTGTGTGTGTGTGTGTGTTCCTGTTAATGCCTTAATAGTATTACTCCTTCATCGACTTCCACGCCTGTATCTCATAATATACTAATGATTAGGGGAGAGGAATTGAGTAGCATGTTTGTCTATTCTTTATTTTATTGCGCCTCAAGAAATGGTTATAGTAATGTAAATAAGAAGCAGAGGTGATGTTAGGGTTCAATTATAGGGGGGGGGAGTTGATAGGGAATGACGGCTAGCAGTTTTTTTTTTTTTTTTTTTTTTTGTGATATAAAAAGTACAGCTAGCGTTTTGTAATTTTTTTTTTTTTTTTTTTTTTTTTTTTTTTTTTTTTTTTTTTTTTTTTTTATGGAAAAGGTACAGCTAGATATTTTTTTTTTTTTTTTTTTTTTCTGTGATGTAAAAAGTTAAAGTTTCTCATTTCAACTGAAGTGTCTGAAAAAAAGTTTTTTTTTTTTTTTTTTTTTTAAATTTATATTAAGCTTTGCCAACCCTCCACATATCAAAATGAAGAGGTTTGTTTAGAAATTCATCCCGTTTAAATTTTTGAGTTTATCCGATAGTGAGAGAAATAAGGTTAAAATATTATACAGAAAATAATTAGTCCGTACTTGTGTGAGATTCCTGGTTATTCCGTAGTTTCTCCCTTGACTTCCCTCGGAGGAATTAATGATGCTATAGTCTATTTTTTTTAACGAGGCGAAAATTCCATTCTATCTTAAGGTTTCATGGTTAAAATGATGCCTGTGTTTACCTGATGATATGGTTAACTATAATAAAATACAACTGAAATTTTGAAGAACTGTCGTATTCCCTTCTCATGGTTAAAATGATGCCTCTGTTTACCTGATAATATGGTTAACTATGAGAGAATACAACTGAAATTAAGAAGAACTGTCGTATTCCCTTCTCATGGTTAAAATGATGCCTCTGTTTACCTGATGATATGGTTAACTATGAGAGAATACAACTGAAATTAAGAAGAACTGTCGTATTCCCTTCTCATGGTTAAAATGATGCCTATGTTTACCTGATAATATGGTTAACTATGATAAAATACAACTGAAATTTAGAAGAACTGTCGTATTCCCTTCTCATGGTTAAAATGATGCCTATGTTTACCTGATAATATGGTTAACTAGGAAAGAATACAACTGAAATTAAGAAGAAGCATAGTATTCCCTTCTCCTGGCATCAAATATCAGGCAGTAAGCAGCAAGGGGGCAGCATTTTTTGCCTCGTTAAAAAAAACAGTACAGGTGACCGACCATTGGGTGTTGGTGTAGCGTCGAGTGGGTAACCGTGCGTCAGTAGTGTGTGTCGTGGTGTTAGAGGCGATGTGTTAGGCGTAATATTTAAAGGGAAGGAAATTTTTGTACGCTACCGATAACTTACGTTGACGGATGAAAATGATGAACGTTTAGTAAGCTTTAATGTGAGATGGAATAGGGAGAGAGTGTGTGTGTGTGTGTGTGTATGGAGTGTGTGTGTGTTATATGAAGGAACTATATGGTGTTATGTGCTAACTGTATGGTGTGGGGGGGGGGATGGGGGGGTAACTAAAGAAAAAATATGAAACCTAATATTTTATAAGAATATAATACCACATTTTTTGGAGGGAGGGTGGAGGGGGGTCTAACTAATGCACTCTCTATATAAAGAATCAAAAGCTGTTACGAGAACCTATGTATATATATATATCGGTGTATATATATACGCTACGGTGTATATGTATAGCGCATATGTTAGTGAGCTCGTGCCGCACTGAGTCGTATGTTTCTCCGTGTTAGGCCGTCGTGTGTCTGTACGTACGACTGTGTTTGTTGCAATGAGACCGTCGTATAGAAGTATTTTAACTTATACGTACGACTGTTATTGTTGCAGTAGACTCGTATAGAAGTATTTTAACTTATACGTACGACTGTTATTGTTGCAGTGAGACTCTCGTATAGAAGTATTTTAACTTATACGTACGACTGTTATTGTTGCAGTAAGACTCGTATAGAAGTATTTTAACTTATACGTACGACTGTTATTGTTGCAGTGAGACTCTCGTATAGAAGTATTTTAACTTATACGTACGACTGTTATTGTTGCAGTGAGACTCTCGTATAGAAGTATTTTAACTTATACGTACGACTGTTATTGTTGCAGTAAGACTCGTATAGAAGTATTTTAACTTATACGTACGACTGTGTTTGTTGCAGTAAGACTCGTATAGAAGTATTTTAACTTATACGTACGACTGTTATTGTTGCAGTAAGATTCGTATAGAAGTATTTTAACTTATACGTACGACTGTTATTGTTGCAGTGAGACCGTCGTATGGAAGAAGTTTCAACTCTTAATTAGCAGGTTAGCATCTTATCACTTCTACCTGTATGTCAATTTTAAAAAGCCTCGAATAGAAGAAGCATTTGAACACTTAATTACCAGGTGAACATTTTAGCATTTCGACCTGTACCAATTTCATCTATTTTCGAGCCTTAATATTATCTCGTTTTTGGTTTAAAATCGGGTTTCTATATTTTTGGATCTTCGGAATAATACGTAATTTGCATTTTGATTGGGTTGTATAAGTGCATGGTGTTAATTCACTCGTCTATTTCTTCCGGTTTTTTTTTTTCACGGGTTATTGCATTACTATTGAGTGGGGAAGTATTAGATGTTACTAGAAGAGTGTTAGAAGTGGCACTGTTTATAGAAGAGTGTTAGAAGTGGCACTGTTTATAGAAGAGTGTTAGAAGTGGCACTGGTTAGCCACACTATGCCCCACACACAGCCACACCAACACTTCCAAGCTGTGTGTGTGTCTGTCTGTCTGTCTGTCTGTCTGTCTGTCTGTCTGTATGGGAAATATATGGCTCTAAATAATGTTATACTTTACATATTCATTAATCAACTCACTATTTTTCTCACATTAACTCCTTCACGCCCAGATCTTTCCTTGGCTATATAAAATGGTCTGTTGTTAGCCATAAAATTACGAAAAGTCACTGAATATACCAAATGAGTTAGTGGACAAGGATACTAAACAGGTCATAGCTATAAAATATTGCTTATAGTCACTACAAATTGTCTAATGGTACCCAAATTACAATGAAAATTACGTTCTGGGCCTCAAGGGGTTAAGAGGGACTGGCTTAGCACATAACAATAAAGGCATAACAAACACCCAGCTTACCGCCAGTCCTTATAATGTGAACAGCAAGGTAGAGTGCACGAATCTTTTATTTCCTATCTGTTAATCGTGAGACAAGCTGTATTAATTCCCAAGGCTTTAAAGTTATCATTAGTAATAACACAATGGCTCAAATTTAACTAATAAAAGTACCTAATGATTAAAGTTAAGGCAACGAGTGCAGACAAAATATTGATCGCAAAATTAGAAGAAGGTAGATGCGTTAATACATGCCGAGTGAATGAAGGGTTGTGGGTTATGTAAAGTTTGTGTCCGTATATGTGTGTGTGTGTGTATGTGTGATAAATGTACGTGTGTGTGTGTGTGTGTGTGTGTGTTTGAAGCTAGGGATAGAGAGAGAGAGGGTGAATAGCTGATGTGAGAGAGTGAGAGAGAGAAATAAACAGGTGAAATAATTGATGTGTGTGTGAAAGAGAGAGATAAATGGTTGAAGTGAGAGATAGATAAAGAAACAACAGGTGAATGGTTGATGTATGTGAGAGAGAGAGAGAGAGAGAGATGTAATAGTAATTGGTAGCTGTTCCTAGGCAGTGTTGTTGTCGCCCTGCCAGGCTACCTATATGTGCAGCTCTGTAGCCTCTCCCTCATAACCTCTCCTATGCACTGCACCAGTAAAGGTACAGGCCCGGGAGGCAGGTTACGAGGGTCGAAACAGTTAATTAACCAATAGTGTTCTCGAGTAAAGTCGGAAACGCGACAGAACCATAATAACGACTATTTTAGTGTAAGTAGCGACGTTATAGTCACCGTTAATCCATGGCAGTTGTCTGATGATAGAAAAATAATAGATTTAAATAAATGCGGAGTAGATGAATGGGATTATTTTTTGTATCGCGGACGGTGGATCGATAATATTACGAGGTTAAAAATGCTAGAATACTATCATCGGACGTTTATTATATGTATTTATATAGGCGATAATACGGCCTTTGATAAGAAACGCAGGCGATTATAATGTATATTCTGCGTATGAACTCCCGATCGCCTGAAGGTCACGTGTCGCTTAGCTTCCGAGGTCAGGTCAGGTCATTCCCCTCCCCCCCTTCCTATGACCTGTAATTTCTGAGGTTATTTCTCTAGTAACTCAAGATTCCCGCTCAAGCTTTTAGGTCTCCCCTTAAATGCTTCTAATACATACATACATACACACTCCTCCTGTTGGCTAATGTGTTAATATTGTTGAAGAATTCGCCTTATAGTCTATTGGAAAGAAAGTATAGGAAGGGTAAGGTAAAGATACAGTACATACATGGTATTTATCTTGTATTTATGTATATATCATGATGTGAAATAAACTTGGTATGAGAAAATAATATATGCCTACTTTTTCATCATTATTTTATCGATTTTTTTTTTTTTTTTTTTTTTGGGGTGGTCGGGAGAATTTTTTTGAGTCAGGAGAATTTTTTTTTTTTTGAGTCGGGAATTTTTTTTTTTGAGTCGAGAATTTTTTTTTTTTTGAGAGGTAGATCAAAACCGAGAATCAAATTTCCTGCCAAATTTTATGAGGCTTCACTAATTTTTGGTATTCTATCCATTTTGTTTGAACTGAATTTTGTTCTTGTGTTTTATTGAAGCAAATGAAAACATTATTGTGTGGAGATGCTAGAGGTAACCATCGGATAATTCGGACTTTCGGCTATTTTGACCCCCACTCCCAGTTAGTTCGAATTTGAGAGGGTTTCATTTGCTGTGTGTATTTTTTTTTTTTTAACACATACAAACAAACAATTGACCCATAGAATCGAAAGAACGAAGAGGAATAGGAAAGAATGGATAAAGAGGAGATAGAACAGAAGGGAAGAGGACCTACCTAGGAAACGAAATATAGCGAAAGAGAAGAAAAAAAAAGAGTAGCCTGAACCACCATATTGTCAGCCTTGCCAACCTAACAACCCATCAAGGTAGCTATTATTACCCTATTACCTTATATAGCTAAACAAGGCTAATTAGGGTCATCTCAGGTCATTCCTTGGTAGTATAAATGTTTATTCCTATATATTATACAGCTTTTGATACGGTTATAGCCTTAAATATGGGTGTATGTACAAATAGCCTTATATTAATGGCTTTAAACGATTTTATACCATAGGTTATTAATATTTACTCGATTTACACCTATTGAAGTATTTATTGATATATAGTAACTCATAATTATACGAAAATCATGTTAAATATATACTGGTATTATATTGGTAGCCATTGGAAGGGTTGGTGGCCCTGGGCGGGAGTCTCATTTTCAACAGTATAACCATTATGATTTTCTCCTTAAATGGCTATGAGAACACGAAATATAATACCTATAGACAATTCTTCATATTATAAGGCATCCGTAGACCTGACCACACCCTGCATATCTTTCCAGTGACCTTGTAGTAATCTTATATTGCAATGAATCACTGGAAAATATCACGTAGCTACCTAAATATAGTGCTTTAAATTTATAATACATTTGTTTTTTAGGCTTTGTGTAGTATTAGGGAGAGTAAAGGCCTATGCTGGCGTGTGACTTTCTTAAATAGGGACAAATCTGAGAGAATAAGAGAGAAAATAGCTGTTTATAATTTTGTTTTGAGTTGACGGGAAGACATAGTGGCTAATGTAATCAATTCTTTAATCTGTGTTTGCGTACAGCCGAGTCTGCCTTAAAACTAAACCTTTTAAGTCATTTCTACCACAAACAACCTCCATTGCCACAGCTCATAGGTCTAAATCAACCCAAACTAAGCAGAAAATATAGAAATCAAGTCATGTCCATTACTGGTATCACACTCGTATCAAAAAGAAGTATTTAACGAAGGCTTTGAAACTATGGGTATTAAGGGTTTATGGGTAGGGCAATGTTTTAAATCAATGGAGATGGTATATAATGGTTCGTATAGGGTAGTAATGGGTAAAATAAGGGAGGCATGTAGGCTAGCAAGAGTCAGGGACAGGCTAGACAGTGTTGCCAGGCTTGCGGAAATTTTCTAGATCTACAGATTTTTCTAGCCTGGTTTCAGACTTCAATTTTTTGCCTTTAAAATGAATTGAATCAGCATTATATTGGCATTTTAATTTAGTATTGCTCAAGAATCTTTTTATAATGACTGAATTAATGCATTGGAGATGGGATATGCAGATTTTACTTTAGATATATACTGATATGACTACAGCGTTCTTCGTATTTTGGATCAGATTGGAGCAGATTTTGAGGTATACTTTCTGGCAACAGTGTGACAACCCCGCCATACTCTCGCTGGCGATGTAATGACATACTAAATACATAGCAAATACCACATAGCGCCTTAATTACAATCCCTACTAGTACTATACGGTTGAATTACAGTACAAATATTAATTCTAGGTTAGTTTGAGGGTTAAAGTATATCGGGGAAGCTTATAAAACAGGGAAATATGAGGTATAGCATGAGAGCAAAACCGTCCTTCTGGGTCGAGGGACTTACGAAACATGGAATTAATACATTTTTAGCCTATATTATCCATCTTAATAGTAATACACAGGTGAATTATAGGTCATTTATTGATTTTAGGTTAATTTCAAGGTCAAGGAATATTGGGGAGGCTAATAAAACAGTAAAATAAGCCGTGTCAGGTGAAGCATCTGGCTGTTCCTTTCTTTTTTTACCCCTTTTTCGCCATTATTAACCCTCCTGCTAGTCGTACATAGGTGGAAGATAGGATATTTATTAATTCTAGATCATTTACGAGCCTTAGGAGTACTAGGGAGGCTTAGGAAATAGAAAAAAAAGATGTTTGCCATGGGCTCTAAACTCACCATTCTTGAGCACTGACCAAGAAACATGTCCCATTAACCTATTTCTGACCTGTTTTGACCTTTCCCCCTGTTACACATGGGTCAATAATAGGATAAATTACGGTTTTGCACTAGTATAGAGGTTTGAGGACGATGGGGAGGCTAATAAAACAGAAACATTTAAGATATGGGGCGAGATGAAATTGCCATACTAGGGAGGGCCGTAGGAAATGTATGAAATTAACCTATTTATAGCCTTTATTAACCTTTCTAGTGGTGATACAGAATTAAATCATGGGTAATTCATTGGTTTGAGGTTAGTTATAGGGTTTAGAAGGAGTAGGAATGGTTATAAAACGGTAAAATAAGGTGAGGGGGGGAGAAGGCTGGCTGTTCCATTCACCTCCCTCAGTGACTTCCCAAGCAGAGAGGGGTAAGACGGCTCGGCTCCTTCTATATTCACTAATAACTTCCATTTAAAGACCTATTATCCTGAACTACTACACGTTTTGGTAAGATTAAGATGTCCTGCGTCTAGTGGGATCATTTTTATGGGTGTGGGGATTATAATGACGTTGTTTTTGTGTGAAATGTGTACCAGGGGAAAATTGTGATCAGCTGACGGTACTCACTGCCTACAAATCCGCGGGTTATATGAGTTTATTCCAATTGATTTCACTATTACGCCTAAACCTTAATACCTAAACCACCCAAACTGTTCTAAATATATCCTTACATATTTAACCTTATACCTCATTGCTTATGTGTCCTGGGAAATACCGTTAAATACGTTAAATAAGGGAAAATAGATGTGGGTGGTGAGCCTACACGGGGGGACAGCACAAGTCTGGACAACGCTTACTAATTCCTCGTTAATTCATATATAAGGCAAACTGATGGGTATTTAAGGTATTTACCGTGTTAACTATAGTGATTTAGTCCAGTGTAGGGTGGTAGTGTAGCCATAACTGTAGTCAATTAGATGTTTGTGGCCAGAAGCAATTTTCTCCGATCTGACTTGCATATTCGCTTTATTTTCCTTGATTTATTTCTTGTATTCATGTATTTAAGGGGGTAATATAGCCTCTGTGTACGCTATATATACATTACTGGCTGTTATTATAGTTCATTATACATTTATACATTACCTGAATATATTTGAGTAGAAAACATGTATAATTTTTCATTTTTCTGCGTTTTTAGTCATTATTCATGTATTTAGGCTGGAAATATAGGTTCATGGTATCAATTTTTGGTTTCTAGACATCATTACATCATACATTTCTACATTACCTGAATACACATTTGACTTAAAAACACATGTATAATCCTTCATTTTTCACTACTTCAGCTTTTTCGGTCTCATTATTCATGTATTTAGGCTGAAAATACAGGTTCCTGGTATCAATTTTTGGTTTTCAGGCATTATTTTTATTATATTATACATTTCTACATGACCTGAATACATTGACTTAAAAAACACATGTATAATCCTTCATTTTAAATTTTTCAGTCTTATTATTCATGTATTTAGGCTGAAAGTATAGGTTCACTGTATAAATATTTGGTTTTTAGGCATTGTTTGATATTATACATTTCTACATTACCTGAATACATTTGAGTAGAAAACATGTATAATTCCTTCATTTTTCATCTTATCATTCATATTATTCATGTATTTAGGCTGAAAGTATAGGTTCACTGTATAAATATTTGGTTTCTAGGCATTATTACATCATACATTTCTACATTACATGAATACATTAGACTTAAAAACACATGTATAATCCTTCATTTTTCACTCCTTCATCTTTATCAGTCTCATTATTCATATAGTTAGGCTGTAAGTATAGGTTCACTGTATAAATATTTGGTTTTTAGGCATTATTTGATATCATACATTTCTACATTACCTGAATACATTTGAGTAGAAAACATGTATAACTCCTTCGTTTTTCAGCTTTTTTAGTCTTATTATTCATGTATTTAGGCTGAAATATAGGTTCATGGTATCAATTTTTGGTTTCTAGGCATTATTACATCATACATTTCTACATTACCTGAATACACATTTGACTTAAAAACACATGTATAATCCTTCATTTTTCACTCCTGTATCTTTTTCTGTCTCATTATTCATATAGTTAGGCTGAAAGTATAGGTTCTTGGTATCAATTTTTGGTTTTCAGGCATTATTTTTATTACCTATATTATACATTTCTACATGACCTGAATATATTGGACTTAAACACACATGTATAATCCTTCATTTTAAATTTTTCAGTCTCATTATTCATAAATTTAGGCTGAAAGTATAGATTCTCTTATCATTTTTTTTTATTATTATTTTATTTTATACATTTCTACATTTGTCCTGAAAACACGTGTATTTCTTCATTTTTCATATTTTTTCACTTATTATTCATGTATTTAGGCTGAAAGTAGGCCTATTGGTTCACTGTATACATTAATGATTTGTGAGCACCATATTAACTTATTCTACATTTCTACAATACATAAGAACATAAGAAAATAAGGAAGCTACAAGAGGCCGCGAGACCTACACGTGGTAGTTCCTGTCACCTAACACTACCTACATCCACCTTTCATCCCCATCCATGAACCTATCCAGCCCCTCTTTAAAGCTCCCTAATGACTCTGCACTAACTACCCGTCTACTGAGTCCATTCCAGTCATTCACCACCCTATTTGTGAACCAGTTTTTCCCTATTTCCTTTCTAAATCTACGCTTTTCCAGCTTGAATCCGTTACTTCTTGTTCTACCCTGGTTAAAAGCCATAAGAACTTTTCCTACCTCTCCTTTATTAAATACCTTAATACATGTGCCTCACAGAAGACATACTCCCTTCATTAACCATTATACATTCTTTATTCATATACTTAGGCTGGAAATACTGGTTCTATACACTTTTTATACATTTCTAGGTCTTTTAATTCAATAGTTTATGATCTGACCTTGCTAGAATACAGTAAGAATACATTAGCTATAGGTCATGTTAGGTTAGGGACTGTGTAAGGGATGATGTATTGCATTAACCCTGCACGCCCAGATCTTTCCTTGGCTATATAAAATCGTCTGTTGTCGAGCCATTAAATAACGAAAAGTCACTAAATATACCAAATAAGTTAGTGGACAAGGATACTAAACAGGTCATAGCTATAAAATATTGCTTATAGTCACTAAAAATCGTCTAATGGCACCCAAATTACAATGGAAATTACGTTCTGGGCCTCAAGGGGTTAAGGTGATGGGAGATTCTTTGGTTATTCTAAGGATTATTAATGAATATATTTAGTCATTTATTCATTTATATTTTCTCTGTTGGGAGTTGATAGAATGAGTGTTTTTATTCACTCTTAGTAAGCATTATATATGTTTTAATTTTCAATATATAACTGTGCAAAGTCATCTTATTCATGTTAACATCATCATCATCATCATCAGCAGCAGCATCATCAGCATCATCAGCATTATCAGCATCAGCATCATCATCATAATTATCAGCATCATCATCATCATCATCATCAGCAGCAGCAGCATCAGCATCATCATCATCAGCATCAGCATCATCAGCATCATCAGCATCATCATCATCAGCATCTTTCTGCTTAACCCCTTGAGACCCAAAACGTAATTTCCATTGTAATTTGGGCACCATTAGACGATTTTTAGTGACTATAAGCAATGTTTTTTATAGCTATGACCTGTTTAGTATCCTTTCCCACTAGTTAATTTGGTATATTTAGTTATTTTTTGTTATTTTATGGGTCGACAACATACAATTTTTTATAACAAAGGAAAGATCTGGGCGTGAAGGGGTTAACGTCAGATTGTCCCATAACATGCATTCCTTATTTCCACTCAGTCACTCGCCGTACGTCATTTTACTCAGCGTCAGGAATATTAACGCTACCTTAATAAAACACATTCCTATCATTACTGTTTTTAACCCCTTGAGGCCCAGAACGTAATTTCCATTGTAATTTCGCTACCATTTGACAATTTTAGTGACTCTAAGCAATAATTTTATAGCTATGACCTGTTTAGTATCCTTGTCCACTAACTAATTTGGTATATTCTGTTATTTTTCGTAATTTTATGGCTAACAACAGACCAATTTTTATAGTAAAGGAAAGATCTGGGCGTGAAGGGGTTAATCCACTCGATCACTCGCCATACGTCATTTAACTCGGCATTAGACAAAATTAACACAGAATACAATTAGAACAGAGAACTGAGCAGAATTTGAACACAGAATAATAGACGCAGCATTAACACAGAATTAAACACTTTTATAACATTGTTTTTTAATTCACTCAATCACTTATCACTATCATACATTTCTACATTACCTGAATACATTTGAGTTGAAAAAACATATTTCTTCATTTTTCATTTTTTTTAGTCTCATTATTCATAAATTTAGGCTGAAAATATAAGTTCGTGGTATCAATTTCTGGTTTTCAGGCATTATTTTTATTATATTATACATTTCTACATTACCTGAATACATTTGTGTAGAAAACATGTATAATTCCTTCATTTTTCAGCTTTTTTAGTCTTATTATTCATGTATTTAGGCTCAAAGTATAGGTTCACTGTATAAATATTTGGTGTTTAGGCATTATTAGCACTTTAATAAAACACATTCCTATCATTACTGTTTTTAATCCACTCGATCACTCGCCATACGTCATTTAACTCGGCATTAGACAAAAATTAACACAGAATACAATTAGAACAGAGAACTGAGCAGAATTTGAACACAGAATAATAGACACAGCATTAACACAGAATTTAACACATTTCTAACATTCCTTTTTTAATCCACTCAATCACTTTCCGTACGTCATTTTACACACAGCATAAGTAATATTAATCTTACTTTTAAAAAACCATCATACATTCTTTATTCATATATTTAGGGTGGAAATACTGGTTCTATACACTTTTTATACATTTCTAGGTCTCTATTAATTCAATTTTATATTCTAACCTAAGCAAAAGGTTTATGGAACTGTCGCCGATAGGAACTCTCGGCGAAACACCAACCTAGAACTCTCGCTGACTTGTACATTTTCGGCAACAGTTCAACTTGTAATATTACCACCACCGCACACACCACTATCACCACCACCACCACCATCACCACCACCATCACCACCACCATCACCACCACCACCACCACCATCATCACCACCACCACCATCACCACCACCATCACCACCACCACCACCACCACCACCACCACAACAACCACCATCACCACCACCACAACCATCACCACCACCACCCCCACCCCCACCCCCATGACCACCATCACCACCACCACCACCACCACCACCATCACCACCACCATCACCACCACCACCCCAGGAATATATGGAAAGAAAGCTAACCTAACCTAACCTAACCTAACCACATAACCTAGCCTAAGTAGTTAGACTATTGCTGGTATTTAATCCCTGAATGCAGAAACACAGGTAATGAAAACACTCGCCGACGTGAAAATAGGAACACTCGCCGACGTGAAAATAGGAACACTCGCCGACGTGAAAATAGGAACACTCGGCGACGTGAAAATAGGAACACTCGGCGACGTGAAAATAGGAACACTCGGCGACGTGAAAATAGGAACACTCGGCGACGTGAAAATAGGAACACTCGCCGACGTGAAAATAGGAACACTCGCCGACGTGAAAATAGGAACACTCGCCGACGTGAAAATAGGAACACTCGCCGACGTGAAAATAGGAACACTCGGCGACGTGAAAATAGGAACACTCGGCGACGTGAAAATAGGAACCTCGGCGACGTGAAAATAGGAACACTCGCCGACGTGAAAATAGGAACACTCGCCGACGTGAAAATAGGAACACTCGCCGACGTGAAAATAGGAACACTCGGCGACGTGAAAATAGGAACACTCGGCGACGTGAAAATAGGAACACTCGGCGACGTGAAAATAAGAACACTCGCCGACGTGAAAATAGGAACACTCGGCGACGTGAAAATAGGAACACTCGGCGACGTGAAAATAGGAACACTCGGCGACGTGAAAAATAGGAACACTCGCCGACGTGAAAAATAGGAACACTCGGCGACGTGAAAAATAGGAACACTCGGCGACGTGAAAAATAGGAACACTCGGCGACGTGAAAAATAGGAACACTCGGCGACGTGAAAAATAGGAACACTCGGCGACGTGAAAAATAGGAACACTCGGCGACGTGAAAATAGGAACACTCGCCGACGTGAAAATAGGAACACTCGCCGACGTGAAAATAGGAACACTCGCCGACGTGAAAAATAGGAACACTCGGCGACGTGAAAATAGGAACACTCGGCGACGTGAAAATAGGAACACTCGGCGACGTGGGCGAGTGTTTCTATGAGCGACAGTTCCAAGTACCAAGCAAAATACATGAGCTTTAGTTCCTGTTAGGTTAGTGAATGTGTAAAGGAATGTTGTATTATAGTAAGGTTATGGGAGATTCTATAATGATTCTAAAGATTATAAATGACTATACCAGTGTAGTCATTTATTGATCTAAGCTTCTTCTTCTTCTTCTTGTGACCTTTTCTGCTTATTATCGCTTTGTAGGTCGTCTTGTCTGTTGGGGTTTGATATAAAGAGTGTTTCTATGCACTAGGTGTTCTCTTATCATACAGCTTAATGATAATGACGATGACTTTATTTTACCTTGAGTCGTAGATAACTTCCAAAATAAAAAAAAAGAACAATGAAATACAGTAAAACCTTCGGTATTCGGACACTCATTATTCAGACTTTGACATTATTCGGACCTCTTTTTTTTTTTTTTTTTTTTTTTGAATTTTTTTTATAGGATATATACTACACCCAGATTTGTTTATATATATATATATATATTTTTTTTTTAAGGGTCAAAATATCCTAGCTAATATATACACCTAGATTTTTTTTTTTTTTTTTTTTTTTTTTTTTTTTTTGAAGGGGGCGAAATTTCCTAGATAATACATATATATACCTAGATTTTTTTTTTTTTTTTAAAGGGGCGAAATTTCCTAGATAATACATATTATTAATACATCATTATTAATACATATACCTAGATTTTTTTTTTTTTTTTTTTTTTTTTTTTTTTTTTTTTTTTTTTTTTTTTTTTTTTTATAACATTCCCCCATATATAATCCCCCCATTATTCGGATCCTTGCATTACTCGGACCACTCCTTGGCCCAATTAGTCTGAATATGAGAGGTTTTACTGTATTGAAATTGCTAAGAATATGTAGAGTTTTTCCACTAACCTGGTGTCCCCTTGCAGCTTGGGATGTAGAAGGCGCTATGGCCGACCAGCCAGTGCCGGAAAAGCCTGCCACCAAAGTAGACGCCAAGGGCAAAGAACCACAGAAGTTCCTCTACCTACAACTACAGCAGGACAGAGTGAGTGGCGAGGTGTTGTAGTGGTGGTGTTATGTATTACACTTGTCATGTATCTCCCTTTGCTATGCCCTACCACGTGTATGTTTTTTTCTATTTCCCCTAAAGCACATATGTATTTCTAAAGTCTTCCCATGAATTCAATACTTATACCCATGAATTCTTACCTCTGTCTATCTATTGCATGATATCACAAGTCAATCAAATCTCTTTTCCCATTGCCCTACCATGTGTAAGTTTCCTTCTATTTCCCCCAAAGCACATATTTCCCAAGTCTAGACAGGAATTCAATCACTTTTACCTATGAATTCTACTAATTTTACTATTTTCCCTCTATGATTTACCAAGTGCAAGTTTCCTTCTATATATTTCCCCCTAAAGTACATATTTCCCCCCTAAGTACACAGTTTTACCCTGAATTCAATACTTTTACCTATGAACTCTACTATTTTCCCTCTCTATGATTTACCAAGTGCAAGTTTCCTTCTATATATTTCCCCCAAAAGTACATATTTCCCCCCTAAGTACACAGTTTTACCCTGAATTCAATACTTTTACCTATGAACTCTACTATTTTCCCTCTCTATGATTTACCAAGTGCAAGTTTCCTGTATTTTCCCTCTTAACCTCACACTCTGCCCAGGAATTCAATAACTATTACCTATGAATTCTACCGTTTTTTTAACTATTGCATAATGTCATCACTCTTAAATCTTCCTTTGCTTATGCTATATGTGCAAGTGTCCTATATTTTCCCCTAAAGTACATACAGTAAAACCTCTCATATTGGGACTAATTGGGCCAAGGAGTGGTCCGAGTAATGCAAGGATCCGAATAATGGGGGGATATGAAGAAAAAAAGAAAAAAGAAAAAGAAAAATCTGGGTATATATATATATATATATATATATATATATATATATATATATATATATATATATATATATATATATATATATATATATATATATATATATATATATATATAGCTAGGAAATTTAGACTAAAAAAAAAAAAAAAAAAAAAAATTGCTAGGAAATTTCAGAATATTTATAGCTAGGAAATTTCGACCACTAAAGAAAAAAAAAAAAAAAATCTAGGTGTATATATAGCTAGGAAATTTCGACCCCTAAAAACAAAACATTCCAGGTGTATATTATATAGCTAGGAAATTTCGACCCCTAAAAACAAAACATTCCAGGTGTATAGCTAGGAAATTTCGACCCCTAAAAACAAAACATTCCAGGTGTATAGCTAGGAAATTTCGACCCCTAAAAACAAAACATTCCAGGTGTATATTATATAGCTAGGAAATTTCGACCCCTAAAAAAAAAAAAAAAAAAAAAAAAGGAGGTCCGAATAATGTCAAAGTCCGAATAATGAGTGTCCGAATATGAGAGGTTTTACTGTATCCTTACACTCTTCCCATGAATTCAATACTTATACCTATGAATTCTACTATTTTTGTCACCCTCGCACGCCCTTATAAGTGTGTTGACGTGCGGCCGTCCCACCCCCAGACAGGTGATGGGAGCGGCCGGGTGGCCACGCTGGTGGGTGGCCGGGGAGGCAGCGGGCCGGCCCACTTTATTCCCCTGACGGCCAAACTCAACTCCATCTCCGTGTTGGGGTCCGGCCCGAGAGCCTCCCGGCCCACTGTGAACGTAGCCACTACTCGGACCACAGTGGGCGGGAGGAGGAACAGTGGGGGGGCAGGAGTAAGTAGTAGTAGTAGTAGTAGTAGTTGTAGTAGTAGTAGTAGTAGTAGTAGTAGTAGTAGTAGTAGTAGTAGTGTTAACCCCTTCACGCCCAGATCTTTCCTTTGCTATAAAAAATGGAATGTTTTCGAGCCATGAAATTACGAAAAGTCACTGAATATACCAAATTAGCTAGTGGACAAGGATACTAAACAGGTCATATCTATAGAATATTGCTTATAGTCATTAAAAATCGTCTAATGGTACCCAAATTACAATGGAAATGACGTTCTGGGTCTCAAGGGGTGAAGTAGTCCCTCTCAGTGTAGTGGTGGTGGTGGTGAGTAAGCTGTGATGTTTATAAAGTGTTTTTTTGATCTCTCCATATTATCTTTTATTTGATTTATTACTTTATTTACTTGCTTACTTACTTACTTATTTATTACTCTACTTTACTTACTTACTTACTTACTTACTACTTACTCCTTTACTCCTGTTTGCATAAATTGTTTGTTTTTTGCTGTAGGCCTTCAGGTGAAAAATTAAAATTATTATCATTACTAACCAACGACCCAACTTTCCCACCAGAGCCCTGCGGTGGTGACCATGGCCACCACCCGGCCCGTGGTGGGTGGTGGGGTGAGCGCGGTGCCCACCCGGTGTGTGGCCCTGCCCCCCACCAGCCCCCGGCCCATCCTGGCCTCGCCGGTGACCACTGTGGCCGGGAAGACAGGCAGTGCGGCCCCCATCATGCGCAAGGCCCACACTAATGTTATGGTGTCCTCAGGTGTGTGGTGTGTGTGTGTGTGTGTCAGGAGCCAGGAGTGGTGTGTGTGGGTGCGTCAGGTGTGTGTGTGTGTGTGTGGTGTGGGGTCAGGACCAGGAGTGGTGTGTGTGTGTGTGTGTCGGGAGTGGGGGTTTTGTGTGTGTGTGTGCGTCAGGAGTGGTTGTGTGTTGGTGTGTGTGCGTCAGGAGGGGTGTGTGTGGGGGGTGTGTGGTGTTTTGTGTCAGGAGTGGTGTGTGGGGTGTTTTGTCAGGAGTGGTGTGTGTGTGTGTGTGTGGTCAGGAGTGGTGTGTGTGTTGTGTTGCGTGCGTGCTTTGCGTGCGTCAGGAGTGGTGTGTGTGTGTGTGTCAGGAGTGGTGTGTGTGTGTGTGTGTCAGGAGTGGTGTGTGTGTGTTGTGTTGGCATCAGGAGTGGTGTGTGTGTGTGTGTCAGGAGTTGGTGTGTGTGTGTTGTGCGTCAGGTGGTGTGTGTCAGGAGTGGTGTGTGTGGTGTGTGTGTGCATCAGGAGTGTGTGTGTGTGTGCGCGTCAGAGTGGTGTGTGTGTGTGTGTGTCAGGAGTGGTGTGTGTGTGCGTCAGGAGTGGTGTGTGTGTGTGTGTGCATCAGGAGTGGTTGTGTGTGTGTGTGTGTGTGGGTGTACAGTGCGTCAGGAGTGGTGTGTGTGTGTGTGTGTGTGCGTCAGGAGTTGTGTGTGTGTGTGTGTGTGTGTGTGTGCGTCAGGAGTTGTGTGATGTGTGTGTGTGTGTGTGTGCGTCAGGAGTGGTGTGTGTGTGTGTGTGTGCGTCAGGAGTGGTTTGTGGTGTGTGTGTGTGTGTGTGCGTCAGGAGTGTGTGTGTGTGTGTGCGTCAGGAGTGGTGTGTGTTGTGTGTGTGCGTCAGGAGTGGTGTGTGTGTGTGTGCGTCAGGAGTTGTGTGTGTGCGTCGAGTGGTGTGTGTGTGCGTCAGGAGTGGTGTGTGTGTGTGTGTGTGTGCGTCAGGAGTGGTGTGTGTGTGTTGTGTGCGTCAGGAGTGGTGTGTGTGTGTGTGCGTCAGGAGTGGTGTGTGTGTGCATCAGAGTGGTGTGTGTGTGTGTGTGCGTCAGGAGTGGTGTGTGTGTGTGTGTGTGTGTGTGTGTGTGTGCGTCAGGAGTGGTGTGTGTGTGTGTGTGCGTCAGGAGTGGTGTGTGTGTGTGCATCAGGAGTGGTGTGTGTGTGTGGTGTGTGCGTCAGGAGTGGTTGTGTGTGTGTGTGAGTGTGTGTGTGTGCGTCAGGAGTGGTGTGTGTGGGTGTACGTGCGTCAGGAGTGGTGGGTGTGTGTGTGTGCGTCAGGAGTTGTGTGTGCGTCAGGAGTGTGTGTGTGTGTGTGCGTCAGGATTGTTGTGTGTGCGTCAGGAGTGGTGTGTGTGGCGTCAGGAGTGGTGTGTGTGTGTGTGTGTGTGCGTCAGGAGTGGTGTGTGTGTGTGTGCGTCAGGAGTGGTGTGTGTGGTGTGTGTGCGTCAGGAGTGGTGTGTGTGTGTGCGTCAGGAGTGGTGTGTGTGTGTGCGTCAGGAGTGGTGTGTGTGTGTGTCAGGAGTGGTGTGTGTGTGTGTGCGTCAGGAGTGGTGTGTGTGTGTGTTGCGTCAGGAGTGGTGTGTGTGTGTGTGTGCGTGCATCAGGAGTGGTGTGTGTGTGTGTGTGTGTGTGTCAGGAGTGGTGGGTGTGTGTGGGTGCGTGCGTCAGGGTGTGTGTCAGGAGTGTGGTGGTTGTGTGTGTGTGTGTGTCAGGAGTGTGTGTGTGTGGGTGTCAGGAGTGGTGGGTGCGTGCGTCAGGAGTGTGTGTGTGTGTGTGTGTGTGTCAGGAGTGTGTTTGTGTGTGTGTTAATTGCAATCTCATCAATCATTATTATTATTTTTTTTTTTTTTTCACTATTACTTATAAATGATTTGGAATTTTATTGATTAACTGTCTCATTTTGTTGTCTTTTCTTTTCTATTAAGGGAAGGCTGCTCAGTGATGATTCAGATGATACATTCAACTCCTATATTATTATTCTCTACATACTGTATTGTGTAGATGTAACTGTTAGAGTTATGCTCAAATAGACTGCCTTGTATGCCCCTCCATCAGACATCTCATGGTGTTATTAGTAAAGTAATGACAAAGAGAAGTTAGCACGAGAAGGAGGTGGAAGAGGAAGAGAAGGAGGAGTGGAGGGTAGACAATAGGAGTGGAGGAGGAGAAGGAGGTGGAAGAGGAAGAGAAGGAGGAGTGTAGGGTAGACAGTAGGAGTGGAGGAGGGAGGAGGAGGTGGAAGAGGAAGAGAAGGAGATGTTAGCAAGGGAGGCTACAAAACAGGAAGAAAAAATATCTAAAAAAAAAAAATTTAGAAAAACACAAGTAATCTAAGTTTATGCTTTTGGAATTAACACAGTCTACCTTTGTGTGTTGTTTAGGTGTGGCCCGTCCCGCCTCCTCCCCCAACACCGCCACCATCACCGTGCTGGGGGGGGGTGCGGCGTCCCCTGTGGTGCGGCCCAACAGCTCCCAGGGCGCCTCCTCCCACCCCCCCGTCATCCTGCACACCTCCACCGTGCAGCCCCCCCCACCCTCACCCACCCATGGCACCGCAAAGGCCGTCACCCAGCGCCTACTGCCCATTCCCTTCACCCAGGTACTGTAGAGGGCGATGATACAGAGCATTTTTTAAGCAAATCTTACTGGGTGACATCCATGCTGTGTTTATGAATCTTGCAGTGACACCAACAATATTTCACTGCGCTAACAATGGACGGGTTATAGATGGCTCTACAAGATGATAGAGGCAATAATAGAAGACATAGATGTAAATACAAATCATTATTTTTATGCAGTAATAAGAATGTACTTCTGGATCTTACACACACAGACATGAGAGCCATTGCATCCCAGAAGGATTTTATGAATAAATATCTTGTCGCCCAGTAGCTTAAAAATGTTCTTACTGGGCGACAGTTTTTCATCACTGGGAGACATTTTGGTCGCCCAGTTAACATGTAAAAAAATGCTCTGCGATGATATATATATACTGACTATTATATACATTGATATATTGATATACTTGACATATAAAAGAATTGAAATGTGCAGCATGGGTAGATTTTGAGATTGGTGTGTCCATGTAAACAGAAAAAGAAAAAAATAGGACCTGGCAGCATCTTTGTTTTTTTAGGATGTTTTGTTCGAGTCTCAAAAAAGTAGTAAAGTGATGATAAAAACACCAGCTTTTGATAGATAAATAAATAAAATATAGATGACGTAAAGGAATATATAAACATGCAACTTGTGTGGATTTTGAGAATGGTGTGTAAAAGTAAAAAAAGACGTGAAATACCCCTTCACTCAGGTAGAGCCGTGTTTTTGTGGTCCAAGCACCGTCTTGGATCACGAAGACCACTCCAATAACACTTGCTGAAATGTGTGTTATACAGCTTTGTGATAGTGTTTGCAATGTTTTGGACTGATTATTATTTCGGCCCCTACCAAGCTTGTTGTGTTTTTGTCGCAGAAACCAATCCGTTTTCAATTGCGAGAAAAAATGGTCTTCGTACCAAGACGATGCTTGGACGACAAAAACACGGCTTAGGCACTGTAGACGCCGCAATAGTGATAGCAAAAAACACTGACTATTTATTTATTGACTCTTACTGACTATTTATTTATTGACTCTTACTGACTATTTATTTATTGACTCTTACTGACTATTTATTTATTGACTTACTGACTATTTATTTATTGACTCTTACTGACTATTTATTTATTGACTCTTACTGACTATTTATTTATTGACTCTTACTGACTATTTATTTATTGACTCTTACTGACTATTTATTTATTGACTCTTACTGACTATTTATTTATTGACTCTTACTGACTATTTATTTATTGACTTACTGACTATTTATTTATTGACTCTTACTGACTATTTATTTATTGACTTACTGACTATTTATTGACTTACTGACTATTTATTTATTGACTTACTGACTATTTATGTATTGACTTCTACTGACTATTTATTTATTGACTGTTACTGACTATTTATTTATTGACTTCTACTGACTATTTATTTATTGACTCTTACTGACTATTTATTTATTGACTCTTACTGACTATTTATTTATTGACTCTTACTGACTATTTATTTATTGACTTACTGACTATTTATTTATTGACTCTTACTGACTATTTATTTATTGACTCTTACTGACTATTTATTTATTGACTTACTGACTATTTATTTATTGACTCTTACTGACTATTTATTTATTGACTTACTGACTATTTATTGACTTACTGACTATTTATTTATTGACTTACTGACTATTTATGTATTGACTTCTACTGACTATTTATTTATTGACTGTTACTGACTATTTATTTATTGACTTCTACTGACTATTTATTTATTGACTTACTGACTATTTATTTATTGACTTCTACTGACTATTTATTTATTGACTTACTGACTATTTATTTATTGACTTCTACTGACTATTTATTTATTGACTTACTGACTATTTATTTATTGACTTACTGACTATTTATTTATTGACTTACTGACTATTTATTTATTGACTTCTACTGACTATTTATTTATTGACTTACTGACTATTTATTTATTGACTTACTGACTATTTATTTATTGACTTACTGACTATTTATTTATTGACTTCTACTGACTATTTATTTATTGACTTACTGACTATTTATTTATTGACTTACTGACTATTTATTTATTGACTTCTACTGACTATTTATTTATTGACTTACTGACTATTTATTTATTGACTTACTGACTATTTATTTATTGACTTACTGACTATTTATTTATTGACTTACTGACTATTTATTTATTGACTTACTGACTATTTATTTATTGACTTACTGACTATTTATTTATTGACTTCTACTGACTATTTATTTATTGACTTACTGACTATTTATTTATTGACTTCTACTGACTATTTATTTATTGACTGTTACTGACTATTTATTTATTGACTTACTGACTATTTATTTATTGACTGTTACTGACTATTTATTTATTGACTGTTACTGACTATTTATTTATTGACTGTTACTGACTATTTATTTATTGACTGTTACTGACTATTTATTTATTGACTGTTACTGACTATTTATTTATTGACTTCTACTGACTATTTATTTATTGACTGTTACTGACTATTTATTTATTGACTTCTACTGACTATTTATTTATTGACTTACTGACTATTTATTTATTGACTGTTACTGACTATTTATTTATTGACTTCTACTGACTATTTATTTATTGACTTACTGACTATTTATTTATTGACTTACTGACTATTTATTTATTGACTGTTACTGACTATTTATTTATTGACTTCTACTGACTATTTATTTATTGACTTCTACTGACTATTTATTTATTGACTGTTACTGACTATTTATTTACTGACTGTTACTGACTATTTATTTATTGACTTCTACTGACTATTTATTTATTGACTGTTACTGACTATTTATTTATTGACTTCTACTGACTATTTATTTATTGACTGTTACTGACTATTTATTTATTGACTGTTACTGACTATTTATTTATTGACTTCTACTGACTATTTATTTATTGACTGTTACTGACTATTTATTTACTGACTGTTACTGACTATTTATTTATTGGCTGTTACTGACTATTTATTTATTGACTGTTACTGACTATTTATTGATGATTACTGACTATTTTATTATTTTGATTAACGGGACATAAAAAAATTCATACCTCCAGCCTATTTTGTGTGGATTTTGAGAACGGTGTGTCAAGAAAAAAATATAATAAAAATAAAAAGGCATGAAAAACTAGGACCTGGCGGCTTTTTTCAATGTTCGAGGATGTTTTATACTGGTCTAAAAACACAATAATAATAAAAAAAAAAAAAAAAAAAAAAATTATATGGATTTTGAGAATGGTTTGTGAAAGTAAAAAAAAAAAAGAAAAAAAAAAGTTAATTTCAAGAATGATTTGTACATATAAAAAAACGAAAATTCATTGTATTTTCATAACAACTCCTATATTTCTCCCTCAACTAAAAATTAAGGTGGGGCAAAAAAAAAAATAAAAAAAAAACATCGTACTCGTATCCTAACTCACATTACTCTCCACAGATGCGTACCGGCGGCAACAACAAGGCCGTGTTATCCTACAGTGCATTGCTACAGGCGGGGGGTGGAGGCAGTGGTAGCGGAGGGGGCGGTACCAGTAAGAAGGAGGGCCAATCATCCCCCCAGCCCCTACTCCTCCAGGCAGCCTCTCCCGGGGTGAAGAATGCCGTGCCTCTCGCTAAGCCTGGAGGCGCCACCATCAGCATTATTACTGGCAAGGTAAAGGTGAGATAGGAGGGTAGGGTGGAGGAGGGAGAAGGAGGTGGAAGAGGAAGAGAAGGAGGAGTGGAGGGTAGACAGTAGGAGTGGAGGAGGAAAAGGAGGTGGAAGAGGAAGACAAGAGGAGTGGAGGGTAGACAGTAGGAGTGAGGAGGGAAGGAGTTGGAAGAGGAAGAGAAGGAGGAGTGGGGGTAGACAGATGGAGTGGAGGAGGGAGAAGGAGAGTGGAAGAGGAAGAGAAGGAGGAGTTGGAGGGTACGTACGAGTGGGGGAGAGAAGGAGGTGAAGAGGAGAGAGAGGAGTGAGATTTGAGGTGGAAGGAGATAAGATAGAGATTTTCATCCTATTAGACACTTGCAAGTACAAAACTACAAGGTTATTGGACATACAAAGCGCCGCCACGTCAGCACGAAATAGGCGGACTCGAACCGCTGACCGAATGCACAGGGACGCTGCACATTGCGAGCTCACGTCTCTACCAACCTTGCCACCCTGACGGGCCGGGGTGGAAGAGGAAGAGAAGGAGGAGTGGAGGGTAGACAGTAGGAGTGGAGGAGTGAGAAGGAGGTGGAAGAGGAAGAGAAGGAGGAGTGTAGGGAAGACAGTAGGAGTGGAGGAGTGAGAAGGAGGTGGAAGAGGAAGAGAAGGAGGAGTGGAGGTAAGACAGTAGGAGTGGAGGAGGGAGGAGGGTAGAGGAGAGGAAAGAAAGTGGAGGAGGGAGAAGGAGGTGGAAGGGATAGAGTAGTGAAGAGGAGGAGGTATTAGGTTAAAACAAAGAGATGGGAGGGACAGAGACAGAGAAGTAGTGGGCTTCTAACATGTATAAACCATATAAAACTAAGAAAAACTCACCTAAACCACACACGCATAAAAAAAAAACGACTAAAAAAAAATTTCTGATCAAAGTCTACGAAGAATTTGGTGTCTAATTTTCTCCGTCCTTAACCACCCCAGGGCAACAAAGCGGGCGGCAGTGTGTCGCCACAGGTTCCAAGCCGGTCAACATGGTGGCCGTCAACTATGGCGGCCAGAGCAAGTCTAACATGATCAACTTTAAGATCTCTAACGGGCAGATTCAGACTGACAACCTCCAGGCTATGGATGGTAAGCCTCCACACCTGCTACTACTTTATTTTTGTGTTTATGTCTTTTATATAACATCTCACTTATAGTCTATTTTGTTTATTATGGTCAAAATGCAGTCAGGAAGCCACGCCCCCTGCCTGCCCTTCTATTCTACGGGGCAGCTGATTGGTGTATTCCTGGTATCATCACTACCAATCACAATATCTTCACTACTTAACAGCGGCGTGACCACTGGACAGCAATCTTCACTACAGAGGGTGACAAAATCAAAAATCCCTTTGTAGTGAAGATTGCTGTGTCCAGTGGTCACGCCGCTGTTAAGTAGTGAAGATATTGTGATGGGTAGTGATGATACCAGGAATGCACCAATCAGCTGCCCCGTAGAATAGAAGGGGAGGCAGGGGGCGTGGCTTCCTGACTGCATTTTGACCATAAAAATAATAGACTATAGGATTCAAAGTAAGTTACGTATAAAAATTTTAGTGTTCATGTCTTATATAACATCTCGCTTAGCTTGAAGGAGGATTAAAAGTAAGTTATTTATAAAAATCAACCTCCAGGCAATGGATGGTAAGCCTCTACACCTTTATGTCTTCTACCTGTTACTACTTGTTGTTGATGTCTTATTCTTGTCTTGTTTAGTCTTACTTATGTCTTAAGTATTGCTTATATTAATTAATATCATCTAATGGTAGCCAAAGGACAATGGAAATAACGTTTTGGGCCTCAAGGGGTTAATACATTAGTCTCAAAACACCACTAGCAACACTAACACCCCCTTTCTTCCCCTCTTTTAATAACAACACCAGTAATAATCTCTTTAATAACAACACCAGCAATAATCTTTTAATAACAACACCACCAATAACCTTTAATAACACCACCACCAATAACCTTTAATAACAACACCAGCAATAATCTTTTTAACAACGTCCTCCCTTCCTCCCTCCCCCCGCAGTGTTAAGGGAGACGCGGCCAATACACGGAGGCAAGAGGGGGGAGGAGAGGAAGGAGGCGGCCAAGGTGGTAGTGGGGACGCCTATAACCCACGGAGCAGGGGTAGCAACAGGGGCGGGGGTAACGACAGGGGTCACAGTCTCCGTGACGGGGCCCATGCCGGGGTCCCTCAAGATCCCCGACCCTGTCATCGTGCCGGTCACTTTCCCGCTGCAACCGTCTGGGTACGAAACGGTCGGTGGGTCTGGGGTGGAACAGGAGTCGCTGTCTCACTTCAGGGATGTCTCTGTTCACCCCGCCAGAAGGTGAGTCACTAGTGTAATAGTAATAGTAATGATGATAATATTGAGTGTCATAATGTGTCTATAATTTACATTGATTTTTATTATACAGTAAACCCATCTATAAACATAATAGTAGTAACTTTACTCTGTCCCTTTATCCCTGAGTAACTATAATAAATACAGTAAACACTCTCTAAATCAAACCTGTATAATTCAAACTTCGGATAATTTGACCTGTTTCAGGCCAGTTCAAATTTTTTCAATAACTTTCCATAATTCGAGCAATTTTGAATTATGCAATCCCCCCTATCATATTTATATCTCTTGTAGTAAGTTTTGTCTAATTTGTGGTTTTTAAGGAATACTATCTGGAAGTATCATGTCATTGTGAATTGGCTGAAATAGGGACTTCTAATCATTGTAACTGAAAACTGATCCCAGATTCGTGATCAGCATGCCCGAAAACTGCTAGGAACTAATTTTAAAGCAAATTTTTTTTTTTTAAATATTGCGAATTTTGTAAGAGCCTTGATTTTTTTAGAAGATCACGTTTTTTTTCAATAATAAAAAAAACTATGGCAGATAAGTGCAACACGAATAGAGAAGTAAACATGTAGATCCAGGGCTACCATTTGGCATAAAGCAAAATATATTGATTGGTAAATAACCGAGAAAATAGCATATGCGTACATTTATACAAAATATCAATTTTCTCGACAACCATGAAGTGTTTAGACAAACCGATGGTTTATGAGTTCTTGTGTGTGTGTTCTGTTGTCATGTAATTGTAATTGTTGTTATTTCAGGGAGCAAGAGGATCTCCTACAAAGGGCCGTGAGCACCTTAGGGAATGTCCTGGAGGATGAGGATGGGGACGAGGAGGACCCCTATAACCTCCACAGTTTTAGTACGCCTCTTAACTTTACTATGGAGTCACCGGAGGACATGGCAGAGGCGGGGAGTGTTGACAGGGAGGCAGAGGCAGAGGCAATGAGGGGGAGGCACATGCTCTGTACGTCCCAGGAGCCTTCAAGTCCGTGCCCGATAGTGGAGGACGAGATTAAGGTTAAGGTGGAGGATGGAGGGATAGAGATGTCACCCTTGAAGAATGATGTGTCACAGACCTTCCCACTTGACCCTAAGGACAGCGAGGAGGTCAAGGAGGAGCAGATCAAATTTTCTGACCTCTTAAAGTGGGAGGACGGGGTCGGGAAACTAGACGGGAGTGCTCTCAAATTTAAGATGAATGAGTTTAATGCGGTGGAGATCGTTGAGGACCGGGACTTGGAGGAGCTTAAAGTGCAGCAAGTGAAACGATCCGAGGTGTCAACGAGGCATCACGCGCGTAAGCCTAACTACCGGGACGTCGTTAAGGACGAGGATATCTTCTCGGACAATTCCCAAGACTCTGAGCCGCAGGGAAACAAGCCGTCCAAGGAATCGTACGACATCTGCTGCTGTAAAAACTGTGGGTGCTACGGACTGAGTTCGGTAGTTCTTTCAGAGAGGGCGTTGTGTTCGACGGCTGCGGGTGATTGTGAGTGTGTGTGTGGTGTGTGTTGAGGTGTGGGTAGGTTGAGTGTGTGTGTTGGGGTGTTGAGAGTGGGTCAGTGTGGGTGAGGTGGGTGTGTAGTGTGTGGTGTGTGGTGTGGTGTGTGGTGTTAAGTGTGTGTGTGTGTGTGTGGTGTTAAGTGTGTGTGTGTGTGTGTGTGAGAGAGAGAGAGAGAGAGAGAGAGACTAAGATATGTGTTAATAGAAAGAGAGGGAGCAAAAGAAAGAGAGAGAGAAGAAAAAAGGAGGAAAGGAGGGTGTGTGTGTGTGTGTGTGTGTTGACTCATGTACTGCCTCATAAACCAGTCTGTTATTTTTTACATTGACATTTTGTTTACATTTTGTCGTTACATTTAGTAGTAATTCTTTAGTGTCATTGATGATTTTTACATGTAACAGATGATTGACGGGGAGTTATTTGCCTTTTTTATACATTTATCCCCTTTCACCTACTTACAAGCCAGCTACCCTACCTCCAAAACCTCCAACACTACTCCTACACTTATAACTAACCTACTTCCTACAACTACTACTCCCCTTTCCTCCCTTCCTTTAATAACAGCATCCCCCTTTCCTCTACTCCTTTAATAACAAAATACCCCTTTCCTCCACACCTATAATTACAACTAGCTACAACTAACTACATTATTAGCTAACACAAATTAGCTACAACTAACCTCCACCCTTCTCTTCCCCTGCAGGAGCATGACGCGCGGGAGCTGGAGTGGGGCAAGGAACGGCTACGGCAGGAGAAGGAACGTCAGCGAAGGAAGCGCCTCCGCCAGACTGAGAAGCTGAGGAGGGACAGAGCGATGGGGAGGAGGGCAGCGAGGAGGACAAGGAAGAGGAGGCGAGTCGCTACCAACACCCCTGGCAGGACGGTAAAAACTCCTTCTCGTGGGTGAAGTATTTGGAGCACTGCGGAAGGGCCAAGGGGCTAGCCAAGGCCGCACCGCTCAAGCTATGGCCAGAACCCTTCCCTTTTGGCCGTAACTTATTCCGCGTCGGCATTAAATTAGAGGCTATTGACCCCTGCCACCAGTCTCTGTTCTGCGTCATGACTGTAGCGGAGATTATAGGTCATCGTTTACGCCTGCACTTTGACGGCTATTCCGAGCAGCACGACTTCTGGGTCAACGCCAACTCCCCGAACATCTTCCCGGCGGGCTGGTGCGAGAAGAACGGACGCCAGTTGGAGCCTCCCTCGGGTGTGATCGGGTTCTCGTGGAAGGCCTACCTCGAGCACTGCAAGGCCCAGACGGCACCCAGGCAGCGTTCTGGTGCAAAGCCACGCCCTCCATCGTCACACCGAATAATTTCCGCGTAGGCATGAAGCTCGAGGCGGAGGATCGCAAGAACGTGTGGGTGTGCGTGGCGACTGTAGCGGACGTCTTGGACAACCGCGTCCTCATCCACTTTGACGGGTGGGAGAAGCTGTACGACGTGTGGAGCGAGGTAGCCTCCCCCTACATCCACCCCGTCGGCTGGTGTGCGGAGAACGGCGTCGTCCTCCACGCTCCCAATAACTACCCCAGCCCGGAGAGTTTCAACTGGCACGAGTACCTCCAGGAGACCAATTCCATGGCGGTACCTGCGAGAGCCTTCAAGACCCGGCCACCTCGGGAGTTCCGTAAGAGCATGAAGGTCGAGGCGGTGGACAGGCGGTGTCCGGCCCTGCTGCGCGTGGCCACGGTGGCCGAAACTCACGACTACCAGGTCAAGGTTCACTTTGACGGGTGGGGTGACGAGTACGACCTGTGGGTGGACGACGACTCCCCCGACCTGCACCCCCCCTCCTGGTGCGCCAAGACCTCCCACCCCCTGCAGCCCCCCCTCACCCCGGAGCAGCAGGCGGAGGACGTAGACGCCGGCACTGGCTGCGGCACGCCCGGGTGTAAGGGCGTGGGCCACGTGAAGGGTCCCGTGTACACCACACACCACACGGCATACGGCTGCCCCTACTCCCTGCAGAACCTCGGCAAGGACCAAGACGCCTTCATCGCAGACCGCCTCACGCCGCCCATAGACCGGAAGAAGTGCAAGGCCACGGCCCCCAAGGTGCAGCTGGACCTGCGGCCGATCAGGGTGGCCAGGGAGGCGGCCCAAGACATGGAGGAATCCGACGGACAGAAGAAACGCATCAGGAAACGCAGGAAGTTCTTCGACGAGCTGAGTCCCCCGGAGCCCAACCGGCCCTCCAAGATGGCCAAGCTCACCGCCGAGGAGCTGCGCATGATTGGCCCGGCCGGCCTAGCCCCGCCCACCCCGGGGGTACCCCAGGTGGGCATGACCGGCGCCCCGGCCCCCTCCACCTCCCACCCCCAGTCCCTGCCCCCGCCCCCCCAGGCAGACCCCGGGGTGGACATGATGGTGCACCAGTCCGTGTTCAACCCCGGCTACACCCCGCACCCCACCCCGCCACCCCCGCACTCCTGGGACCGCCACCGCCACCTCACCGCACCGCTCGGGGACGCCCGCCGCTCAGAGGTGGAGACGTGGAACCCGGACCAGGTGGCCGAGCTGGTGGGCCGCGTCCCCGGCTGTGAGGGCGTGGCCACGGCCTTCACCGACCAGCAGATTGACGGCGAGGCGCTGCTCATGATGACACAGAACGACCTCGTCAGCCTCCTAAACATCAAACTTGGTCCGGCCGTCAAGATCATGGCCGTCATCATGTGTCTCAGAAACTCTCCTTGAAACAACGGAACCACACTTAAAACAGGTGAGACTTTGCCTGTGATAGTCGGCGAAGCTCAATTTGCACAAGCGCGGCAATCTGTGCGTGCGACTCGTGCCTCGTACAGATTGCGTAAGTCCACATTCCAGGGTTGTATAGTTGTGGGACGGGGTGGAGCAAGGGGGTCCTATCCACTACTCCACCCTTGTCATCCACTACCCGGGTATCTTGTTGCTAGTCATGCCTCTGATCCATCTGTGGGTATGTGTGGAGGGCCAAGTGGAGGGCATGGTGGTGGTGGTGGAAGGGTGTGGGTGTGTGATGTGGCGCGGATGTTACCTCGATGTGGGACGCCAGACAATCAGAGAACGGCCGGAATGACTTTTTTTTTATTTACATCTAAGTTAAACAGAAGGACTGTCAGAATGTGTGTTCCTGTGATTCTCATTATTTTTTGGGCGTGTACATAAAGTGTTTTGTAGGTTATGATGTGTGTGTGTGTGTATGTGTGTATGTGTGTGTGTCCTTGTACATAAGACACGTGTCCTAAGCTATGGGGTATGACCGGGAGCAACTTGTGATCTCAACGGGACTCAATTTCATGACAATTTCCCCGTCGCAAGTTGTGTCGTACGAATAGGACTGACGCTCCAAGAGTAAGGCATGAAGCTCCTACCCTTGAGCTTACCCCAACACTGTATATACCTCCTACCTATGCATCAGCCCGCTGGTATACATGTATGTACCATATATGTAATAATTATGCATAAATGGCTTGGACTCTTGAGACTCTGCTTTATACTTGTGTTCCTATGGCTTGTGAAGAAGGGAGAATGAATAACCTCGCAACATAGCTATGACATGGTTCATACTTATGTTCCTATGGCTTGTGAAGAAGGGAGAATGAGCACCTCGCAACATAGCTATGACATGGTTCATACTTATGTTCCTATGGCTTGTGAAGAAGGGAGAATGAATAACCTCGCAACATAGCTATGACATGGTTCATACTTTGTTCCTATGGGTTGTGAAGAAGGGAGAATGTAAGCACCTCGCAACATAGCTATGACATGGTTCATACTTGTGTTCCTATGGCTTGTGAAGAAGGGAGAATGAAGCACCTCGCAACATAGCTATGACATGGTTCATACTTGTGTTCCTATGGCTTGTGAAGAAGGGAGAATGAAGCACCTCGCAACATAGCTATGACATGGTTCATACTTATGTTCCTATGGCTTGTGAAGAAGGGAGAATGAATAACCTCGCAACATAGCTATGACATGGTTCATACTTATGTTCCTATTGCTTGTGAAGAAGGGAGAATGTAGCACCTCGCAACATAGCTATGACATGGTTCATACTTGTGTTCCTATGGCTTGTGAAGAAGGGAGAATGAATAACCTCGCAACATAGCTATGACATGGTTCATACTTGTGTTCCTATGGCTTGTGAAGAAGGGAGAATGAAGCACCTCGCAACATAGCTATGACATGGTTCATACTTGTGTTCCTATGGCTTGTGAAGAAGGGAGAATGAAGCACCTCGCAACATAGCTATGACATGGTTCATACTTGTGTTCCTATGGCTTGTGAAGAAGGGAGAATGAAGCACCTCGCAACATAGCTATGACAGTATGGTAAAATGATACTTATTCATCAAAATAATTACTGAAGACAGCCAGTTAGTACATAAGAACATTAGGAAGCTACAAGAGGCTGGGAGACCTACACGTGGTAGTTCCTATTACTTAACACTACCTACATCCATCTTTCATCCCCATCCATAACACTGTCTAGCTTCCTTTTTCAGATAGAATGAGGCCCTTCTCAAGATAGCGATGGCAGGGTAGGGACAAAAGTGCAAATTCTGAACTGGATGAAAGCTTCAGTCTTGAATATGAATAATTTATTTTTTATTTTTTGTTTGATAAAGAGGATTGCCATGGTGGAGTAGCCATTCATCAAAATAATTACTGAAGACAGCCAGTTAGTACATAAGAAAATAAGGAAGCTACAAGAGGCTGGGAGACCTACACGTGGTAGTTCCTGTTACTTAATACTACCTACAGGAGATGAGGAGTGCATGACAGAGGAGACACCAAAATACCTTTAGGAGAGGTGAAGAGAATATCAGATGGACAAGACACAGAGTTAACAGAAGTGCATTTTTTCCAAAGTGCATTTTTATGTGTCCTTGGCCAGTCCTTCGTGATGTAAAAAAAAAAAAAATTAGTTATAAGACCGAGGTTTGTCAGATTTCAGTATTGAACAAAGCATTGGCAATATACAATCTATAGGACTGCTTCATCACGCCAAAGCTCTCTATCTGAGGGTTTTACTCCTGATGATGAAAATAAAAATAACTAAGTTGAACCGTAACTCAGATTGTCTTGAACTTATTTTAATTTCATGTCTCGAAAGTTATCCTAAGCAAATGAGCGGAGCCTTTTGGTAGAGCACAGTGTCTCACATCTTATAGTCATTAATACTACCATTGATATATTCCAGGCAGCAGCATGGTTAATCTAATATGTAAAGGGCAATGTGCATATGTTTGTTAGCGTACTCCTCCCACAGTTTTCGTCGGAGAAGGCTGTAAGTGGTCTCATTAAAACTGGAAGGCTCTAACTTAGGTTTTTACGCTTTTATTTTTTCAATTTGAGACTTTTCGGAGACTTTTTAGGAGACTTCATTTTTCGGATATTATTGGTTAGGGAGGGACGGGACGGGACGGGGAGGGAAAGGACGGGACGGGACGGGGAGGGGACGAGACGGGAGGGAACGGACGGGACGGGAGAGGGGAGGACGGGACGGGACGGGGAGGGGAGGGACGGGACGGGACGGGGAGGGGAGAGGACGGGACGGGACGGGGAGGGGAGAGACGGGACGGGACGGGACGGGGAGGGACGGGACGGGACGGGGGAGGGGAGGGACGGGACGGGACGGGACGAGGAGGGGAGGGACGAGACGGGACGGGACGGGGACGGGGACGGGACGGGACGAGGAGGGGAGGGACGAGACGGGACGGAGGGGGACGGGGAGCGGACGGGACGGGACGGGACAAATACCATTTTGTGTATTTGTAAACATATATACATACATATTTTTCTGATTATTATTTATATTCATGAGAGTATGAAAATCACTGATACGTTTTTTAAAGCAAATTGATACGGTAGTAAAAATATTATGAAGGCAAGATATACCAGTTTATGTATTTGTAAACATAGATGCATATTTTTCTGATTATTTATTAAGTATTTATATGAGTATGAAGATCACTGATACGTTTTTTATTCATCAAAATATCGACAATGTAAAAAAGTTCCCCGCGCAATTGTGTCCAAGTTTGTTTTGGTGTGCGTGTAAGGAGGTGGACAGAGCCGCTAACATGGGTAATTATGCCTTTTTGCACCATTACACGCCTTCCTAATTATACCCATGTGTGG
This sequence comes from Chionoecetes opilio, assembly GCA_016584305.1. NCBI lineage: Eukaryota > Metazoa > Arthropoda > Malacostraca > Decapoda > Majidae > Chionoecetes > Chionoecetes opilio. The sequence goes on along the minus strand of JACEEZ010005639.1, from coordinate 448,473 downwards.
CTTAGGGCCTAGTGATATAGATGCACCCATAGATATCAGGCTAACCCATTGTATTGCGTAGATAAGAGAGTGGATAGTAGATAACCGAGGTGTTGATCGGTACCTGGAACTGTCGCCGATAGGAATTCTTCAGTGTTCTACCTCACTTTTAATGTCGGCGAGTGTTCCTATTATCGGCGACAGTTCCAATTCTTGATCTTGGGGGGACTCTGGCCTGTAAGCACGGAATGATGTGCTCCAAGTAATGCAATAGGGTACCTGGAACTGTCGCCGATAGGAACTCTCGCCGCCGTCGTCGAGTGTTCAATTCTTGATATTACAGGAGCCAATTTATACATTTAATCAAGTGTTACCCGTGTTTCTGCATTCAGGGATGAAATACTATCGTTAGCTTGATCAGTTAGGTTAGATTAGGTGCCATGTCCAGGTTAGGTTAAAATTTCCACGTCGACGAGAGTTCTAGTTTGTTGTTTCGGCGAGAATTCCCATCGGCGACAGCTCCATAAACCCTGCAATAGTAACTGGAGTACGGCCGCCGTGGAAGAGATAAGGTGTTGGGCCAAAATTGTTTCGCTGTTGAATCAGTCCCGCAGATACTTATTTAACCTAAGTAACTCTACAAAAGCTAACCCAAACCTATCATAAACCTAACCTAACCTAAACATAACTTAAATATAACAAATATAATTAAAACTGATTTGGGTAAATTTTTACACTAGGACAAAATTCCCTACACAATTGGGAGTGTGGTTTCTATTTACCTTAATGGATTCTAGGAAACATTATCTCTATGAACTTCCTGTCGCAAATCATTACTTTCTGAGATATAAGATGTTTTTAGTAGGAAGGTGTATAAGAAATATGAAACTTAAACTAACCTAACCCCACCTTTTGTCTCACGAACCTAACCTAACCTAACCCCACGCTTTAACCTCCTAACTAAAGCCAAATCCTCATTAAAAAGTCTTGGCGGCAAGGGAAGAACAGAGGCGATGCAGGTCACAAGAGGAAGAAGAGTGAGGCTCTCGTAAACACTTGTCTCTCTCCTCCCATAAAAACATGTCATATCTCCAAAAGTAATGATTCGTCATGGAGGAAGTTACCAGAATGCCATAATCAGAACCAATAATGTGAAAGCAATTCGTCCATTGTGAAAATGAAACCGACGCAGTTGAGCGGGACATTTTGAAACCAAAGGTTGCGGTCCTGTTTCCCTACGGCCCTATTCATAAACATTCGCGATAAATATTGTGCTCCGCCAGTACTAAAGAGAGCCGTCCTCCCAGTGTTAGAAGAGCACTGCCATTAGAAGGAACATTAAGATGCAATTTTAGACAAATTACGTGCCTTACCCGATGCAAAGGTTAATAAATTTTTAATTTATTGTGGCAATAAATTGCTTGGGGAACTGTTTTTTCTATAGTTTTGTGCGTCTTGGCAAACGCTTTCAAATAATTAAGCATGCTTTGGTAAAATTTAATTATAAAGAATGCGAAATCGTTGTAAGTGGCATGTAGGTTATGTGGAGGGACTCAGCTGCTGTGGTGTTGTGGGAGATTTGCGGAATTGATCAAAATGCTACTTCAAAGCGTCGAACTCATCAATACATGTTTTCTCACTATGAACACAATATCAGGAAATATACCGTATTAGAACTTCTACGATGTTATGATAAATATCATAGGTCATTTCCTCTCTAACTAAATCTACTGGTTATTGTTAATAATTTTTACAGATCAGGCTTCTATACAATTACATATAGAAGAAAATCGTTCTTAAAATTATACTTTTGTGTTTTAAGTGCAGTGGAATAAGCCCATATTTTTCTTTCAAGTTGACCAACTTTTCACCAAATTGTGAGTTAAAACTGCCAGCGACCACTGGCATTTCGGAGTTGCAGTTCTCTCTAATTGTGTAGGCAATTTCGGTCCTAGTGTAAAATAATACCCCGATTTGACAGCGGGACGATTTTGGCACAACAACGGCCGCCGCGTCCTGTCATGTCCTATGGCCCCCTACTAACCCCAGTTTGTGCTCCCCCAGAGGGTGACGGGGGCGCCGTGGCCACCACCCAGGCGGCCAAGGGCATCCAGGCCATTGACAAGACCACCATCCATCGCATCTGTTCAGGACAAGTGAGTGCCTTACCCAGGGGGGATTTATGGTGTGCTGGGCCCAAAATCGGTAAATTTCCAGATGAACACCGAACTTCCTTTAGTGGACGAAACTATTTTTTTTCTGGTGAGTTTTGATGCGTTTTGAATTAATCTGCTAACCATTTTTGTCGCCATTTTTTTTATTTTTTTTTTATTTTTATATATAAAGTTAGATAAAAGTTAGGTTAGGTATGGGTTATGTTAGGTTCAATTTGTTTTTGTTTTTTGTAATTTTTGCAATTTTTTTTTTTATTTGCGACAGAAATGGTTAGCAGATTAATTCAAACACATCAAAACTCACCAGAAAAAAATTGTTTCGTCCACTAAAGGAAGTTCATCAGGAAATTTACCGATTTATGGTGTGCAGGGCCCTGGGCTGCGGGGCCCGCAATGGGATGTGATGAAAAGTGATTCAGTGGTCTTTCATATTTCTTTAATTGAAATTTTTTCCAGCTATAATTTACACTATGTTGGTATTAATTTGTGCCAAATTTTGGTCCATGCAATCATTGCAATGTAACAGTGTTCAAGCAAATAAATTTTATAAATGTTTTATTTTTATTTTATAAAATTTTATAACATTTTACGGTTCACCCAAAATTACGATGAAAGGCTGATATGGGGATCATGTATTAGCGTCCCATCTATGATTAATTGTTTTCATGACACCTAACTAGTAACTACCTCCTACCCACTAATGACTCTCTCTCTCTCTCCCCAGGTGGTGTTAACGCTAGCCACGGGGGTGAAGGAGCTAGTAGAGAACAGCCTGGATGCGGGAGCCACCAGTGTTGAGGTGCGGCTGAGGGACCACGGTGCTGCCCTGCTGGAAGTGGTGGACAACGGCATGGGCGTCCAGGAACACAACTTTGAAGGACTGAGTGAGTGGTAGAGGGTAGTGGTAGTGGTGGGTGGGGGTGTTGTAGTGGTAGTGGTGGTGGGTGGGTGGGGGTGTTGTAGTGGTAGTGGTAGTGGTGGGTGGGGGTGTTGTAGGGGTAGTGGTGGGTGGGGGTGTTGTAGGGGTAGTGGTAGTGGTGGGTGGGGGTGTTGTAGTGGTGGGGGTGGGTGGGGGTGTTGTAGTGGTGGTGGTGGGTGGGGGTGTTGTAGTGGTGGGTGGTGGTTTGGTGGGGCTAGATTTTTTTTTCATTCTTTTCCCCCTTTGTAACGTATTATTTTTGTTATTTTTTAAACTTCCTTCTACCTATCTACCTACCTACTTACCTATCTACCTACCTACTTACCTATCTACCTACCTACTTACCTGTCTACCTACTGAATGAGTGAGTGAGGGCTGTGGTGATTTAACTTCCTTTGGTGGGCGAAATAATTTTTTGCTGTTGAGTTTTGATGTGTTTTGAATGCATCTGCTAACCGTTTCTGTCGCAAATCACTTTTTTTTTTGTTTCTTTGTGTGATGTGCACCAAAAAGTACAAAAAAACAAATTGAACCTAACAGAACCTATACCTAACCTGTACCTAAAGAAAGAAAAAAAAATTGCGACAGAAACGGTGAGCAGATGCATTCAAAACACATCAAAACTCAACAGCAAAAAATAGTTTCGTCCACCCAAGTGAATTCGGTGTTCATCTGGAACCTTATCTTTATTTTGTTATCTTCCTTCCTCTTTTTCTCTTCATCATGTCTACCTACTTACTACCTACCCTACTACTACTACCTACCTACTACCTACCTTACTACCTACTAACCTACTTACTACCTCCACACTACCTTAATACACTACGTTCCTACTACTATACTACTAACTACCTACTTACTACTACTACCTACTAACCTACTTACTACCTCTCCACAGCCTTAAAACATCACACTTCCAAGGTACCTACTATACTACTTACCTACCTACTTACTACCTACCTTACTACTACTACCTACTAACCTACTTACTACCTCTCCTACAGCCTTAATTAAAGCATCATACATCATAGATACCTACTTTACTACCTAAATACTTACTTACTACTACCTACTCACCTACTTACTACTACCTGTCTACCTACTTACTACTACCTGTCTACCTACTTACTACTACCTGTCTACCTACTTACTACTACCTGTCTACCTACTTACTACTACCTGTCTACCTACTTACTACTACCTATCTACCTACTTACTACTACCTGTCTACCTACTTACTACCTCTCCCACAGCCTTAAAACATCACACCTCCAAGATCCAGGACTGCTGATGTTGGGTGTCAAGACTGCTAACTAACCTAACCTAACTTAACTAGCTAACTAACCTACTAACCTACTTACTACCTCTCCCACAGCCTTGAAGCATCACACCTCCAAGATCCAGGACTTTGCTGATGTTGTGGGTGTCAAGACGTTTGGGTTCCGAGGCGAGGCGCTCAGCTCGCTCTGTGCCCTCAGCGACCTGACCATCACCACGCGACACAGCTCCAGCGAGGTCGCCGCCAAGCTGACCTATGATCACAATGGCAAGATGACCTCAAGAACAATGACCTCGAGACAGGTGGGTCGGGTCAAAGTGTCGTATTGTTCTGTCGTTTGATCTACTTTTATTTTGCTGTTTTGGTCGTATCAGTTGTCAATATTTCTTACAAACTGCATTATATTTTTTTTTTTCGGTAATATTGTTTTAGTTTTATTTATTGAGGTAAATATTAATACACATATTTTTTCAACATTTATATATTAAAGCATATTTTTACAACAGATCTTTCCTTTGCTATATAAAATCTTTTGTTGTTAGCCATAAAATTATGAAAAGTAACTGAATATACCACATTTACTAGGGGACAAAGATGGACAAAGCAGGTCATCATTATTAAAATATTGCTTATATTCATTAAAATTGTCTAATGGTACCCAAATTACAATGAAATTACGTTCTGGGCCTCAAGGGGTTAATACAGAACTCTTTCAGGCTATTAGGAACTCTTAACCCGTGGGCTGCGGCAAGCCTTCCGGAAGGCTCTGCTGAGCGACTGCGGCGAGCCTTCCGGAAGGCTCTGCTGAGCGACTGCGGCAAGCCTTCCGGAAGGCTCTGCTGAGCGACTGCGGCGAGCCTTCCGGAAGGCTCTGCTGAGCGACTGCGGCAAGCCTTCCGGAAAGCTCTGCTGAGCGACTGCGGCAAGCCTTCCGGAAGGCTCTGCTGAGCGACTGCGGCAAGCCTTCCGGAAGGCTCTGCTGAGCGACTGCGGCAAGCCTTTCGGAAGCACAATTTTCAATTGCATACAAAAACCGTGCCAACATTCGTAGAAGTCTACAAACTGCGTCACACCCACTCCGTAATGTCAGCCCTCGATAACACACCACCATCTGCCTAACTACACTGTACGCAGAGATATACCAATCCTTGGGGTTTTTCCCAAGATCTTGGGATGTAGGTCCTGGCGTTGGGATATTTTGTGTCTATCTTGGGACTTTTGAAGGGATTATTCAAGTATTTCTCCAGTAGTTTATCTCAAGGTATGGTATAACGGTACCTATGCTTACCTTGAGATAAACTACTGGAGAAATACTTGAATAATCCCCTCAAAATCTTGGGAAAAATCCCAAGGAGTGGCATCTCTCACCCCACCTCAGCAGTCTCTCGTCAGCTGTTCGGTGCCATTCCCGCCAGATATTTCAACTTCCGACCACAACCACACCACAACCCCATACGTTTGGGTTAAAAATAGATATATTGCCGGCTGCAGATTTTTACTACCTTGACGTTGATGTGATTTTCATCCAATTCTGTAATGGTCACTGTTTCTCCTCACATCCCCGCACTGTGGCACTAAACAAATCTTTGCTCCCGCAGTTCCCGAGTGAAGGGGCTAATATGACCCCCCTTATTCTCTGGTCAGGTGGGCACGACAGTCTCGCTGCAGAACCTGTTTTCTACGCTGCCCGTGCGCCACAAGGAATTCCTGCGTAACGTTAAGAAGGAGTTCAACAAGATGGTGCAGGTGTTGTACGCGTATTGCCTCATCTCAACGGGCATCAGGTAAGTTATAAGAACCTATTTAACCCCTTCACGCCCAGATCTTTCCTTTACTATATGAAAGCGTCAATTATTAGCCATAACATTATGAAAAGTGACTTAATATACCAAATTGAGTTAGTGGACAAGGATACTAAACAGGTCATAGCTATAAAACATTGCTTATAGTCACTAAAAAATTGTCTAATGTACCGAATTACAATGGAAATTACGTTCTGGGCCTGAAGGGGTTAATGGTTTGTTTGTGCTCCCCGCAGGATTACGTGCACCAATCAGAATGAGAAGGGGCGGAAGGTGGTGGTGGTGGCGACCAGCGGGCAGCCCACCGTAAGGGAGAACCTCTACTCCATCTTTGGTGCCAAACAGGTGAGGCCTTTCTGACCTCATTCATTACCTCATTCATTACCTCATTCATTACCTCATTACCTCATTCATTACCTCATTACCTCGTTCATTACATCATTAATTACCTCATTAATTACCTCATTACCTCATTCATTACCTCATTACCTCATTAATTACCTCATTACCTCATTCATTACCTCATTACCTCATTATTACCTCATTACCTCATTCATTACCTCATTACCTCATTCATTACCTCATTACCTCATTCATTACCTCATTACCTCATTACATCATTAATTACCTCATTACCTCATTACCTCATTCATTACCTCATTACCTCATCATTAATTACCTCATTCATTACCTCATTACATCATTAATTACCTCATTACCTCATTACATCCCATTCTGACCTCATTTATTACCATCTCATTCATACCTCAATTTGTTTTTATAGGGTTGAGTTCAGCTTGATTTAGTTTTTATAGGGTTTAAGTTCAGCTTGATTTCGTTTTTATAGGGTTGAGTTAAGCTTGATTTCGTTTTTATAGGATTGAGTTCAGCTTGATTTTGTTTTTATAGGGTTGAGTTCAGCTTGATTTCGTTTTTATAGGATTAATTAAGTTCAGCTTGATTTTGTTTTTATAGGGTTGAGTTCAGCTTGATTTCGTTTTTATAGGAGTTAGATTTTTTTAAGTTTCAGCTTGATTTGTTTTTATAGGGTTATAAAGTTCAGCTTGATTTGTTTTATAGGGTGAGTTCAGCTTGATTTCGTTTTTATAGGGTTGAGTTCAGCTTGATTTAGTTTTTATAGGGTTGAGTTCAGCTTGATTTCGTTTTTATAGGGTTGAGTTCAGCTTGATTTCGTTTTTATAGGGTTGAGTTCAGCTTGATTTCGTTTTTATAGGGTTGAGTTCAGCTTGATTTCGTTTTTATAGGATTAATTAAGTTCAGCTTGATTTTGTTTTTATAGGGTCGAGTTCAGCTTGATTTCGTTTTTATAGGATTAATTAAGTTCAGCTTGATTTTGTTTTTATAGGGTCGAGTTCAGCTTGATTTCGTTTTTATAGGGTTGAGTTCAGCTTGATTTCGTTTTTATAGGGTTGAGTTCAGCTTGATTTCTGTTTTTATAGGGTTAATTAAGTTCAGCTTGATTTTGTTTTTATAGGGTCGAGTTCAGCTTGATTTCGTTTTTATAGGGTTGAGTTCAGCTTGATTTCGTTTTTATCTTACCTCATTCCCACCACCACCACTACTCCCGCCCCCCCGACCCACCACCACCACCACCACCACCACCACCACCACCACCACCACCACCACCACCACCACCACCACCACCACCACCACCACCACCACCACCACCACCTGTCTTAGAACATAAGAAAATAAGGAAGCTACAAGAGGCCGCGAGACCTACACGTGGTAGTTCCTGTAAATAATCCTGTCTTCCTCTCTTCCAGGCCTCAACTTTGCTGGACTTTGAGCAGGAGGCGGCGTCGCAGGAGGTCTTGGAGGAGTTTGGGATCTCGTTACCAGCGGCGGCAGTGCTAGGTAAGGACACAGCAACGGCAGTGCTAGGTAAGGACACAGCGGGGGCAGTGCTAGGTAAGGACACAGCGGGGGCAGTGCTAGGTAAGGACACAGCGGCGGCAGTGCTAGGTAAGGACACAGCAGGGGCAGTGCTAGGTAAGGACACAGCGGGGGCAGTGCTAGGTAAGGACACAGCGGCGGCAGTGCTAGGTAAGGACACAGCAGGGGCAGTGCTAGGTAAGGACACAGCGGGGGCAGTGCTAGGTAAGGACACAGCGGCGGCAGTGCTAGGTAAGGACACAGCAGGGGCAGTGCTAGGTAAGGACACAGCAGGGGCAGTGCTAGGTAAGGACACAGCGGCGGCAGTGCTAGGTAAGGACACAGCGGGGGCAGTGCTAGGTAAGGACACAGCGGGGGCAGTGCTAGGTAAGGACACAGCGGGGGCAGTGCTAGGTAAGGACAC
>JACEEZ010005639.1:417500-435000 GCA_016584305.1 Chionoecetes opilio | reverse complement strand
CATCATGAGTGACTGTTTTTTTACCATCATGAGCGACTGTTTTTTTACCATCATGAGCGACTGTTTTTTTACCATCATGAGTGACTGTTTTTTTACCATCTTGAGCGACTGTTTTTTTACCATCATGAGCGACTGTTTTTTTACCATCATGGGTGACTGTTTTTTTACCATCATGAGGGACTGTTTTTTTACCATCATGAGCGACTGTTTTTTTACCATCATGAGGGACTGTTTTTTTACCATCATGAGTGACTGTTTTTTTACCATCATGAGGGACTGTTTTTTTACCATCATGAGGGACTGTTTTTTTACCATCATGGGTGACTGTTTTTTTACCATCATGAGGGACTGTTTTTTTACCATCATGAGCGACTGTTTTTTTACCATCATGAGCGACTGTTTTTTTACCATCATGAGCGACTGTTTTTTTACCATCATGAGCGACTGTTTTTTTTACCATCATGAGCGACTGTTTTTTTACCATCATGAGCGACTGTTTTTTTACCATCATGAGCGACTGTTTTTTTACCATCATGAGCGACTGTTTTTTTACCATCATGAGCGACTGTTTTTTTACCATCATGAGCGACTGTTTTTTTACCATCATGAGCGACTGTTTTTTTACCATCATGAGCGACTTTTTTTACCATCATGAGCGACTGTTTTTTTACCATCATGAGCGACTGTTTTTTTACCATCATGAGGGACTGTTTTTTTACCATCATGAGCGACTGTTTTTTTACCATCATGAGCGACTGTTTTTTTACCATCATGAGCGACTGTTTTTTTACCATCATGAGCGACTGTTTTTTTTACCATCATGAGGGACTGTTTTTTTACCATCATGAGCGACTGTTTTTTTACCATCATGAGGGACTGTTTTTTTACCATCATGAGCGACTGTTTTTTTACCATCATGAGCGACTGGTCTTTATTACTTGGCTTTATTTCTACACTCTTCCTCTTCATCTTATTGTTTTTGTCAAGTGTCGCATTGCATGTTTATTCGGGAAAAGACCGTTCGTATGTGAAATAAATATCTACATAGTTATCAATCATCATTATTATTATTTGGAAAAGAAAAAAATATATATACAGTAGTGATGCATGATGAATAAGAAAGACAAAAATCTATATAATAATGTATTTGTGCCATGCTATATAAAGAACATAAGATGGTCACCCTCTTAAATGAGTCTTTATTTAATTAATTGTGGCGCAGGTGATGAAGTTAGTGTACGAGTGATACCGTTACTAAAATTACTAAATACCTATGACCTATAATGACCTAATGACCAGGTAACAACTCTAACAACACTAAATAACCTATAGATGAAGTACACACAACCCTCGTTTTCCCGGACTAATAGGGGGCAGCACTGGTCCGGGAACCACAAACGTCCGGGAATCGCAACAGTCCGAGGCCATTAGCCACCCCCGGACGTTTATCCTACTCTAGTATTTACTGTCCGGCAACCGCCAATATCAACTACCCCTCCGCGCACTTTTACGTCACTTTGTTTTGTCACTTTTTAGGGCTGCGAGGATCCCTTGAGGAACACTATGAGCCCTGGTGATGTCCTATGATGCTATCACAGGCACTGTAGTTGACCTGTCTTCCTCAGGAAGGCACAGGTGAGGCGGATGACAGCGTGTTGGCGGGAGGGGTGGACGCCAGCCGCCGCCAGCAGGGTGGGCAGGTCACAGGTGGCGACTTTCAGGGCAAGGAGTTGAGAGCGTAGCACTACACGGTGGGAGTGGAAGCGCGGACGCTGCAGCAGAAAGTGTTCAATAGTCTCAGAGACGTTCCTGCACCAGGGGCAGTGGGGGTCAGGGGACTGACGGAGGTCATGCAGGTGAACGTGAGTGTCGTGTGCCCAAATGTAAACAATACGACTGCTGAGCATGCTGCCACCTGTCGGGAGGCAGCAGAAAGTGTTCAATAGTCTCAGAGATGTTCTTGCACCAGGGGCAGTGGGAGTCAGGGGACTAACGGAGGGTGTGCAGGTGAACCGTGAGTGTCTTGTGCCCAAATGTAAACAATACGACCGCTGAGCATGCTGCCACCTGGCGGGAGGCAGCAGAAAGTGTTCAATAGTCTCAGAGATGTTCCTGCACCAGGGGCAGTGGGGGTCAGGGGACTAACGGAGGGTGTGCAGGTGAACCGTGAGTGTCTTGTGCCCAAATGTAAACAATACGACCGCTGAGCATGCTGCCACCTGGCGGGAGGCACGGACACTGACCAGGGGTGACAGGAGAAGCTCGGACTGCCAGACAACTCTGTCGATTTACGGACTGGACCAGGCATTTGTCCGGGACTCTGACATATCCCCGGACCTCGGATTTTGTCCGGCAAATCCGATATTCGGGAAATGGAGGTCCGGGAAAACTAGGATTGTGTGCACCTATTTACGAGTACTACCTATTTACGAGTACTGCCTATTTTTGTGTCGCAGGTGGAAGGAAGGAAGGAAGGAAGAAGAAAAAAAATAGACAGTTACCCTTTTCAACGAGCACCCCTTATTTTGTGGCACAGGTGATGAAGCTGGTGAACGAGGTGTACCACCAGTACAACCGCCACCAGTACCCGTGTGTGGTGTTGAACATACGGCTGCAGAACGACAACGTGGATGTCAACGTTACGCCGGACAAACGGCAGATCTTTGTCAACCATGAGAAGATGCTGCTCGCCACTGTTAAGGTATTACAGAGACCTGGTTTTTGCCTTAGAATTCTTATCTGATTGTTTTCTTTTAGGATCGAGTTATTATTGTTATTGTTATTAAAAGATGCTCCTCGCCATTATAAAGGTATTGAATGAACGTGTTTTTGCCTTGTTATTACCTGATTGTGGTCTTATAGGATTAAGTTATTATTACAGTAAAACCTCTCGTATTCGGACACTCATTATTCGGACTTTGACATTATTCGGACCACCACCACCTCTTTTTTTTTTTTTTTTTTTTTTTTTTTTTTTTTTTTTTTTTTTCTTCCCTAGCCTAGAATTTTTTTTTTTTTTTTTAGAGGTTGAAATTTCCTAGCCTAGATATTTTTTTTTTTGTTTTTTCTTAGGGGTTGAAATTTCCTAGCCTAGATTTTTATTTTTTTTATATACGTATATCTAAATACCCCCATATATAATCCCCCCATTATTCGGATCCTTGCATTACTCGGACCACTCCTTGGCCCAATTAGTCCGAATATGAGAGGTTTTACAGTATATTTTTTGTTTACGTCCAAGGGCAAAATAAAGTAACGTAAAACCCAAAATTTATTTAACGAAAATAAAAAAATTGTCAATCTTTTCTGTACCGAGCAAAGACCTGAGTAATGGAGTAAGCATTCTCCCGTCCCTTTCTCCCGCAGGCGTCGCTGAAACACCTGTACGAACACATCCCCAGCACCTACACCATGCACAACACATCCCTCACCCCAACACACAACACCCCAACCACCCCAACACACACCCCAACACACACCCCAACACACACCCCTACCCAAACCCCCACCAGCACCAGGAAGTTCTCGGCACTTTCTCAAAGGTTCGGTCGGCTCTCGTCTGCGTCCCCCCAGCCCCCCACTCCTCCTGGGGGGCTGTGTGGCCTCAAACGCCCCCTCCCCCTGGGCACTGCTTCCTCCCCCAGCCCGGATCGTAAACGTAAGGAGTCCCCGGTGTTTTGTTGTGGTGGTGGTAGTGAGGTAATTATTAGTAAGGTAGTGATGGATTATTATACTTTTTGTCTTTTTTTTTTATATGGAGTTGTAAGAGAGAGAGAGGAGAGGGAGAGGGAGAGAGAGAGAGAGAGAGAGAGAGAGAGAGGAGAGAGAGAGAGAGAGAGAGAGAGAGAGAGAGAGAGAGAGAGAGAGAGAGAGAGAGAGATGGAGAGAGAGAGAGAGAGAGAGAGAACTATCTCTTCTAAAAAAAAATAAAAAAAAGAAACATTGCTTATATTCACACAAAAATTGTCTAATGGTACCCAAATTACAATGGAAATTACGGGCCTCAAGGGGTTAAGAGAAGAATAGAGACAGACTAGTTCTTAAGGTTACCAATAGAGTAGAGACAAGGGACAATTTACCACTCAAAACAAACCATATAATCAGACAAGGGTAACAATAACACTTACTCTTAATAACACTTCAATATTAATAACAATAATCTTAATAACAACAATAACACTTACTCTTAAAGTAATCGTCCAGACCCATTTTTTCTTTGCATAATTATGTTGAATGATCATTCAAAATACCTAATCCACAAAAAATTATTCATTTTCACGCCTTATTTCCCTAAAAACATGACTTTTGTAAAAAGCGCTGGAAAAACAACAGCCACATTCCAGCCGTGGCGCGAAACTTGCTGGCGACGACACAAGAGGTAAGCCTCCCAGCCCCGCCCGACACAGACACACGGAGACTCTGAGAAAAATGTAGTACTTGGGGAATTTTGGGTGCTTCTGGTATATTTTTTGTGCGACACGGCACATACTTGCATCCTGCATGGGCACGGCAAGAAAGCCGTGCCATTCCCGAGAGCTTAGCACCCATTCACAACCCACACGGCGACGATATATGTGTGCAGACCTGTGGAGCGACGGGGAGCGGCTGGTAGTAGCCAGGGTACTGCAGCCCTCTCATCTCGGTGGCCTTGCTACTACCCGCCGCTTGCCGCCGCTGCACACATCTGCACACATATATCGTCGCCCCACAGTTTGCAAATGGGTGCTAAGCTCTCGGTAAAGGCACAGCCCCCACGCTGCACCCACACAGGATGCAAGCACATGCCACATCACACAAAAAAAATATCAGAAACACCCAAAATTCCCCAAGTACTACATTTTTCTCAGAGTCTCCGCGCATATGTATCAGGCGGTGCTGGGAGGCTCCCTGTTGTGGCGTCGCCGACCCATGGTGCGTCGTCTGCTGATAAACAGTTGTGTTTTGAGAGCACGGGGAATTACAGATTTTGATTGCGGATCATTTAAAAAGCGGGTGACTGGATGCAAAATGTGACAACATATTGTTGATATACTCGATCATGGCTATATTTTGACTGCATTAAATCAGGAATGATGAAATGGTCTGGACGATTACTTTAATAACACTTCAATATTAATAACAATAATCTTAATAACAACAATAACACTTACTCTTAATAACACTTCAATATTAATAACAATAATCTTAACCCTTTCACGCATGAAAAGTTTAATAAGTTTTTCCGGCCACTGCGACATCTGTCTTATGCTCCCTAAGGGGCCCCGCGAAATGGCCAGACTGTGCGGCGAATTATTTTTTTATGTTATCAATTTCACCAACGTGTATTCTTTTTTCCTGGCATTATTATATATCATTGGTTTTGCAAGAGATTATTCTGCCTTATGAAAGAAAAAAATAACAAGAAATGCAAATAAATAGCGGAATTTACCGACTCCGAAAAATATTGAGTAAAGAGAAATAAGAAATACTTACGTTCACCACTTCGTAGCTCGAAACTTCCTGAGTCAACTTTTTGTGGTTTATATGCCAATAAAAACGGATTTTTATGAGGATTCCAACGCTACCATTATAATTTTCATATGGCCATTATGGCCAGCTCGGGACACGTTTTAAAGGGACGACAATTCGTGCGCACAGGCTGCCTGCTGAGTGGAAACTGACACACAAACCCTTATCATTTCACATCCACTCTCACGAGAGAGTTGACAATTAGTTTATTTTATAGGTCTAGGTTGGATCTTTGACGCAGAAAATTTTGACGCAATTCTGATAAATACTTTATTTTTGGCGAATTTTTAACAGTTTTTTTACGCAATTTGCGTCAAAAGCTCAGATTGCAGACGGGCCCGTTTTGATGCGATCGCGTCACCGTGCGTGAAAGGGTTAATAACACTTCAATATTAATAACAATAATCTTAATAACAACAATAACTCTTTATCACCAGAGCCAAAATTGATGAGTTTCTTGAAGCCGATACCCGAAGCCGTGAGTGAGCAGAGGGAGGACACCGAGGACACCGAGGACACCGAGCTTGGCATGGCGGGTGTGTGTCCCTTGCCCCTATCTGGTGAAGAAGGGACACCGGAGGACACCCATAGAGATACAGAAGGAGATAATCAACAGATAAAGAGTAATGGATCAGATAGTAAGGTTCCTGATGCCTCAAGAAACAATATAAAGGAGGAAAATGATGACTCTTCTACCATAAGTCAAGCTACAAATGGCGACTTAGACCCAATAGATATGAAAGGCGACACATGTGACTCGAATGCCGCGACCAATGGTGACTCGGAACCCGGTGATGCGAGTAATAAGACCGTTTTGACCTGTAACGGCACACCAGGTCAATCCGAAGGTGACCTCACGAACAGGGGTCACTCAGGTCATTCGGCGCCCTCCTCTACCCTACATACTAGTGGCACGGGTATGAAGGTCACTCCTCATAGACTCAATGTACCCACCTCTTCGTCAAGTTCCAAGATACACAATGCTACGAGTGACTTATTGAACAGCTTTAAGGCTCGGTTGTCGTCTGTCAGCAGCGGCAGAAACAGTAACACGCAGAAAAAGTTGACGGAAAGACGAGGAATTGCCGATGTGAAGATTTCCGCCTCGCTAACAGAACAGGAGGATGAGGTGGAGGTGGTGTTTGAGGGTGAAACAAACACGCAGAACAGTGATACAGGGAGTAACGGAACGCATGACGAGAGAGTTGCGAGTCCTAACGGTGACGGTGAGGCCTCGTACAAAGTGGTGATGCTGGATGACGACGAGAGAAAGGAAGAAACAAAACAAAGGAAGTGTAAAGTTGTTCCCTTCGACATCAATTCCCTGCGGAGGAAGCTGAGTAAGGCACGCAGGAGGAAGGAGGAACGAGGCGACGGGATTGTGAGGCGATTCCGAGCCAGGATTTCACCGACGGACAACGGCGCGGCGGAAGACGAGCTGCGGAAGGAAATATCGAAGGACATGTTTACGAAGGTAGTGGTGGTGGTGGTGGAGGGGGGGGGGGGGAGTAGAGGGTGGTTATTGGACGGGGTGTTTGCTAAGGTAGAGTGGTGATGGTTGTGGGGAGGTTAAGGTTAAGGTGGTGGTAGTGTAGCGGTGGTTATTGGGGTGGGGTTTGATAAGGTAGAGAGTGGTGGTGGTGGTGGTGGTGGTGATGGGGAGGTTAAGGTGGTGGTGGTGTAGTGGTGGTTATTGGGGGGGGGGGTTTGCTAAGGTAGAGAGGTGGTGGTGGTGGTGGTTGAGGGAGTGGTAGTGTAGTGGTGGTTATTGGAAGGGGGTGTTTAATAAGGTAGAGAGTGGTGGTGGTGGTGGAGGGGGGGGTAGAGGGTGGTTATTGGAGGGTGTTTGATAAGGTAGAGTGGTGATGGTTGTGGGGAGGTTAAGGTTAAGGTGGTAGTGTAGTGGTGTTTATTGGGGGGGGGGGTTGATAAGGTAGAGAGTGGTGGAGGGGGGGCATCAATTAATTAGCAAA
Source organism: Chionoecetes opilio (assembly GCA_016584305.1). Taxonomy (NCBI): domain Eukaryota; kingdom Metazoa; phylum Arthropoda; class Malacostraca; order Decapoda; family Majidae; genus Chionoecetes; species Chionoecetes opilio. Next base: position 427,519 of record JACEEZ010005639.1, on the reverse strand, counting down.
AGACAAGTTATTTTTACCCTTACAATTGCTTAGGTTGATGTAGGGATTGGTGACTAGGTAGTTCAGTTTTGTAGTAGTGTAATGGGACACAGGCTTACCTTAGGGGAGAGGAAATAATGGAATGGCTTGTCTGTATAGTGGGATATATATTAATTAGTAATGGATGAGATAGATATATGGATCTGACGACAAGGTGGGATAGGTTGTATGCATATAGTTCATTGAAGTCTATGAACCCTTGTTAGCTATCCCTGTATGTTGAGACCCTTGAGTTATGGACAAAGGCACCTCTTACTTTGTACCAACTTTGTTACCAGTACAGTAAAGCAGCAGCAAGAAGTACAGTAAAACCTCTCGTATTCAGACACTCATTATTCGGACTGACTATTCAGAAAATTTCCTAGCCTAGGTTTTTTTGGGGGGGGGGGGGGGGGGGGGGGGGTTGAAATTTCCTAACCTATATTTTTTTTTGGGGGGGGGGTTGTAATTTCCTAGCCTAGATTTTTTTTTTTTTTTTTAGGGGTTGAAATTTCCTAACCTAATTTTTTTTTTTTTTTTAGGGGTTGAAATTTCCTAACCTAGATTTTTTTTTTTTTTTTAAGGGGTTGAAATTTCCTAACCTGGATTTTTTTTTTTTTTTTTTTCCATATCTAAATACTCCCATATATAATCCCCCCACATTATTCGGATCCTTGCATTACTCGGACCACTCCTTGGCCCAATTAGTCCGAATATGAGAGGTTTTACTGTAATAACAGCCACCAAACCGAGGCACATTTGAAGCTTTACTCACAAGGGTCGCATTATTCCAGATGGAGGTCCTGGGGCAGTTCAACCTTGGCTTCATCATCGCCAGGCTCGGCCACGACCTCTTCATCATCGACCAACACGCCACAGACGAGAAATACAACTTTGAGACGCTACAGCAGAGCCACGTGCTACAGAACCAACGCCTCATCGCTCCGCAGACCCTCGAACTCACGGCCATCGGCGAGGCGACGCTCCTCGACAACCTGGAGATATTCCGCAAGAACGGCTACGAGTTTCTGGTGCGCGAAGAGGAACCGCCGGGCCGTCGTGTGAGCCTGTTGACGATGCCTGTGAGCCGGGGTTGGGAGTTCGGACGAAGCGACGTCGAGGAGCTAATATTCATGCTGTCCGACGCCCCCGGGACCATGTGTCGGCCCTCTCGTGTCAGGGCCATGTTTGCGTCGCGTGCCTGTCGGAAGTCTGTGATGATCGGCACGGCACTGTCACAGCGTCAGATGAGGGAGTTGGTGGCACACATGGGGGAGATGGACCACCCCTGGAACTGTCCCCATGGCCGCCCTACCATGAGGCATCTGGTTAACCTGGACATGGTGGCGCCTGGCAAGAGCTGAGAGTGACCTTGACCTCCCATCATGCCATCTACATTCCCAAGAAGACGGTACGTTTGTCATCAGAAATAGGTCAGTTGTTACGTCTGTGTATGTGTGTGTGTCTTAGTGTGTGTGAGATAATTAAGACTGGAATGATGTACTCTCTCGCTCTCTCTCTCTCTGCTATCTTTCCCTTCATTTCATCTACATTCCCAGGAAGATGGTACGTTTATCATCCCAAGAAATAGGTTAGTTTTAGAATCTTTTACACGATGAATAGGTCCTTTTTAAGCCTTAACACTACTTCACTTACCACTTCTTTGTTGACATTTTCAGTATTTCTTAAGTTTTTATTTTAATTCCTTAGCAGCATATAGTATAGGTGGCTGTGTGTTGGCAGGGTAGGGGGTGACAGGGGCAGGGGTTGGCTGTGTTGGCAGGGTAGGGGGTGACAGGGGCAGGGGTTGGCTGTGTGTTGGCAGGGCAGGGAGTGACAGGGGCAGGGGTTATGGGTTGGCAGGGGCAGGGGTTATGGGTTGGCAGGGTAGGGGTTGGCTGTGTATAGGCAGGGTAGGGGTTGGCAGGGGCAGGGGTTAGGTACAGTCACACAGGGTAGAGTAAAAGACAGGGTTGCATATTGAGATTTTTAATGTTTAATGAATTACTACATACAGTATGAGTGAAACTAAAGGAATCTGTACACTTTTGCATATTTCCTAACTTTTTAACTATTATCCTAAGCTCAATAGGAAGTTTTTAATGACCAAGTTGAAGTAGATACAAAAGGTGTTGGTAGTCGCGAGTATGAACACAGTTTGCTGATGACGTAGATTTTAACGAGATTTTTCATGAACTTAAACCCATTTTATTTCCAACGTAGGTACACTCGACACTCGATTTAACGGACTAAAAGGGGAATTGAAGAAGTCTGTTGATTGGTGCTTCAAGAAAAAACAGGAAAAAATGAAATAGATAGAAATATAATAGAAATAGCAACAGGCTTTTTGAATGGTTTGGTCCGCTGTCTGGTAGAAGATATAGTCCGTTAAATCCGAAGTCCGTTAATTCGAGGGTCGTGTGTGTGTATATTTGCAACAATGCGACATATTTGCCGTGGTGAACTGTATTGCATTTGTTTATATTATTCATAGAGGAGTCACAATAACAAGTCACCCTCTCCTGTAGTAACAAGTCAACAGTCACCCTCTCCTGTAGTAACAAGTCCAAACAGTCACCCTCTCCTGTAGTAACAAGTCCAGACATGTGGTTCAAGAATGTGTTTGTGTCCTGTAGACGTGTGTGTGTGTGTGTGGGTGTGGGTGTGTGTGTGTGTGTGTGTGTGTGTGTGTGTGTGTGTGCAGTCTCCCGCCTGAGCTAACCGCTACCTAGTGAAGCAAAGTTATCACAACAGTACTAAGTAATATGTACACCCAAGGCCGTCACTTAATATCACCTACAATAGTAAATAAAAGGGTAAAGGCTGATTCACACTGGCGTTTTTTCGGCATTTTTATCTGACGAGAAGGGGTCTGGGTCTGGGGCTGGTGTCATGATCGCAATAGGTTTTCAACAAAAATCACACACCGATCGCTCGGTCTTTCAAGAGACCGACTTCTCGAAAAAACGCCAGTGTGAATCAGCCTTAAGAGAAATTGTCAAGGAAAATAGTAAAGTCCTCAGAGGGAATAGAAAAAAAAATAATAATCACAAAAATAGTTATTGCGAAGAGGGCGAAACTATATCTAGTGTCTCTAGGGGGAGGATTAAGGTTAGGGTATAAATTTACTAGGGGATTTATGAAGATATACACAACTGGTGACAGTACTCCATTAGCAGGTCAGTATAGGTGTGGTGACCTTGGAAGCACTACTGTGAGGTCACCAGGTCACTTCTCTCAACATAGCACCATTGGATAAACTATACTCTTGGGGTTTTTTTAACGAGGTGAAAAATTGCTGCCCCCTTGCTGCTTACTGACTGATATTTGATGCCAGGAGAAGGGAATACTACGCTTCTTCTTAATTTCAGTAGTATTTTATCATAGTTAACCATATTATCAGGTAAACATAGGCATCATTTTAACCGGGAGAAGGGAATACTACGCTTCTTCTTAATGTCAGTTGTATTTGATCATAGTTAACCCTATTATCAGGTAAACATAGACATCATTTTAACCGGGAGAAGGGAATACTACGCTTCTTCTTAATTTCAGTTGTATTTGATCATAGTTAACCCTATTATCAGGTAAACACAGGCATCATTTTAAGCATGGGACCTAAAGATAGAATGGATTTTTCGCCTCGTTAAAAAAGAATCTACTATAACCAACATCTCCCTAACGTTACTACTACAATGCCTCACCCGCCTGTCTGTCTGTCCCTAGTCCCTCTGTCTTTCTTGGCTATGGATCACTTGTACACTTCCTAACTCCTTCGCAGAGAGAGAGATGTTGAGAGTGAAGACATATTCGTGAGTGTAGTATAAACTGTGGTATGAGAAGAGAAGAGAAGAGAAGAGAAGAGAAGAGAAGAGAAGAGAAGAGAAGAGAAGAGAAGAGAAGAGAAGAGAAGAGAAGAGAAGAGAAGAGAAGAGAAGAGAAGAGAAGAGAAGAGAAGAGCTGCTCAACCTGAACTGAGTATGAACCAACAGAGTATGAACTGTGGTATGTTAACATACTGTGGGTCCTGAGAGAGAGAGAGAGAGAGAGAGAGAGAGAGAGAGAGAGAGAGAGAGAGAGAGAGAGAGAGAGAGAGAGAGAGAGAGAGAGAGAGGAGAGAGAGAAGAGAGAGAGAGAGAGAGAGAGAGATCTTGCTCAACCCAAACATCTATAACAGAGATTTGATCACTCGTTGGAGAGCAGGATGTGGCAGACCTCACCCACCCACCCTCTTAGATGTCCCGCACTCTACAGGTGAACTCCTGTACCTCACACGTCACACAGAACACGTGAGCTACAACAAAGACACCGGCAGTCAGGGGTCACCAAGAGGGCTGTGCTGGTGGTGGTCTGTCTCATCTTACCATCCAATGAGTCATGACTTCCAAATCTCCTCTTGGCCACAGACGTCAGGAGGAGGCTGGAAGGAGGAGTAACCAACAGTAACTTCTATGTAACGCAGCCTTTCCTCTCTTCCATCTCTCTCTCTGCAGCCTGGAAGTAGTAGTGTTGTAGAATGTTTCAGCTGGAAGGATGTAATGCAATGAAAATTAGTCCTCAGCTATGTGTTGTTGCCTGAGCCTTGACAATCTCTTCACCTCCGAGGCAGACTGATGGAACAAGCTTGCTGATCACCGGGGTACCTGGAACTGTCGCCGATAGGAATTCTCGCCGCCGTCGTCGAGTGTTCCAATTCTTGATATTACAGGAGCCAATATATACATTTAATCAAGTGTTACCCGTGTTTCTGCATTCAGGGATGAAATACTATCGTTAGCTTGATCAGTTAGGTTAAGTTAGGTGCCACTGTCCAGGTTAGGTTAACATTTCCACGTCGGTGAGAGTTCTAGGTTGGTGTTTCGGAGAGAATTCCCATCGGCGACAGTTCCATAAACCATTGCTGAAGGTTTAATTACAACATGAATTCTTGCCTCACAATGCACTCTGTTCCTTGACACGCCTTGCCTCACGGTGAAGTGTGTTGTCAAGGTGAACGTATCTATAATGGAATCACATACATCAGTCAATGAAATGGTTATTCAGGTCACGCGTGTGTGTTTAGGATTATTTATGATTGCCAATGCCCCGACAAATGCTACTTCATCATGCCATTGTATCATTCCTGTAACAATTAAATAAGGTTAACATAATTTGGGTTTTTTCTTCAAGACAAACCTTGAAACCAGAAAACAAACGTTGCTTAATGAATAACTAACAGAACGGAAAGATTCACGTTATTGCCTAGACGCTACTCTTATCACGGCGTTTCCTTCCACCTAAATTGCCAGCCTGATGTGTGACCCCCCGACTGCTCAGTGTTTGTAGAGTGCACGCGGCAAGGCAACGCAACACTCGCCACACACCAAAAAGTATCCGAGGACAACATTTCACCGCACTTCCGAGACGAGAGATCACACCACCACGACACGAGAGCCTGCCGAGCACACACCCGGCTCACGGCACAACACTGTCCTCGGGGCCGCCGTGAAGGGCCGCTCACAGCCGCCCTGACTCTGTGACTAACACACAGTCCGGGGAATACTTGTTCCCCCTCTCTGGCTCCGCTAAACACCCAAAGGGTATTACACACTGGGCTTTACCTTGTACAAGTGGCACTTTGCATTACTGCAGAATCCTTGACACGTGTTGTGTGTGTGTGTGTGTGTGTGTGGTGTGTGTGTATGATGGTGTATGACATGACTTCTCCACAATTACACTACTATGCAAAACACCAACTTTTCCAAACCCCTTGGCAAGCAGTGTTAAGGCGGGAAAGTGGTGCACAGTGTTAGAAGGCAGGAATGATGGCACTGACAGGCCTGGCCCTGGCGGGGCGCCGGCTTGGCTCATGGGATGTGGCACGGCTGCCCACCTCTCCCCACACACTACCGCGGCATGTCTTGATATTGTTATGCGAGAGCACGACAGAGTGCTTGTCAATACAAAGTTGAGCTAAACAGGAAGAATAATCGTACGCAAGCCTTGTGTCAGTTTTGGCCTAAAATGACGAGCTTGGTGTTTGATTTCTGTGAGGTCTTGGTGGCCGGCGGCCTCGAGGGGCAGAGCTTGTCAGGCCCGGCAACGGCCGCTGCACTGACCGAGTGTGCCGAGCGCGCCTTGAGAAGGATGCCGATGGTGTTTTACAGCCTGAATGATCAGTCCACGGAGCCCAACTTGCAGCGTTTCTGGCTGACAACTTGAGGGCCACGGCCTTCAGGTGTGAAGCTACAGATTCAGCACAAGTGGTTTATCTGAACATGTTCTTGTGAGTTCAGTGGTTCAGTAAATGGATGTCAAAGACTAAGCCATCCCGGCCGTCTGCCTTGTGGTTGCATTCTTGACGGCAACGCCACCAGCCAGCCAACGGGCTAATTTTGTGAAAAGTTGCCAATGTGTGAAGACGTCATTTTAAGATTTTTGCGTTGGCTGGGCTGCCCAACTATCACAGGTTGAGTGTCGCTAAAGTAAGTGATGCGTGCAGTGTTCTGATTAGTTAAGACCCGAGGGCCTGCCTGAGCACATGATGATGATGATGATGATGAGAGGGACGCCGCCGCTAACATTGCCGCGACGCCGTATCAACAACTAAAGTAAAGCCGACTACTGGGAAGCAAAACAAGCGACTCATCGACGGTGACCTGCAACACAACAACACAGCGCTGAGAGTGATGTCAATGCAGAGTTGAAAGGTCCATATTGATGCATAATACAAAGTTGCACTTCATTGGAATAACTGCTGAAGCAAAAATAATTGAAAACATTTTCGTAATGATATGTACAGACAGCTACACTGGACTAGCTCTAAATTTCTATGTATTCAAACCACATCCATTTTTCAACCTGTCAAACTCGTCCTGTCTTTTGGCACCACCTGAGCAGCCTCCCCCCCCCCCCCCCCCCCCCCCGACTCCCTCCAGGGGGCGGCAACACCCCCCCCTGCACCCCCAGAGTATTGTCAGTGTTCAAAGCAAGTACTAACACCTACACTGGCACCCCCTCCCCTGCCCCTGCCTGACACAGCAGCTGACTGAAACACTAGGGAACTAACCTTGACACACACACACACAGAGAGCAACAAGCTGTCAGGAAGCATGGACGTGGTTTGAATAACTTTGCACAACAGGCTCGAAGTGCATTTTGATTTTGCATAACATTGCAGAGGAACATTTCTATCCTGAGATGGACTGGAGGGGAAAAAAAAAAAAAAAACTTGAGACGACGTGACATTCAGCAACTATCCCCATGAAGTACATACACACACACACACACACACAGACACACACACATAAAACATTAGGTAATTAATTGGCAAACCGGTGCGGGCGCTGCCGAGGGACTGAGAATAGAGACGACAGATGCACACTGGGACTTGTGGGTGATTGCTGGGGAGACGAGGAGGAGCAGGAGGGGGAGACGTTAGGAAGAGGAGGAGGAGGACGAGGCAATGGAGGAGGAGGCACAGGAGGATGAAGAAGAGGAGGTGGTAGCGGAGGATGAGGAAGGGGCGTTGTCCGTCACGTCATCCTTGGTGCGGAATTTGAGGTTCTCGAGGTATTCCTGCTGACTGGCGGCCAACACTTGGGCCAGGATGTCGGCCTCGGCGCTGGAGTAGTCGCTCAGGCCTGCCGGGAATCAAGGCTCTAAGAATCAAGTCAACAAATCACCTAAATACTTAACCTAGCCTACAAAACTTAACCTAAAAATCACCAACAAAACTTAACCTAAACACCCCCACCAAAAAAAAAAAAAAAAACTAGCCAAAAAATTATCAACAAAACTTAACCTAAACCAAAAAATTATCAACAAAACTTAACCTAAACCAAAAAATTATCAACAAAACTTAACCTAAACCAAAAAATTATCAACAAAACTTAACCTAAACCAAAAAAATTATCAACAAAACTTAACCTAAACCAAAAAATTATCAACAAAACTTAACCTAAACCAAAAAATTATCAACAAAACTTAACCTAAACCAAAAAATTATCAACAAAACTTAACCTAAACCAAAAAATTATCAACAAAACTTAACCTAAACCAAAAAATTATCAACAAAACTTAACCTAAACCAAAAAATTATCAACAAAACTTAACCTAAACCAAAAAATTATCAACAAAACTTAACCTAAACCAAAAAATCAAAAAATTAACCTAAACCAAAAATTATAACAAACTTAACCAAAAAAAATTATCAACAAAACTTAACCTAAACCAAAAAATTATCAACAAAACTTAACCTAAACCAAAAATTATCAACAAAACTTAACCTAAACCAAAAAATTATCAACAAAACTTAACCTAAACCAAAAAAATTATCAACAAAACTTAACCTAAACAAAAAAATTAATCAACAAAAACTTAACCTAAACCAAAAAATTATCAACAAAACTTAACCTAAACCAAAAATATAACACACAAAACTTAAACCTTAAACCAAAAAAATCAACAAAACTTAACCTAAACCAAAAATAATCACAAAACTTAACCTAAACCAAAAAATTATCAAAACTAACAAACAAAAAATTATCAACAAAAACCTAAACCAAAAATATCAACAAAACTACCTAATACAAAAAATATCAAAAAACTTAACCTAAACCAAAAAATTATCAACAAAACTTAACCTAAACCAAAATATCAACAAAACTTAACCTAAACCAAAAAAACCTACAACAAAACTTAACCTAAACCAAAAAAATACAACAAAAACTTAACCTAAACAAAAAACTATCAACAAAACTTAACCTAAACCAAAAAATATCAAAAAACTTAACCTAACCAAAAAATATCAACCAAAACTAACCTACAACCAAAAATTATCAACAAACTAACCAAACCAAAAAATTATCAACAAAACTCCAACCTAACCAAAATATCAAAAACTTAACCTAACCAACAAAATTATCAACAAAACTTAACCTAAACAAAAAATTAAAAAATAAAAAACTTAACCTACCAACAAAAATTATCAACAAAACTTAACCTAAACAAAAAATACAACAAAAACTTAACCTAACCAAAAAATATCAACAAAACTTAACCTAAACAAAAAATAAACAACAAAACTTAACCTAACCAAAAAAAAACAAACTTAACTCAAAAAAATCACAAAACTAACCTAAACCAAAAATAACATTCTGGCAACAAAACTTAACCTAACAAAAAATTTATCAAAAAACTTACTAACACCAAATAAAATTAAAAAACACCTAAACCAAAAAATTCCACCCAAACCAACGAACACCTAAAAGAATGCAAAAAATCTTACTAAACCACAACAGATCCAACAAAAACTTACTAGGCAACCCGACGAAAGTTATCACCTAAACTTACCCTGAGCAACAAACGTAGCAACAGACTTCGAGACCCTAACCTACTAAGTAGAAAAAGAGCGCCTGACCCAACCGCTCTCGCTAAGAAAAAAAGAATGAGACGCTGGCCACAAAAAGAAAAAAGAAGCCGAACGTTAAATCCTAATATACAAATAATATTAAGAAGAGATCTTAAGAATCTAAATGTAATAAAGGTTACAGAAGCTGGGTACTAGAAGGTTAGAAGGTGTAATAGAAAGGGTTACTAGAACGAAGAGGGTAATATTGTCATATAATATTAAGGAAGAAAAAAGCTAAAAACTACATCAACAAAACACACACCCACAATAACAACACAATGAGCTATAACCTCAGCCACAAATAACCAAACTACTACAAAAAACACTTACTACCACAAAATCGGGTTTAACTAAAGCCCCCCCCCAAAAAAAGGTAGTGGTACTGTACTCAAATACACAATTAACTAAACAAAAGAAAGAACATTTGAACTAGCCAGAAAAGGATACAAACTACACCGTAAACAAAAATGAAAAACAGACTTACCTAGCCAAAAAAAATAACCGAAAGTCCAGGACAAAAACTAAGGCAATGCAGAAGTAATATTAACATTCTGGCATGAAGTGACGTAGCTGGGGGGAGGTGGTGTGTGGGCTGAGGTTATGTTGGTGA
>JACEEZ010005639.1:405000-412500 GCA_016584305.1 Chionoecetes opilio | reverse complement strand
TGGGTGGGGCACCGGGGCCACCCAACAGGTGAAACGACTGTTTTACACCGCAGCGATTTGCTCCGTCCTGGACTACTGTGCCCCCTGCCTCTCGGGCCTCGCCAAAACCAATTTTCAATCCCTTGAAGTAGTCCAGAACGGGCCTCTAAGAGCCATCCTAGGGGCACCACCGTGGACATCCGTGACCACGATGAGGGAGGAGTGCGGCCTGCCCACCATCCAACACCGCATTCTGGCTCGGACGTCGATTGCCACGGTGGCGTACATGCGTCGTTGGCCTACAGCTCCACTTACCAGACAGTACTGCCATGCCTTCCAGCGCCCCCCAGCAGCTGGCCCAGGCAAGGACTGGGTACACGCAGCAGCCGACTCCGCCGGACCCTGGACGTGGCCGGGGCCGTAACGCTGCGGCCCCTCCCTGCCCCTCCCAGACCACCTCCCGATGGCACCTTGGGCCCCACCGCTCTACACGATCACCACCTCCCAGCGAGTGAGACCCAGGGACCTCCTACCCACCCATCTCCGGCAGGAGGCGCTTGCCCTTATAGCCTTATGCTACGGCCCATCGACGACGGCCATCTACTACACCGATGGCTCAGTCTGAGCAAATGGCGCGGCAGGCACGGCATTTGTGTGTGGGGCCTACACCGAAGCCCACAGACTCCCGACATACACCACGGCCTTTCAGGCGGAACTAGCGGCACTGCTACCGGCCCTAAAGCACGCATCCGAGGCCCGTCACGACACCATCCACCTCTTCTCGAATTGCCTCGCTGCACTTCACGCTCTCAACTCCACACCCAAAGACAACATTCAACTTTTATCTGCCATCCACTACCAGTTGGCCGTCCTCTACCGTGACGGCACCAACAGCCACCTATATTGGGTCCCGGGACACGTTAGTGTCCCCGGGAATGAGCAGGCAGACACTGACAGACACTGGCAGACACTGCGGCTGGACTTGCCGGAGAAGAGAGCAAGTCACCTTCTCCTTACTCCGCAGCGCCTCTTCCATCAAGGCCGCAGTGGACAGAGCGGCACTGAGGGCCACCCGCTGCCTCTTCCAAGATGCAATGGAGGGGTCGAGGTCGGTGACGTGGTATGCCACAGCGACCCGACGAGAACCCCTCGCCTTTCCGCCAGATTTACATCCAAGAGTGGTGTCCCGCCTAATCCGGCTCCGCCTTGGCTACCGCTGCGCCTCACAGATCCTACAGACTGCCCCTGAACCCTGCCCGTACTGCATCCAAACCGAGGATGATCCCCTCCACCACTACATCCTCTGATGCCCCGTGACCCAGGAGGCCCTCCACCACCGCGTGACCTGGATCCCAGACACAGATAACCAAGCACCGGCACTACCAATAGCCTCGGCCTCCACCCAAATGCTCGCAGATCTGTGTAACAGTCACCCCCCTCCATAAATACTAGGCCGTGAAAGCAGTCACCCCCGACGGGCTCTTTGTTAGTCCGTGTGCTCCCCTCCAAAAGGGAGCACAATAGAAAACAACAACAACAACTTTCCTGAAATCATGGATGTAGAAATGCAAGTATTAACGCCACCACACGTCTGTAAATAAAGAAAAAACGTTGTCCTGGCGACTTTAGTGTTATCTATGGTAGATATTTCTCTCTGGGTCAGCACACTCACCCACGCTGTAGTAGTAACAAAAAATACAAAAGCAGTCAAAGAAACACAAATAAATGGGTTGTTTTGATAGCCTAGTCGGTGATGTTGTTCTGTTTCCCTCCGTCACAACACTGACCTTGGCTGTAGCAGTAAACCTCTATGATGCGGTTGTACATTTCGGACATGGCCGCCAGCTCTATGTGGTTGCCGAAACAGTCGTCTCTCCGTTTCCGCTGCACGTACGTCTGGAAATCCTCCGAGACAAACGGGGCAAAAGCGTCTTCGTTGCGAGCCTGGAATTACGACGGAGAAATTGTGTTATTTTTATTCTTGCTCCATCTCCCTTTCCTTCTCTCTCTCTCTCTCTCTCTCTCTCTTTCTCTCTCTCTCTCTCCTTCTCTATCTACTCTCTCTCTCTCTCTCTCTCTCTCTCTCTCTCTCTCTCTCTCTCTCTTTCTTCTGATATAAAAAAAGAGCAAAAAAGCACAGGAAAAAAACTCTTAACAAATTATTATCAAACCCAGTCGTCTTTCCAGCACATGAACACATCTAACTTACACCCAAAGGTGGCACCAAACCGTTAATCCGTTAATAGTTAATTAACTAAGTTAACATTTTCGTTAACGATTTAACTTTTAAGTTAACTTTGGAAATCATTATCAGACTAATTAACTTCCGTTACATTTAACTTCCGTTAATTCAAGTCCGCTAACCCAAAAATTTCATAAAACCCTGGCTGTAAAAGCCTTTAAAAACCTAAAACAGGGCCAAAACTATGAAATCAGCCTTTTTTTAGTTTTTTTTTAAAGTTAAAACTATAAAATCTGCTTTTTTTTTAACTCTGAAGCAAAAAAAACCCTGTAGTTTTAGGGTTCTAAAGCCCTTAAAAAAACCCATCAAGGCAGATGTTATAGTTTTGGCACACTTGACAAAGGTGCTTTTAGACCAAAAACGGATTTTCTTTTTCTTTTTCTAGAATAAAAATTAACGTTAACGGTTTATCGATAACTTCCGTTACATTTTTAAAGAATTAACTGATTAACGGTTATCGAAGTTAATTTTTTGGATAACGGATTAACGGTTAACGAAGTTAACTTTTTGATTAACGGCGCCACCACTGCTCACATCTTATTTACCTTTCTTACAACACACAGACACACACACACACAGACAGACACATAGTTTTGTCTCCATACAAGAGGAAGGATGTAGTTATAAGCTTCACCCATTGAGACTAGGAGACGGGACCCCAAAAGTATAACTCATTTCCCGTATATCACAACTAGGTAAATACACACACACACACAGACACACAGGCAGGCAGACACTCACGATGTAGTCCATGCAGTGCTTGCGTACGCTGCTGTGCATGTCCTGGTCGCCGTACACTTGGTCGGCAATGGCGCGGAACAGACACGCGCCGTCCTCCCGCATCTTCTTGATCATCAGACCTTTCTTCTTCATCTTCTTCTCAAACCTTCTCTCCTTCTGTGGCCAAAAAAAATACAGGACCTTACTGAGTGTTTGTCAGGCTTACTGTTATACACACACACACACACACACACACACACACACACACACACACACGCATAGATGTTCTCCTTTCTAGCGTGATATACATACATGTTTCAACAACTATGTTTCGTTTCATTTTTTTTTTTCTTTTTTTCAATTTTCAGATTTTTTAAATTTTGGGATGAACTCGCTAATTAGTGAAGACGGCAATTATGAGGGCGCTAATTTTGAGGGTTTACTGTATAGAATAGGGACATTTTCCACCTTCCTTACGACTAGATTGTTTTCAAGAGAGGGGTAACAAGACACCTCCTGTACTAAATTGCCCCCCCCCCCCTTTCTTTATTCTCTTACTGTCTTCTTTAAAGGGACTGCCAACTAAGTGGCTTTTTAGGTACCTCTTTATTTTCTGCCTTTGGCCAGTCCTTTGTCATGTAAAAAAAAAAAAAAAAAAAAAATGATGAACTTCCCTCAATATAGCTAATACCCAAACAGGTCAACAGGTCGCCGCACAAAAAAGGTCAACAGGTCAATAGGTCAACAGGTCGCCACACAACAAGAGATCAACAGGTCGCCACACAACAGGAGGTCAACAGGTCAAAAAAGGTCAATAGGTAAAAAAAGGTCAACAGATCAATAGGTCAATAAGTCAAAAAAATAGGTCAACAGGTCAGAAAAGGTCAAAAGGTCAACACACGCACCTCCTCCCATTGCTCTGCCGTCAAGTTCCACCCGAAAGGTTCGTACTCGTCACCGCTGTTGTAGCCGCTGTGGTCGTTCTCCTCGGGGTCCTGCGACGGGCCGGCCTGAGGGGGGGGGGGGGAAAGGTCAGTATTACCCTTTCATTTTCCTATACAATGATCTCTCTTAAACACTTCAGCCGCCACAGAGCGAAAAAAAAGTCAGGATTTCTGCTTCATGTTCCCATTCAAACATAAATTTATACACACACACACACACACACACACACAACAAAAGATCATTAAAACAAGACTATTATTGAATCTGACCCAATTTGAGTAAGATTTAGAAGAAACAAGGACTCTTTATAAGCAAAATGGGTCTCTCTCTCTCTCTCTCTCTCTCTCACACACACACACACACAGACAACCCACCTGAGGAGACAGCGCCGGCGGAAGGGCTGGGGGAATGGCGGCGTTGATGTGTGGGTGTGGGTGTGGGTGTGGGTGCGGGTGTGGGTGTGGGTGGGCGATGGGGTGGGTCACAGGGGCCACACTCCACCCACTGCTGGTGCTAGGGTAGGGGGGGGAGGTACTGCCCCTATGGTCCCTGTGTTTGGGTCTCACACTCCTGTAGATGGGAAGGAGGAGGAGGAGGAGGAGGAGGAGGAGGAGGAGGAGGAGGAGGAGGAGGAGGAGGAGGAGGAGGAGAAGAAGAAAATAAGGAAGAGGAAGAGGAGAAGGAGGAGGGGAGGGAGGAGGAAGAGGAGGAAAGAAGGAGGAAGAGGAGAAGAAAATAAGGAAGAGGAGAAGGAGGAGGAGAGGAGGAGGAGGAGGAGGAGGAGGAGGAGGAGGAGGAGGAGGAGGAGGAGGAGGAGAAGAGAGAGAAGAAGAAAATAAGGAAGAGGAAAATAAGGAGAAGGAGGAGAGGAGGAGGAGGAGGAGGGAGGAGGAGGAGGAGGGAGGAGGAGGAAGAGAAGAAGAAAATAAGGAAGAGGAGAGGAGGAGGAGGAGGAGAGGAGGAGGAGGAGGAGGAGGAGGAGGAGAAGAAGAAAATAAGGAAGAGGAGGAGGAGGAGGAGGAGGAGGAGGAGGAGAGAGGAGAGAAGGAGGAGGATAGTATTAATATTAGTCAAATAAAAAACACATCATTAAGAATACCTAAGTTGTATTTTTAAAAAGTACGCATGGCAAAAAGTGAACCCAAAAAGTAGGTCAAAAGTGTGAAGTATTAAGTACAGTGGTAAAAATTAAGTCAAATGATATAAATAGGCATCAAAAATATCGCTCACTCAACCCTATCAAATTTAGTGCTGTAGTTAAATTCTCTCTCTCTCTCTCTCTCTCTCTCTCTCTCTTCTCTCTCTCCTCTTCTCTCTCACACACACACACACACACACACACACACACACACAACTCTCTCTCTCTCTAATACAGTATAATCACTCTATCTCTCTCTATCTCTCACACACTCTCTCTCTCTCTCTCTCTCTCTCTCTCTCTCTCTCTCTCTCTCTCTCTCTCTAATACAGTAGAATCACCCTATCTCTCTCTATCTCACACACACACACACACACACACACTCTCTCTCTCTCTAATACAGTAGAATCACCCTCTCTCTCTCACACACACTCTCTCACTCTCTCTCTCTCTCTAATACAGTAGAATCACCCTCTCTCTCTCTATCCCTCACACACACACACACACACACACACCTGAGAGGACTGGCCCGGTAGCGTCGTTTGCTGTGTGAGGGGCCGCTCTCGTCCTCGAAGTGTGAGGGGGAGGTGTGGGTGTGGGTGTGGGTGTGGAGCTTCTCCTCCCGGGGCGTGGCTGAGGGAGGGGGGGGAGGCCAGCAGGGCGGGGGGGACTGGGAGGAGAGGTAGAGGGTCCCGCGACTAGTGCCTTCTCCCGCCTGTCGTAAAGAGCGAGAGAATTAATAGATGAGTTTACGTAATAGAATGAATAGATGAGTTTACGTTATAGAATGAATAGATGAGTTAACGTAATAGAATTAAATAACAAACAGTATGAATAGATGAGTTTACGTAATAGAATGAATAGATGAGTTTACGTAATAGAATGAATAGATGAGTTTACGTAATGGAATGAATAGATGAGTTTACGTAATAGAATGAATAGATGAGTTTACGTAATAGAATGAATAGATGAGTTTACGTAATAGAATGAATAGATGAGTTTACGTAATAGAATGAATAGATGAGTTTACGTAATAGAATGAATAGATGAGTTTACGTAATGGAATGAATAGATGAGTTTACGTAATAGAATGAATAGATGAGTTTACGTAATGGAATGAATAGATGAGTTTACGTAATGGAATGAATAGATGAGTTTACGTAATAGAATGAATAGATGAGTTTACGTAATAGAATGAATAGATGAGTTTACGTAATAGAATGAATAGATGAGTTTACGTAATGGAATGAATAGATGAGTTTACGTAATAGAATGAATAGATGAGTTTACGTAATGGAATGAATAGATGAGTTTACGTAATAGAATGAATAGATGAGTTTACGTAATAGAATGAAATAACAAACAGTATGAATACAGGGAGGTCCCGAAGATACGAGCAGTTAGGTTCCACCTGGCATACTCATAAAGCAAAATCTCGTATAACGAAACACATAACTAATGGTAAAATATAGGTTTGGTTCCAGGACCATCAATTATAAAAAAAAAAAAAAAAAAAAAAAAGACATGTTTTTCAAGCTAAAATAAACTCTAGCAAACACAACAAACACAGCGTCTATATTACCCACACTGTACTACCTATTCTGTAGAAAAAGCATTCTGAAAGAGAAAATAGCACACAAAATAACATAACTGCACATTAATTAAACATAAAACATGCATAACAAGCATAAAAGACGTTGTAATGTAGGGGACGCCGCGTGATACAAGAGAAGGTAGTGTAGAGGTCCTAGGGTTGGGGCCGTACACCTGCTAATTACCCCTAAAGGTCAGGCCACGCCATATGCTTAATTACCCTTCAGGTCACTGCTTGCTAGGGGTGACCTGACTGCGGTCCCAAGGTTGGGGCCGCACACCTGCTAATTACCCCTAAATGTCAGGCCGCGCCATATGCTTAATTACCCTTCAGGTCAAGGCTTGCTAGGGGTGACCTCACTGGGGTCAACCAAATCTCCCTTTGTCCAGCCCGTGAGTGGTAGGGCGCACATTTTGAACTTGATAATTTTACTCACCCCAGTTTGAATGTCGTATCATTGGATTTTCGATCTCGTATATTGAAAATAGACCCTAATTTACACATCTCGTATCATCGGATTCTCGTATACCGAATGCTCGTATAACAGGACCTCCCTGTAGATGAGTTTACGTAATAGAATGAATAGATGAGTTTATGTAATAGAATGAATAGATGAGTTTACGTAATAGAATGAATAGATGAGTTTACGTAATAGAATGAAATAACAAACAGTATGAATAGATGAGTTTACGTAATAGAATGAAATAACAGTACGTATGAATAGATGAGTTTACGTAATAATGAAATAACAGTACGTATGAATAGATGAGTTTACGTAATAATGCAATAACAGTACGTATGAATAGATGAGTTTACGTAATAATGCAATAACAAACAGTATGAATAGATGAGTTTACGTAATAATGCAATAATAAACACAAT
>JACEEZ010005639.1:362500-400000 GCA_016584305.1 Chionoecetes opilio | reverse complement strand
ATTTAAGTGGTACTAATGAGGCCGCCTATGTGAACTATACAGGTAATTATAGAGTTAAAATACAGGTCGAGTATAGTTAAATATAATAGGTCAGGTGAAATATAGGCTATAGTTGGTGAAGTAATAGTCGCAAGGGATTTATAGTTACCTGAATGATATAGATTACTTAGAGGAATTATATTAATGGGTGAATTATACTGCAGGAAAAGTTATTGTCTGGTAAACCAAATATTTGCACGTCGTTGCTAAAGATACGTGCACTGCCGTACCTATGAGTTCAATGGTAGCCAGTCAGAACGTCCACGGGTCAAAACGTCCATGGTTCAGAATAACCATAACGTCCACGTGTCATAATGTCCACAGGGTTATGTTAGGTTAGTTTAGTTTAGTTTAGTTTAGTTTAGTTTAGTTTAGGTTAGGTTAGGTTAGTTTAGTTTAGTTTAGTTTAGTTTAGTTTAGTTTAGGTTAGGATATGAATGGACGTTCTCACCCGTGGACGTTATGGTAGACCCCGTGGGCGTTTTGTACAGTGGACGTTTTCACCCGTGGACGTTCTGACTGGCAACCAGTTTAATCAGTTAAATCGCTTGTTATGAAATCAATAAATAAGTTGTTGTTTTCACTCTATTAACATGGCTTTTTATTACCTGCCTCAGAGAGAGATGCACGGTATATAGTAACACTGCTTTTATGTTTCCAGTTAAATCGCCTGTTATGAAATCAATACGTAGGTTTTTTCTTCTCTCTAATAACCCTTTCACACCCAAATCTTTCCTTTGCTATAAAAAAAATCATGTTGTTAGCCATAAAATTACGAAAAGTCACTGAATACACCAAATTAGTTAGTGGACAAGGATACTAAACAGGTCATAGCTATAAAATATTACTTATAGTCACTAAAAATCGTCTAATGGTACCCAAATTACAATGGAAATTACGTTCTGGGCCTCAAGGGGTTAAGATGGCTTTTAATTTCCAGCCCGAGAGACATGCGCTTTGCCGAGGGTTCCAGAGTGTTGTTGGTGGGCGAGGGCGACTTTTCCTTCGCCGCGTCCCTCGCTAAGGAAGGGCAGTGCGCCGCCATACACCTCACGGCCACATCCCTGCAGGAGGAACCCAGCGCGAGGGCCGAGAGCAGCATTGAAAGCCTGACACAGCGAGGTATATTGAGTGGTGGTGAGCGGTATTTTTTTTTTTTATTTCTTTATATATTTTATCGGAAATTCTGCGTAAGTCGTTCTTCTAGCTTTGACTGAACTAAACTACGGAACGGTGTCGTATGCTTATTGTACTTCACATCTGCAGAGGAGGTGTTTATTTTATTTATTTAGGGTACTTTCATTTTTCATTTACATCATAAGGGAATGGCGAAGGGCAAAAAAAAAAAATATATATAAGAAGTTAACAAAAAGCGTGGTGGTGGTGGGTACTATTTAAGCATTTTTTTTCCCTTTTTTTTTTTACATGATTTTGATTAATTTGTGACTGAAAAAAAAGTGGTATAATGAGAGAAAAAAAAAAAAAAGTATAATGAGAGAAAAAGAAAAGAAAAAAAAAGAGGTATAATGAGAATGAGAGAGAAAAAAAAAAAAGGTAGAAAAAAAAAAAAAAAAAAAAAAAAAACCAGGTATAATGATGAAGATGTGATGGTTATAAAATCCTTCCTCACGTCTTATGATTTCTTACGCTTATGATTATTCTTACGACTTCTTCAGTTTGATTATTTTCACATCTTATGACTTTTTCACCCACTAAAATACTAATACCAAACATCTACATCAAAACTGTAGCTTTTCTCCACATAACCTCAAAACAGAACCCGATAACCCCAATCAACCCTCTATGTTTCCAGGCATCAGGGTGGTGTTAGGGGTGGACGCCACATGCCTGCACACACACCCAGACATCCGACGCCACAAATACACCCACGTAATCTTTAACTTCCCTCACGTCGGCGGAAAAATGAGAATCGACCTGAACAGAAAACTCCTGCGTGATTTCTTCCACAGTGCTGTTGGTGTGTTGGAAGTGGATGGTTCTGTCGTTGTGACGCTGTGTGGAGGCCAAGGTGGTGTTCCGCTAGACCCTACGTTCCGCCGATGGGACGACACGTGGAAGGCGGTGTTAATGGCCTCTTACGCGAACCTCGTCGTGCGATACGTACGAACCTTTGATCCGAGCGCCTATCCTGGTTATTCCCCCACTGGGTATCGGTCGCTGGATAAGGGTTTCTGTCAGGCTGGGGCGTTGACGTTTGTGTTCCGAGTGTGTGAGGTGTCTGTTGGATCTGTTGATGCGGAGGCGACGGCGAGTGTGTTAACGTGCGATGGTTCTACCCTCAGCCTCCCCTCCTTCCTTCACTCACAGATACAAAGAGACATTATATTGGATACATCATTATTTGTTGGACATTTATATGATAGGTTGGTGAGGTTACTCGGGGCTAATCTCACCGTTCACCGCCTAGACAAGTTAGTGTTTAGAAAAGAGACGCAACTCGTAAGTCTGAAGAAATGCGAAACTGTGACTATGTGTGCCGGTTTGAGAGGACATGTTTTCTGCCACCCGTCTTACAGAATTAACTCAGAGCAGGGGTTAAGCATAGAGCCACTCATAATCCTATTTAGCTCCGGCAACACAGACATGGCGAGTGTGCTGTCCCAAACCATCACTCTTTGTGTTCGAAACGTAAGCCAAACGTTTACTCCGGAGGTGAAAAAATTGACGTTTGGGGAGTTCACGGAAGACCAGATGTGTTTCGGCGACGAGGAAGGACGTGAGAGTAACGTTACGTGTCACATCATAAACGTCACATCCCTGGCTGGGTATTGTGGGGATGTGGAGGAGGACGAGATGTGGGCTGACGGACAGACGGTAAATATCTGTAATGACGTCCTTACTTACTCGCCATTCAGCCTCTTTCCTTGCCACTACACGTATGACCTCAGCTTTTGGGACGCAGGAAGGAGTGATGATACAATGATCTGTGAAGCTAAACAGAGAAGCAGAATTGACACTATAATCACTAATATAGGAAGGGAGTTGTAAAAAGTTATCGGGTTCTTAGTACGTACGAACACACACAGGTGGAGCGTCGGAGTCACACCTATCGTATCGTTTATAGAAGCTGCCGCGGGGCTTTGTCGGACCAACGAGCAAAAGAGATTCATTCACTAATCGGGCATCAGCTTGATAGGTGTTTAGGGGTGGAGATTAGGTAGTGAGGTAGAAAGGAGGCTAGATAATTTAATGGATGGGGATGAAAGGTGGATGTAGGTAGTTTTAGGTATCAGGAACTACCACGTGTAGGTCTCACGGCCTCTTGTAGCTTCCTTATTTTCTTATGTTCTCATGATAGATTAGGTGTATATGTATTTAACAAGCTTTCACTCTTCTAATTAGCAATATGTTAGTTAGTTAAATCACATAATACATAGAATAAGACCTTTTTTTTTTTTTTTTTTTATGTCAACATCGCTACTGTGTAAACATATTGTATTGAATTATTTACGACATCTCTCTTGTGTTTTAGAAATTAGACAGATTAGGTATACAGTAAAACCTCTCGTATTCGGACCCTCATTATTCGGACCCTCCTTTTTTTTGGGGGGGGGGGGGGGTCGAAATTTCCTAGCTAATTATCACCTAGAATGTTTTTTTTTTTTTTTTTTTTTTTTAGGGGTTCAAATTTCCTAGTTATATATACACCTAGAATTTTTTTTTTTTTTTTTAGGGGTAGAAATGTCCTAGCTATATATACACCTACTTTTTTTTTTTTTTTTTTTTTTTTTTTTTTTTTTTTTTTTTTTTTAGGGGTAGAAATTTCCTAGCTATATATACACACCTAGATTATTATTATTATTTTTTTTTTTTTTTGTTACGTATCCCCCCATATATAATCCCCCCATTATTCGGATCCTTGCATTACTCGGACCACTCCTTGGCCCAATTAGTCCGGATATGAGAAGTTTTACTGTATTTATTGAACAAGCTCTCACTCCTCTAATAGCCAATGTTTTGTAGGTAGTTAGACCACACGACACAGCATAAGACACTTTTGTACGTTCATATTGATATTTTGTAAAAGTATCGCACTAAATCACTTACGGCATCTCTCTTGTTGTTAGGATTTAGTCAGATCAAATATTAGAATAAGACACTATTTTTCTACGTCAACATCGCTACTGTGTAAACATCGCATATTTTTGTACCTCCATATATCGCGACTGTGTAAAAGTATCGCACTAAATGATTTACAACATCTCTCTAGTTAAGATTTAGTTACATCAAATATTAGAATAAGACACTATTTTTCTACGTCAACATCGCTACTGTGTAAACATCACATATTTTTGTACCTCCATATATCGCGACTGTGTAAAAGTATCACATTAAATGATTTACGCCATCTCTTTTGTGTTTCAGAAATCCCTGTGTAGCGAGTAAGAATGTCGGTAACGGCGCTGCAATCCACCCGGTGCTTGTACCACGGCAAACTACTGCGGTCTTTACGGACAGGCAGCACCCAGGCCCTCCGTCAGTGCTCCTGGGAGACTAACACTTCGCAAGGGCGTGAGGCAACCCCCGAGAGTGTCCTGCGGCCCAATCAAGAGGCTATGAGTGGTGGTGGGGGTGTGTCGAGGAGGGAGTGGCTGGACATGAGTAAAGAGTTCCTGAGGAGGCTAAGAGAGCGTCCCATGAGTGAGCTAGAGGATAAGTTTGTTGCCCTGAGGAGGAGTAAAGAGCGCTCGGATGCTCCTAAGGTGAGTGTAGGGAGGAAGTTAGGTGTTAGGAAGTTAGGAATGTGTGTTAGGAAGTTAGGAATGTGTGTTAGGAAGTTAGGAATGTGTGTTACGAAGTTAGGAATGTGTTAGGAAGTTAGGTGGGAGGGTGATGGTGAGGGGGGTGCAGTAATGTTATTAAAGTTATTTATTATTGTTACTCGGGGATAAAGGGATGAAGGGAGCAGTAAAGTTGTTATTAAAGTTGTTATTTATTATTGTTACCCAGGGATAAAGGGATCAAGGGAGCAGTAAAGTTGTTATTAAGGTTATTATTTATCATTGTTACCCAGGGATAAAGGCAATAAGGTGCAATAAAGCTATGATTGATGATTATTTCTAGTGTTACTCACATCAATGGTAACTTTCCTCACTGATGCATAAACAAAACAAAAAAACAAATATAAAAATAGCAGGCACCGCTATAACTACCTTGACAAACACCTCTATAGGGATACTAACAGAGGCAAACCAATAGAGTGACGGGTCATTTTTAAGGCATACATATATTTCAGTCTCAATTATTATTATTATATTTTTATTTTTTGTATTTTATGTATTACTATTATTATATTTCAGTCCCATCACTTTGTGGACTACCGCAAGGTGAGGGTGGTGGGGGGGGACGGGGGGGACGGCTGCATCTCCTTCCTCAGCACCTACAAGAAGGAGTATGCCGGGCCGGATGGGGCGGATGGCGGTAACGGGGCCCATGTGGTGTTCAAGGTGGGTGAGGGGCGTGGATGGCAGCTGTGTGGAGGCGACCATTACTTCCATCTTCATCCACCTTTTGTATCTTTCACTAACCACTATGTTGACACCCTAAAGGCCTGTCCAGACCAGCGGGCGGCGCGGTCAACGGACAAATACTGCCGGGCATGCCCGTGAATGTTGTCCACACTGCAGGGTCTATGAATGGGCGGGCGTGCCCGGCGATGCCAGTAATTTGAAGAGTGGGGCATGATAAACCTGGTGCCCGGCACTACTGCCAAGAAAGTATTGTGTGGCATAATTGTTGCTGTGTGTATAAAGTTCCTGATGTGAACCGTGTTACAAGGAAGTGATAAGTGGGAGGCAAGCCTTCTATGGATCCCCAATGTTAACATACGCATGGCAGTGTGGTAGCTCCTCCAGCCACCGGGCACCGCACGCTGATTTCACTGAACAGGGGATCGGGCATTTTGATGGTTTGCCCGTCAAATATGCCCGATGACGGGCATGCCCGCCAATCAGGCCCGCTGGTCTGGACATGCCGTAAGACTGGGAGGCATTCAGCCTTGTGCTGTGAACTCTAAAACACGCAACAAACATGATTCTAATAAAGCAACGTAGAGCCAGGCTATCACACGGCCTGTCACAGTAAGTCTCCTCCTTCAGGCGGTGATGGGCGTGAGGGGCCTGGCGCACCTCAGCTCCTACGTCCAGGGCACCTTGGGGGAGCCGGGGCGCAACAAGGACTGCCTCGGAGCCAATGCCGAGGACACTATTGTGGAGGTGGGTCGAGGCGCGATGCTTGGGACTCTAGTAATTTTTATGTTTTACCGTCTCCGTATCTACTTTTCTTTCGTTCAATTCTGGAAAAAAAACCTCTGTGTGTTTCAGGTTCCCATTGGCACTGTGTTCAAGGTGGAGGGCGAGGTGGTGGCCAGCCTGGGGGAGGAGGGAGCCATGTTTGTGGCGGCTCGAGGAGGAGCGGGGGGGAAGGGAAACTCTTTCTTCACTACCGATGTGTGAGTCTTTCTTGTATTGAATGCAGGAATTGAGTGTAGCAATAAGTTGAGGTGTGAAAATATGGCATTGTGATAACTTGGGCCTGTGGTAAAATAGGTGTTATTCTGCAGGGACCAAGCGCCGCGGATTGCTGAGTTCGGAGGGAAAGGAGAGTTGTTTTCCTACGACGTGGAGCTACGAACGATGGCAGACGTAGGCCTGGTGAGTGATAAACGTGGGTCAGTATTCATCAACGGCAGCATCGGCACTAATTGTAATAATGTAATCACAATGTAGGTTAATATTTATCATTTATCAATATTTTATGTGTGTGTGTGTTTAGCTATAGTAGATGGGAGTTCAATGAAGCTTGCATTGTCGTATTTCTACATCTATTTCTATCCAGCCTAAGTTTTTAAGGCTGATTAGAATAGGCATCACACCTTCCTGCACCACATGTCATCTAGTACTTCATCACTATCAGAAAACCCCCCATCACCACACACACACACACACACACACACACACACACACACACACACACACACACACACACACACACACACACACACACACACACATCACAACACCACCTTCGTCATTATAGGGACTGGCAATGAAGTGGGTTTTGTGTTACTTCTTCTTTTTTGCCCTCGCCCACTCCTTTGTGATGGTAAAAAAAAAAAAAAAAAAAAAAAAAAAAAAAAAAAAAAAAAAAAAAAAAAAAACCTGGACATCACTACACACACACACACACACATCACCACACACAACACCACCACACACAACAACACCACCAACACACACAACACCACCACACAACAACACACAACACCACCACACACAACACCACCAACACAACACCACCACCACCACACTACCACACACATCACCACACACAACAACACCACCACACACAACACCACCACCACCACACTACCACACACATCACCACACACAACAACACCACCACACCACCACACACAACACCACCACCACCACGTCACCACACTCTAACACCCCCATCTCCCCGCCGCCCAGATTGGCTTCCCCAACGCGGGCAAGTCCACCCTGTTGCGCGGCATTTCCCGTGCCCGCCCCAAGGTTGCCGCCTACCCCTTCACCACCCTCAACCCCCATGTGGGCATGATCCACTACAGCGACCACCACCAGATGGCAGGTGTGGGTTACATGGGTGTGTGGGGTGTGCCTGGGTTGTGGGGTGTGCCTGGGTTGTGGGGTGTGCCTGGGTTGTGGGGTGTGCCTGGGTTGTGGGGTGTGTCTGGGTTGTGGGGTGTGCCTGGGTTGTGGGGTGTGCCTGGGTTGTGGGGTGTGCCTGGGGTGTGGGGTGTGCCTGGGTGTGGGGTGTGCCTGGGTTGTGGGTGTGCCTGGGTTGTGGGGTGTGCCTGGGTTGTGGGGTGTGCCTGGGTTGTGGGGTGTGTCTGGGTTGTGGGGTGTGCCTGGGTTGTGGGGTGTGCCTGGGTTGTGGGGTGTGCCTGGGGTGTGGGGTGTGCCTGGGGTGTGGGGTGTGCCTGGGTTGTGGGGTGTGCCTGGGTTGTGGGGTGTGCCTGGGTTGTGGGGTGTGCCTGGGTTGTGGGGTGTGCCTGGGTTGTGGGGTGTGCCTGGGTTGTGGGTGTGCCTGGGTTGTGGGGTGTGCTGGGTTGTGGGTGTGTGCCTGGGTTGTGGGGTGTGCCTGGGTTGTGGGGTGTGCCTGGGTTGTGGGGTGTGCCTGGGTTGTGGGGTGTGCCTGGGTTGTGGGGTGTTGCCTGGGTTGTGGGGTGTGCCTGGGTTGTGGGGTGCCTGGGTTGTGGGGTGTGCCTGGGTTGTGGGGTGTGCCTGGGTTGTGGGGCGTGCCTGGGTTGTGGGGTGCCTGGGTTGTGGGGTGTGCCCTGGGTTGCTGTGGGGGTGCCTGGGTTGTGGGGTTGTGCCTGGGTTGTGGGGTGTGCCTGGTTGTGGGGTGTGCCTGGTTGTGGGGTGTGCCTGGGTTGTGGGGTGTGCCTGGGTTGTGGGGTGTGCCTGGGTTGTGGGGTGTGCCTGGTTGTGGGGTGTGCCTGGGTTGTGGGGTGTGCCTGGGTTGTGGGGTGTGCCTGGGTTGTGGGGTGTGCCTGGGTTGTGGGGTGTGCCTGGGTTGTGGGGTGTGCCTGGGTTGTGGGGTGTGCCTGGGTTGTGGGGTGTGCCTGGGTTGTGGGGTGTGCCTGGGTTGTGGGGTGTGCCTGGGTTGTGGGGTGTGCCTGGGTTGTGGGGTGTGCCTGGGGTGTGGGGTGTGCCTGGGTTGTGGGGTGTGCCTGGGGTGTGGGGTGTGCCTGGGTGTGGGGTGTGCCTGGGTTGTGGGGTGTGCCTGGGTTGTGGGGTGTGCCTGGGTTGTGGGGTGTGCCTGGGGTGTGGGGTGTGCCTGGGGTGTGGGGTGTGCCTGGGTTGTGGGGTGTGCCTGGGTTGTGGGGTGTGCCTGGGTTGTGGGGTGTGCCTGGGTTGTGGGGTGTGCCTGGGTTGTGGGGTGTGCCTGGGTTGTGGGGTGTGCCTGGGTTTGGGGTGTGCCTGGGTGTGTGGGGTGTGCCTGGGGTGTGGGGTGTGCCTGGGTGTGGGTGTGCCTGGTGGGGTGTGCCTGGGGTTGTGCCTGGGTTGGTGCCGGTGGGGGTGTGCCTGGGTTGTGGGGTGTGCCTGGGTTGTCACTCCTGACCCTAGAGGCATTGAATAAACACCATCACAAACCTACTAACACATAAAACTTTCATATACCCTCTCGTAACTTTCTATCATAACCTCCGTAAAAACTCATCATAATTTCCGCATAAAAAATAACTATCCCTCTCGGGCCCTAAACCTCTCGTACTTTGCCTCGGTAGTTGCAGATATTCCCGGCTTGATCGAGGGGGCTCACCGCAACCATGGCCTGGGTTACGCGTTCCTCCGCCACATCGAGCGGTGCGACTGTCTTCTCTACGTCATCGACACATCGCAGCCCAGACCTTGGGAACAGCTGGAGGTGCTCATGTGAGTGGCGGATCTACTCTTTCCTCCACGTATGAATTTTTCCGAGTCTAGAGAACAATCCTCTTTTTATGTGGTAGACTACAGAGAGAGAGAGAGAGAGAGAGAGAGAGAGAGAGAGAGAGAGAGAGAGAGAGAGAGATACTGATACTGATACATTTATTTGGCCCTTTAGCAATACAGTAATGTAAACTCTATATACATGTCTATATTATAAGGCTCGGTCTGTTGAGCCGGAGCTCTTATACAGACCTGCTGCGAAACATTGTTGCCGATTTAGGTCAGATACATAAGGCCCGAGAAATAATATAAAAAATAAATCGCATTACCTTTAAAAATTCTACCAAAGATAATTATTATATAAGCAATAGTTAATAACATACAAACATTAATGTGAATAAATATGAAATACAAATAGGATAGACGCAAATCTTGACAAGGCAAAAACAAAGGCTAATATTAACAAACACACAAACAAACACAAAACTAAAATACACATTAACAAACAAGGATTAGATTTATGGATCAATTTTTTTCTTCTTTATTTAACACTTGAAAATGTTACTATCGGTGATGTTTTTAAGATGTTCTGGCAGCCGATGCCACAGTGTTACTCCCCTAACCGTAATGCTTCGCTGTGCATGGGACGTTCTACATATAGGAATTTTTAGATCATTTGGTCTTCGGCTATTTGAGTTGTTAGACATGAACTGAAAACCACTGTCAACTTGGTATGTGTATAATGCTTTATGTATAAATAGATTTGCTTGGAGGGATATAATATCAGTTAGTTTAAGTAAATTTAGGTCTTTAAAGAGAGGGTCTGTGTGTGCATATCTGTGATTGTCAGACATTACACGTAACATTTTTTTTTTAGTACTGAAAAGACTGTCAAGTAAAGTTTTAAATGCTCCTCCCCATACAGCTGACCAATACAAAAGGTGTGGCTAGGCTATTGATAACTATATTTGTCTTAAACTATCAATGGTTATATTGTTGCGTATCTTATGTAGTACACTATTTATTTTACAAAGTTTAGTAATCACCTCTAGTATATGAGATTTCCATTTCAGTTTATCATCAATAATAACACCCAAAAATTTATATTCACCAACTTGCTGTAAAATAAGATTGTCTATGCATACATCAATATTTGGTGGTTGCATCATCAAAGAACAAGATACCCTATAAGAAGTTTTAGTAGCATTCAAGGTTAATTTATTACTTTTTATCCAGTTTGAAACATGAGATAATTCTGCATTTAATGTGTTTTTAATGTCCATGAGACTTTGTCCCTGAATGAAAATAGTGGTATCATCAGCAAAGAGAAGAAATTTGAGTTTATTAGTGCAACGTGTGATATCATTGATATATAATAAAAATAAAATGGGACCCAAAATTGATCCTTGTGGCACTCCAAAACAAATAGATGTGAGAGAGGATAGTGCATTATTATAAACTGTACATTGCTTCCTGTGACTTAAATAACTTACAAACCAATTATGTGCAGAGAGAGAGAGAGAGAGAGAGAGAGAGAGAGAGAGAGAGAGAGAGAGAGAGAGAGAGAGAGGAGAGAGAGAGAGAGAGAATATATGGGTGTGTATGGACAGATGCAAAAATATGGAGACCTTTATTGTTATGGTAAATCTGGTAAATGAATTCTTAGGAGGAAACAGCAGCATAAATTAGGCCCGTACCAAGAGTCATGATGAAGGTTGAGCGACGACCTTCGTCGACTGAGGAAGGGTACCATAAAAGGGATATTTTTCGGAACGAAGAGCAACGACGAAGGTGGGGCCTTAGACTCTACAATATCTTAAGTGACGAGAAAAGAGGCATTTACGACATATTAACTGCCTTCGGGTGTAAATTTTCAAGTTGCTTTACACTTCTATAGTTTAAGGTAACGTGGGGATGTGATGAAGTCTGTCTCTCTCTTTGGTTTTCTAACATAGGTTAAGGTAATGTGGGTTTGTGATCAATGCCCGTATTCGTAGTCACATACCATCATTGTACGTGGTCATTGTTCACTTTTTGTCTTGTCCTAATTAAATCAATATGTCATGCCAGCTCTGTTGTGATTGCAATAGGAGTACTGTATGATTGCTCTAGTACTTTCCATGGCAGCTACAAGATCTCTGTTGTGATTGCAATAGGAGTACTGTAGGATTGCTCTAGTACTTTCCATGACAGCTACAAGATCTCTGTTGTGATTGCAATAGGAGTACTGTATGATTGCTCTAGTACTTTCCATGGCAGCTACAAGATCTCTGTTGTGATTGCAATAGGAGTACTGTATGATTGCTCTAGTACTTTCCATGGCAGCTACAAGATCTCTGTTGTGATTGCAATAGGAGTACTGTATGATTGCTCTAGTACTTTCCATGGCAGCTACAAGATCTCTGTTGTGATTGCAATAGGAGTGCTGTATGATTGCTCTAGTACTTTCCATGGCAGCTACAAGATCTCTGTTGTGATTGCAATAGGAGTACTGTATGATTGCTCTAGTACTTTCCATGGCAGCTACAAGATCTCTGTTGTGATTGCAATAGGAGTACTGTAGGATTGCTCTAGTACTTTCCATGGCAGCTACAAGATCTCTGTTGTGATTGCAATAGGAGTACTGTATGATTGCTCTAGTACTTTCCATGGCAGCTACAAGATCTCTGTTGTGATTGCAATAGGAGTACTGTATGATTGCTCTAGTACTTTCCATGGCAGCTACAAGATCAAGTGAATAATTTTGACTCAGTAGAAATGGAACAAAATCATAGCAATTACCTCGAGCAATCATGGCATGTGACTACGAATATGAGCATCAGTGTCTTTTCTTTTGTTGTTGTCAGGAATGAGTTGGAGCAGTACCAGGAGGGACTGTCACTGCGGCCCCATGCTGTGGTGGCCAACAAGATGGACCTTCCGCAAGCACAGGTGGAGAGAGAGAGAGAGAGAGAGAGAGAGAGAGAGAGAGAGAGAGAGAGGGGAGAGGGAGGGAGGGAGGGAGGAGGGAGGGAGGGAGGAGCAAGAGCGAGCGAGCGGAAGAGAGCGAGGAGAGCGAGAGAGAGAGAGAGAGAGAGAGAGAGAGAGAGAGGAGAGAGAGAGAGAGAGAGAGAGAGAGAGAGAGAGAGAGAGAGAGAGAGGAGAGAGAGAGAGAGAGAGAGAGAGAGAGAGAGAGAGAGAGAGAGAGAGAGAGAGAGAGAGAGAGAGAGAGAGGAGAGAGAGAGAGAGAGAGGAGAGAGAGAGAGAGAGAGAGAGAGAGAGAGAGAGAGAGAGATAATATATATATATATATATATATGTATATATATATTCATGGACTTCTTGCACCTATTTCCTCGTAAAAACTACCTAAAATCATGGTAAAAGGTTTGCACTAATCTCAGTCACAACATGTTCCTTCTCGCCCGATCAAGTTTGTACCACTTTAATCACTACCATATTCCTTCCCTCTAAAAAGTTGTATCCTCTACTAGAGTAATTCCTAATAATTGTGTCATTCTAATAAATAATAGTGTCATTCCTCTTTAGTGTTATTAACTGTACTAGAAACACTTATTATATTGACACCACTACAGTAAACCCTCTCGTATTCGGACCCTCATTATTCGGACTTTGACATTACTCGGACCTCCTCCTTTTTTTTTTTTTTTTTTTTTTTTTTAGGGGTCGAAATTTCCTAGCTATATATTATACACCTAGAATTTTTTTTATTTTTATTTATTTTTTTTTTATTTTTTTTAGGGGTCGAAATTTCCTAGCTATATATTATACACCTAGATTTTTTTTTTTTTTTTTTTAGGGGTCGAAATTTCCTAGCTATATATATTATACACCTAGATTTTTTTTTTTTTTTTTTTTTTTTTGGTCGAAATTTCCTAGCTATTACACCTAGAATTTTTTTTTTTTTTTTTTTTACATATCCCCCCATATATAATCCCCCATTATTCGGATCCTTGCATTACTCGGACCACTCCTTGGCCCAATTAGTCCGAATATGAGAAGTTTTACACTATTTCTCCTCGTCACAGGACAATCTGGAGAAGCTGAGGGCGCGCATCGACCTTCCGTTAGTGCCAGTCAGTGCCAAGATGGGGGACCAGCTGGCACCTTTAATGGCACTGCTCCGATACCTGGTGGACCACGGCAACTCACAACCTTGATCTCACGGCCTCTTGTAGCTTCCTTATTTTTTTTTATTTTTTTTTTTTCGGGTTTTTTTTTATTTTTTTTTATTTTTTATATTTTTTACGGTGTAGCCTATAGCGCCTGTAGGCATATGGAGAGTATGTAAGTATTGTTTAAATTTTCCTGTATGCGTGTAGTATTTGTGATGGCTGCGTGTACGTTAGTATACAAACTTTCACCTCCTATAATGAACCAGTTTGTTTTATTTGAAAGTTCTGATCCCTCGGATATAACGGATTTTCGGATATAACGTCACCTCCTTCCCCCAATTGGTTCGTCAAAGCAAGAGTTTACTGTACGATGTGTAAATATAAAAGTTACGTAACACTATAAAGTTTGCGACATGTCCTACGAGTTGTAATTGCACCCTGCTATGTTTTGACCTCTAACCTCTTAAGAATAGTTATAACTTATACAGTAAAACCTCTCGTATTCGGACACTCATTATTCGGACTTTGACATTATTCGGACCTCCTTTTTTTTTTTTTTTTTTTTTTTTTTTTAGGGGTCGAAATTTCCTAGCTATATAATTTTATACACCTAGATTTTTTTTTTTTTTTTTTTTTTTTTTTTTAGGGGTCGAAATATCCTAGCTATATAATTTATGTATACACCTAGAATTTTTTTTTTTTTTTTTTAGGGGTCGAAATTTCCTAGCTATAAAATTTATATACACCTAGAATTTTTTTTTTCTTTTTTTTTCTAGGGGTCGAAATTTCCTAGCTATAATTTATATACTCCTAGAATTTTTTTTTTTTTTTTTTTTTAGGGGTCGAAATATCCTAGCTATATAATTTATATACGTACACCTAGAATTTTTTTTTTTATTTTTTTATTTTTTTATTTTTTTTATATACCTATCCCCCCCTTATTCGGATCCTTGCATTACTCGGACCGCTCCTTGGCCGCATTAGTCCGAATATGAGAGGTTTTACTGTACTTAATTCAGATCAATACTTAAGAATAATACTGAAGAACGTATTCCTGGTCTTCCTCCTTCCTCAATCTTAATGCTGCACAAAAAGGACTATTAAATAATTTTCGGATTTTAAATATTTTTGCTTTATGATTTTTATTTGTTTTTTTTTACCGTGATGGGTCAGCAATACTATGGTGGTTCATCTCGGGTCAAGTGAAGAGGTCATACGTTCATCTCGGGTCAAGTGAAGGGGTCATAAGTTCATCTCGGGTCAAGTGAAGGTCATAAGTTCATCTCGGGTCAAGTGAAGAGGTCATACGTTCATCTCGGGTCAAGTGAAGAGGTCATACGTTCATCTCGGGTCAAGTGAAGAGGTCATACGTTCATCTCGGGTCAAGTGAAGAGGTCATAACGTTCATCTCGGGTCAAGTGAAGAGGTCATAAGTTCATCTCGGGTCAAGTGAAGGTCATAAGTTCATCTCGGGTCAAGTGAAGGTCATACGTAACATAACAATAAATAATTAATAAGTAGTAAAATAGTAAGTAGTAATATAAGTAGTAGTAGTAATATAAGTAGTAACATAATAAGTGAGTAGTAAATAAGAATAAATAAATAGTCCCTGGTGAGGTGCATTTAGAACACCAGACATCACACACACACACACACAACACTGCACCATAACAACTGTAGAGTATAATAAAAATGCCATTACACGGGTGCTTCTATAAATCACAACAACAAAATGCATACAAGAGGAAGAAGAGAAATATATATATGCATAGATTAACAAACTCTAAACAGAACTAACATACTAATAAATATATATATATATCAATAAAGATATATATATATATATAATATATATATATATATATATATATATATATATATATTATATATATATATATATATATATTATAATATATATATATATATATATATATATATATATACGCATACATTAACAAACTCTAAATAGAACAACAGTCTAAACAACACTACAATACAGTAGGGGAGAGCGGGGCAGGTTGCATCATTGCCTCTAACTCACATGTTATCACACGTACATCGTCTTAATACTACTACTATAAACTACTACTACTACTACTACAACAATAATAATATTAAAAAAAGTTAATGCGAGTTAGAGGCAATGATGCAACCTACCCTCGATGCAACCTGCCCCGCTCTCCCCTACAAGAGGAAGAGGAAGATATATATATATATATATATTAACAAACTCTAAATAGATCAGCAAAGTCTAAACAACACTACATACATACATACATACATACATACATACATAAGTAACAAGTCTAGTCACTACTATTACTACCAGTGCATTGTTTTAAGCAAGTCTTACTGGGCGACATTCTCTGGGTAGCCAGAAAGGTCAAGGCCTAATTGTTAAAATATAGTTTTTTTGATACATCATCTTCACCTTCTTGTATGTTGTGTATAAATAAAGATCCTATGCAGTAATAAGAGTGCACTTCTGGATCTAACACACACAGATAAGATGAACCATTGTATCCAGGAAGGTGTTTATGAATAAATATCTTGTCGCCCAGTAGCTGAAAATTGTTCTTACTGGGCGACAGTTTTTCATCACTGGGAGACATTTTGGTCGCCCAGTTGTGATGTTAAAAAATGCACTGTTTACTACTACATCAAAACCTCTACCACTACTTCTGATCAATAAACCTTTGTTAATGATGGTTTTGGGGCATTGATATCTGTACTGTTGAAGGATCTGCCGGTACAAAATCTAGACTATGCTTGGGTACAAAATTTAATCTCCATGTAAAAATAGAGTTCTTTGTAGTTACATAGAGTTTAGTTTAATGATACAGCTGTTATCTAAGTCTTGTTCTGTGTAATGTAATGCCCTGTAATAAGACTCATGGATTTCCTAACTATACTTCTGTCGTAAAAATCTCCATGTAAAAATAGTTCTTTGTAGTTACATAGAGTTTGGTTTAATGATACAGCTGTTATCTAAGTCTGGTTCTGTGTAATGTAATGCCCCGTAATCTGTAATATCTGTTCCGTCACAATAAAGTCGCAAAATTTAACATAAAAGCCGCCATTATAGACATGAATTAAGCTGCCTTCAGATATTGCTATGAATTGAGCGACAAAATGGGCTACAACAACAATAAAGTCGCAAAATTTAACATTGACTACGACTCATGGATTTCCTAACTATACTTCTGTCGTAAAAATCTCCACTAAAAATAGTTCTTTGTAGTTACATAGTTTGGTTTAATGATACAGCCGTTATCTAAGTCTTGTTCTGTGTAATATAATGCCCCGTAATAAGACTCATGTATTTCCTAACTCAATCATTGGCACGGAATCTCATGAACGGAACGGAACTACCACGTGTAGGTTTCGTGGCCTCTTGTAGCTTCCTTAATTCCGTATGTTCTCAACGGAAACATCTGTGTACCTACTAATAATTAAACACAGGACTAGTAAATATCTGTTCCGTCACAATAAAGTCGCAAAATTTAACATGAAAGCTGCCATTATAAACCTGAATTAAGCTGCCCTTCAGATATTACTATGAATTGAGCGACAAAATGAGCTACAAAAACAATAAAGTCGCAAAATTTAACATAAAAGCTGCCATTATAAACCTGAATTAAGCTGCCCTTCAGATATTACTATGAATTGAGCGACAAAATGGGCTACAAAAACAATAAAGTCGCAAAATTTAACATGAAAGCTGCCATTATAAACACGAATTAAACTGCCCTTCAGATATTGCTATGAATTAATTACCCTGCCGTAGAGATCTTGGTAAGTAAGCTACATCCTGGGCTACAACAACAACACTACTCACAGCAATCTTCAGCACCGATGTTACGTTTATAATACGACCGAGAGACGGATATAATGCCCTCATCATGAAAGCACTGACGTAGATAAACAATTGCCTCTGATACAAATGCCTCCTCTATCATTTCCCGTGTAAAATGCCCGTATCATGAAAACACTGGCATTAATAAACTAAACTCTCTGATACAAATGCCTCCTCTACCATTTCCCGTGTAAAATGCCCTCATCATGAAAACACTGGCATTAATAAACTAAACTCTCTGATGCCTCCTCTATCATTTCCCGTGTAAAATGCCCTTATCATGAAACCACTGGCATTAATAAACAAAATTCTCGGATACAAATGCCTCCTCTACCATTTCCCGTCTAGTTAGTATCAAAGGCGACATACTAGATCTACAGCATGTAAACAAAAGACGGGAGAATCTATTGCTAACTTGTAGGTATGTATTCTCACTGTAGAGGCCCCGTGTCTTTGTCTACTACCATTTCCCTTCTAGTTACTATCATAGGCGACATACTAGATCTACAGTACGTAACAGAAGGGGTTGGAATCTATGGCAAAGATATAGTTACTCTCACTGTAGCGCCCATGTCCTATGCTACTACCATTTCCCTTCTAGTTGCTATCATAGGCGACATACTAGATCTACAGTGTGTAAACAAAAGGGGGAACCTACTGCTAACAAGTCATTATTCTCACTGTGGCTCCTGTGTCTTTTGCTACAGCTTAGAGGAGAAGCCGTGATCTCTGGCCCCATACAGACCATAGGGAGTGGCCTTCTTGATGTCTCCTAGGTAAGTCTCCGTGTCTAGGTATAGCTGTGTGTGTCCTGCGGATTGAAGGGGGACTGATAGGTATGTGTTTGTTGGGGAATTGTGTGTGTGATCATGTGTGTGTGTGTGTGTGTTTCATCTAGTTGTAGTTAACAGGGCCTGAGCTACACTCGTATGGCCCCGTCTCCATAGCTACATTTTTAATTTGCCATGTGTGTGTGTTATCTGTGTGTGTGTGTGTGTGTGTGGTGGATAAAAGGTTATGATCTATGCTATGCTGAAGCTAGAGCACCCATCACCACCACCACCACCATCGCTGCCATCCAGAAAACCATCACGACATTGTTACGGAAAGAGAGAAATTATGGATGGATGTAAACAAAGACTCGGAAGGCAAAGAAGGAGACAAATATTCTACGTGCAAAGAAATAATTATGGGAACACACAAGAGACCATTCAATAAACACATGGATGAAGGAGATATATAAGGGAATAAGGGTAGTAAACACATGCATAGGAGGAAGATAAGTAGCAAAGGGTGTTAATTACAGCCAGGAAAGGGTAGATAGGGGTAGTAAAAGTATGCATAAGAGAAATATAAATAGCCAAGGGCGTTAATAAAGGACAACAATGCATGCAAGGAAAGTAGGAAGGGAAAAAAACACAAAGGATTGATTGTATGTACAGTAAAACCTCTCATATTCGGACTAATTGGGCCAAGGAGTGGTCCGAGTAATGCAAGGATCCGAATAATGGGGGGATTATATATGGGGGGATATGTAACCTAAAAAAAAAAAAAAAAAAAAAAAAAGAATTTCTAAGTTGTCTACGTTGTTTCTAAGCTAGGAAATTTCGACCCCTAAAAAAAAAATAAAAAAAAAAATAATAATATCTAGGTGCATATATTAGCTATATATATATTATATATAGGTGTATATCTAGGTGTATATATTAGTGTAGTATATTAGCTAGGAAATTTCGACCCTTAAAAAAAAAAAAAAAAAAATCTAAAAAATCTAGGTAGGAAATTTCGACCCCTTAAAAAAAAAAAAAAAAAAAAAGAGGAGGTCCGAACAATGTCAAAGTCCGAATAATGAGTGTCCGAATACGAGAGGTTTTAATGTAATGCCAAGAAAGGAGAAATGTGCCAGAACAGATAAAGGAGAAATAAAGAAATTGAGTGGTAAAAGCATGCCTAGGAGGGAGATAAATAGCAAGGGTTGGTAAATAAAGGCAGGGAGTGGAGTGCTTTAGACCGAGTGGTAGCCCTTGTCCCAGCCCAGCATTCCTTTGCCCTTGCCATACAGCCCTGAGACCATGTTCCGCTGCTGAGCCTCAAGGTAAGGGACATAGGTGTTTAGGGAGGCCACCTTGTCACCTGTGGAGGAAGACCAGCACCCTTAGCCACACCCTGACACACCCTGACATGCTGAGGGGAAATGTCTGAAGGGTTAGAGGGGAAATTATAGAAGGGAATATAGAAGTTGTAGAAGGACCAACACAGACCTAACCATTCTTAACTCCTTGAGGCCCAGAACGTAATTTCCATTGTAATTTGGGTACCATTAGACGATTTGTAGTGACTATAAGCAATATTTTATAGCTGACCGTTTAGTATCTTGTCCATAACTTATTGATATATCAGTGACTTTTCGTATTTAATGGCTCGACAAAGACCATTTATTAGCCAAGGAAAGATCTGGCGTGAAGGAGTTAAGGTATTCTGTCTCTTTATTGTATTTTTATTGATTATTTTGGACCTTGCCACTCTATGTATTCTTTATTTGATTATTTGGACCTTGCCACTCTATTGTATTTTTATTTGATTATTGACCCTTGGCCACCTATGTATTTTTTATGATTGTACTTTGGACCTTGCCACTCTAATGTATTTTTTATTGATTTATTTTGGACCTTGCCACTCTATTGTATGTTTTATTTGATTATTTGACCCTTGCCACTCTATTGTAGTTTTATTGATTTATTGGACCTTGCCACTCTATTGATTTTTATTGTTTTATTTTGACCTTGCAGTCTATTGTATTTTTATTTGATTTATTTGGACCTTGCCAGTCTATGTATTTTTTATTTGATTTATTTTGACCTTGCCACTCTATTGATTTTTCATTGATTTATTTTGGACCTTGCCACTCTATTGTATTTTTTATTTGATTATTTTGGACCTTGCCACCTAGATGTATTTTTATTGATTTATTTTGGACCTTGCCAGGTCTATTGTATTTTATTTGATTTATTTGGACTGCCACTCTATTGTATTTTTTATTTGATTTATTTTGGACCTTGCCAGTCTATTGTATTTTTGATTTGATTTATTTTGGACCTTGCCACTCTATTGTATTTTTGATTTGATTTATTTTGGACCTTGCCAGTCTATTGTATTTTTTATTTGATTTATTTTGGACCTTGCCACTCTATTGTATTTTTTATTTGATTTATTTTGGACCTTGCCACTCTATTGTATTTTTTATTTGATTTATTTTGGACCTTGCCACTCTATTGTATTTTTTATTTGATTTATTTTGGACCTTGCCACTCTATTGTATTTTGTATTTGATTTATTTTGGAGCTTGCCACTCTATTGTATTTTTTATTTGATTTATTTTGACCCTTGCCACTCTATTGTATTTTTTATTTGATTTATTTTGACCCTTGCCAGTCTATTGTATTTTTTATTTGATTTATTTTGGACCTTGCCACTCTATGTATTTTTTATTTGATTATTTTGGACCTTGCCAGTCTATTGTATTTTTTATTTGATTTATTTTGGACCTTGCCAGTCTATTGTATTTTTTATTTGATTTATTTTGGACCTTGCCAGTCTAATGTATTTTTTATTTGATTTATTTTGACCCTTGCCACTCTATTGTATTTTTTATTTGATTTATTTTGGACCTTGCCAGTCTATTGTATTTTTTATTTGATTTATTTTGGACCTTGCCAGTCTATTGTATTTTTTATTTGATTTATTTTGGACCTTGCCAGTCTATTGTATTTTTTATTTGATTTATTTTGGACCTTGCCAGTCTATTGTATTTTTTATTTGATTTATTTTGGACCTTGCCAGTCTATTGTATTTTTTATTTGATTTATTTGGACCTTGCCAGTCTATTGTATTTTTTATTTGATTTATTTTGGACCTTGCCAGTCTATTGTATTTTTTATTTGATTTATTTTGGACCTTGCCACTCTATTGTATTTTTTATTTGATTTATTTTGGACCTTGCCAGTCTATTGTATTTTTTATTTTAATTCTATCTTTGATTTACAGTATTTATTCTTGACCTAATCACTCTTAAGGCTTTTTTTTCTTTATTATTTTATCTTTGGTTTATTAATGTATTTTTTTCTTAACCACTCGAAAGCATTTATTTTTTTCATTTCGATTCTGTCTTTGGTTTATTCTGTTTTTTTTTTTTACCTAACCACTTTAAAGGTTAGAGTTGTTAGCTTTGCACTGTTACTTATAGCTTTGCACTGTTACTTATAGCTTTGCACTGTTACTTATAGCTTTGCACTGTTACTTATAGCTTTGCACTGTTACTTATAGCTTTGCACTGTTACTTATAGCTTTGCACTGTTAAATATAGCTTTGCACTGTTAAATATAGCTTTGCACTGTTACTTATAGCTTTGTACTGTTACTTATAGCTTTGCACTGTTACTTATAGCTTTGCACTGTTAAATATAGCTTTGCATTGTTACTTATAGCTTTGTACTGTTACTTATAGCTTTGCACTGTTAAATATAGCTTTGCACTGTTACTTATAGCTTTGTAGTTACTTATAGCTTGCACTGTATTATAGCTTTGCACTGTTAAATATAGCTTTGCAGTTACTTATAGCTTTGCACTGTTACTTATAGCTTTGCACTGTTACTTATAGCTTTGTACTGTTAAATATAGCTTGTAGCTACTGTTACTTATAGCTTTGCACTGTTAAATATAGCTTTGCACTGTTACTATAGCTTTGTACTGTTAAATATAGCTTTGTAGCTACTGTTACTTATAGCTTTGCACTGTTAAATATAGCTTTGCACTGTTACTTATAGCTTTGCACTGTTAAATATAGCTTTGCACTGTTAAATATAGCTTTGCACTGTTAAATATAGCTTTGTACTGTTAAATATAGCTTTGTACTGTTAAATATAGCTTTGTACTGTTAAATATAGCTTTGCACTGTTAAATATAGCTTTGTACTGTTACTTATAGCTTTGCACTGTTAAATATAGCTTTGCACTGTTACTTATAGCTTTGCACTGTTAAATATAGCTTTGCACTGTTAAATATAGCTTTGCACTGTTAAATATAGCTTTGTACTGTTAAATATAGCTTTGTACTGTTAAATATAGCTTTGTACTGTTAAATATAGCTTTGTACTGTTAAATATAGCTTGTACTGTTACTATAGCTTTGCACTGTTAATATAGCTTTGCACTGTTTTATTATAGCTTGCACTGTTATTCTTATAGCTTGTACTGTAAATATAGCTTTGTACTGTTAAATATAGCTTTGTACTGTTAAATATAGCTTTGTACTGTTAAATATAGCTTTGTACTGTTAAATATAGCTTTGTACTGTTAAATATAGCTTTGTACTGTTAAATATAGCTGTACAACAAACTTCATCTTTCTCTTTTCTTTCTCTTTTGTTTTGATCTTTTTCCCTAACCATTCTCTAAGATATTTTTGGAACTCTTTTTATTTTATCTTTAGTATAATTTTTTTTTGCAACTTTTTATCTCCACTTGATGGGACAAAATTAAAAGCCTTATAAGTGGTGTGTTAGGTCTGCTTAGGTGAGTATAAAGACAAAGAGATGTTATATAAGGGTGAAAGTTTCTGTCTAATCAATGATAACTATAAATCTATCTAGTAATCTGCAAGAGTTATCTTTACTAGAGGAAATTTTTCATGCTTGGCTAAATAAATAAGCTTCTGTGAAAGGCAACAGGTTAGTGGGTGACTAAGCAGGTCAAACTAAGGTCACTAGGATGGGGAAACAGACAACTTGGGCTGGACTCATTTTCTTCAGGTGATAAAATTGAACCAAAATATTTTCTGTATCGTAATTGCTATAGTTTTCCTTTATATTTTGTATTCCTGTAGTTATTAAATATAGCTTTGTAGTTATTAAATATAGCTTTGTAGTTATTAAATATAGCTTTGTAGTTATTAAATATAGCTTTGTAGTTATTAATATAGCTTTGCACTGTTAAATATAGCTTTGTAGTTATTAAATATAGCTTTGTACTGTTAAATATAGCTTTGTACTGTTAAATATAGCTTTGTACTGTTAAATATAGCTTTGTACTGTTAAATATAGCTTTGTACTGTTGAATATAGCTTTGTACTGTTAAATATAGCTTTGTACTGTTGAATATAGCTTTGTACTGTTAAATATAGCTTTGTACTGTTAAATATAGCTTTGTAGTTATTAAATATAGCTTTGTACTGTTAAATATAGCTTTGTAGTTATTAAATATAGCTTTGTACTGTTTAAATATAGCTTTGTACTGTTAAATATAGCTTTGTAGTTATTAAATATAGCTTTGTACTGTTAAATATAGCTTTGTACTGTTAAATATAGCTTTGTAGTTATTAAATATAGCTTTGTACTGTTAAATATAGCTTTGTACTGTTAAATAGCTTTGTAGTTATTAAATATAGCTTTGTACTGTTAAATTAAGCTTTGTACTGTTAAATATAGCTTTGTACTGTTAAATATAGCTTTGTACTGTTAAATATAGCTTTGTAGTTATTAAATATAGCTTTGTACTGTTAAATATAGCTTTGTACTGTTAAATATAGCTCAGTTGGCTCAGTTGCTAGTCCCTATAAGGAAGACAGTAAGAGAATAAAGAAAGGGGGGGGATAATTTAGTTAGTTTAGTTCGTTTATGTTAGTTTAGCCAGCACTAAACACCTTCTAACTGTATGTAGGCAGGGGTAATAGAAAGGGCACTGCAATTATTAAAGCTCTGAATGTTGTTTCTTATCTCTCTCTACCAAGCTGTCTGTTTCCCCATGTTTATATCCGTCATCAGTAAATACATGTTATAATCCACCACCATTAATTGAATAAACCACATGCTACCACTATAGTCACACCGGTTTAAACTGGCGGTCCGGGTTGAGTCGCACGAGGCCTCCAGCTGTATAATAGTTACGTTAGAATTGTATCACTATGTATATCAGGCGCCTAGAATTGAAACGGCACAAGCGCCACTTTTAAAAATCTGAGAAAAACGCGCTTAAAGTTTAATCTAAGAAAATCAAGATATGAAACGGCACAAGCGCCACTTTTTATCAATGAAAAAAATGCACCTAAAGTGTTTTCAAAGTAAATAAAATAAAGTAACATTTTCTTAGATTAAACTTTAAGCGCATTTTTCTCAGTTTTTCAAAAGTGAGAAAATAAATTATTAAATTTTACGGCATAAAAGACTAACTTTCCCCCCAAAAAAATACCCTGAAAATTACTCATTACTCACCCCCACTACTTCCCTTCCCCTCCCCCCTCCCCATTAACCCCCCCCTCCCCCTCCCCATTAACCCTTCCCCCCCTCCCCCTCCCCATTAACCCTCCCCTCCCCCTCCCCATTAACCCTTCCCCCCCCCCTCCCCATTAACCCCCCCTCCCCTCCCCATTAACCCTCCCCCCCCTCCCCATTAACCCTTCCCCCCTCCCCATTAACCCCCCCCTCCCTCCCCATTAACCCTCCCTCCCCATTAACCCCCCCTCCCTCCCATTAACCCCTCCCTCCCCATTAACCCCCCCTCCCCATTAACCCCCCCTCCTCCCCATTAACCCCTTCCCCCCCTCCCATTAACCCTTCCCCCCCTCCCCATTAACCCTTCCCCCCTCCCCATTAACCCTCCCCTCCCCCTCCCCATTAACCCCCTCCCGCACTCACCTAGATGCTTGGCCATAAAGTTGAGCATGAGTCTGTTGTTGATGTCCATGGCGGTGTGGGGGTCCAGCAGGGAGTATACCCCGACAAAGGCACGTCCTATGTTGCCCACCAGGAACGGGGTGTCACACTGGTTCTGGTGCACGGTACCTCTGTGGGGGGAGGAGAGGGTGAAGGGGTGAGTGTGTGTGTGTGTGTGGGAAGTGTAGGGAAGTATAGAGGAGAGAAGGGAACTGAGGAGACAGAGAGGGGTGAAAGGAGATAAGAACATAAGAAAATAAGGAAG
The DNA here is from genome assembly GCA_016584305.1 of Chionoecetes opilio. NCBI lineage: Eukaryota > Metazoa > Arthropoda > Malacostraca > Decapoda > Majidae > Chionoecetes > Chionoecetes opilio. The sequence goes on along the minus strand of JACEEZ010005639.1, from coordinate 374,583 downwards.
CCACAAGAGGCCGCGGGACCTACACGTGGTAGTTCCTGTCACCTAACACTACCTACATCCACCTTCCATCCCCATCCATGAACCTATCCAGCCCCTCTTTAAAGCTCCCTAATGACTCCGCACTAACTACCTGTCTACTGAGACCATTCCATTCATTCACCACCCTATTTGTGAACCAGTTTTTCCCTATTTCCTTTCTAAATCTACGCTTTTCCAGCTTGAATCCGTTACTTCTTGTTCTACCCTGGTTAAAAGCCGTAAGAACTTTTCCTACCTCTCCTTTATTAAATCCCTTTATCCACTTAAAAACTTCTATCAGATCACCCCTTACTCTGCGTCTCTGATAGTGTGTGTGTGGGAAGTGTAGGGAGGGAATATGCATGCACTTAATATTCACTTAAACTCTTCGCCATTTAATATTTTGCGAGAAAACATTTTAGATGAAACATATCAATAGAAGCGGATTTTCATTAGCTTTTCATTGATATATTTCGTTTACTGATAAATGAATTACCTCCATGCATAAATTAGCATTAACTAAAAAAATAACATCATCAATCGGATCGGCAAGTAAAAAAGTGTTCCATGAATACAGTAGACTGGCATATCAGTATAAATGATACACTGTTATCTTCGTAAATGTTTGTTCTATAATATTATAAAATAAAAATTTGTAAAATACACTAAAGAAATGCCATTATGAGACTGAAGAAATATGCATGAACTTAATATTCACTTAAAGTAATCGTCCAGACCATTTCATCATTCCTGATTTAATGCAGTCAAATCATAGCCATTGACGAGTATATCAACAATACGTCGTCACTTTTTGTATCCAGTCAGCCGTTTTTAAATAATCCGCAATCAAAATCTGCAAATTCCCCGAGTTCTCAAAACGCACTCAAGATTTGCAGACGCTCAGGCTCAGGCTCCGTGACGTACCATCAGGGAGGCTCATCTTCCCGCGCTTGATCAGAGAGGCACGTAAACACAGAGATAAATATAGTACTTGAAGATATTTGGGTGTTTCTGATAGATTTGTTTTGCTATATGCCACATGCATGCATCCTTTATGGGTGCAGCAAGACAGCTGTGCCTTTCCAGAAAAGTTTGCACACGGAAAGGAGTGGCGTGTGTAGGAGTGGAGTGGCGGAGTGGCGTGTGGTGATTCACGCCTATAGTGTGTTGGGGCGAACAGTTGTGTTGAGAAACGGTGTGTAGTGAGGGTAGCGATGGACCACCACGACTGTGAGGCTTTGCCTCTTAACAAGACCAAGTAAACCAAGTAAACCAGTTGTGGAGTGGGCGTGGGCGTGCCCTGTGGTGGTGTGGCTGTCACACTTTCTGCCTTCCCGCCCGCATATTTTCCAACTCTTTGCTGTAGTTAATGCTAGTATGTGGTTTCCGAGGAATTACGTTTGACTGTAGCTCCAAAACTAACCATAGGATTTTCTCGAAAGTACCTTCATTGTGATTCCCACACACACATGGTTTAACCTTATTTACCAATCCATGTTTTGGAGAAGTGCCAGGTCCTCCTGCTGAACCTCAGGCTCTGCTAACACCTGTTCATCCACCTCGTACTCGGGCTCAAACATATAGGATCCCATGACAATCTGAGGTTCGTTTTCCTCATAGTATACGTGACCAGTGTCATTTCTTTCGGTGTCAGATTGAGCATCGTACTCTAGATCTGTCACAGCGACAGATTCACTGTCTGACACCGAAGTTCAATCGCTCATCATAACATTTGCCGACAGGTGTCAGACAGAGTGTCTGCGGGCGTCCCTGTTCTGACGTCATCAATAACAGTCGTAGCCCTGTTGGAGGGAAGATTTTTTTTTTCGCGCGCTTTTTACAAAAGTCGTGTTTTTACGGAAATAAGGCCTGGAAATCAATTATTTTTGGTGGATTAGGTGTTTTGAATGTACATTCAACATAATTCGGCAAAAAAAATTTGGGTCTGGACGACTACTTTAAACTCTTCGCCATTTAATATTTTGTGTGAAGACTTTTTACATACAACATAGGACAGGAGGAAGCAGGGGAATGAGGAAGATCTATAAGAGTTGTGTTGGTACAATGGAAGAATGAAAAGGAATGGAAAAGGGAATGCGGGAGTGTAGTCGAAAAGGAGGCCTATACAGTAAAACCTCTCACATTCGGACTAATTGGGCCAAGGAGTGGTCCGAGTAATGCAAGGATCCGAATAATGGGGGGATACGTATATATAGCTAAGAAATTTCGACCCCTAAAAAAAAAAAAAAAAAAAAAAAAAAAAAAAAAAAAAAAAAAAAAAAAAAAAAAAAAAAAAAAAAAAAAAAAAAAAAAAAAAAAAAAAAAAAAAAAAAAAATAAATAAATAAATAAATAAATAAATAAATAAATCAATAAAAAAATCTAGGTGTATAGCTAGGAAATTTCGACCCCTAAAAAAAAAAAAAAAAAAAAAAAAAAATCTAGGTGTATATATATATAGCTAGGAAATTTCGACCCTAAAAAAAAAAAAAAAAAAAAAAAAAAAAAAAAAAAAAAAAAAATCTAGGTGTATATATATATATATATATAGCTAGGAAATTTCGACCCCTTAAAAAAAAAAAAAAAAAAAAAAAAAAAAAAAAAAAAAAAAAAAGGAGGAGGTCCGAATAATGTCAAAGTCCGAATAATGAGTGTCCGAATACGAGAGGTTTTACTGTATATACGAATAAGAACAAAAGTACAGTTGTAGAGTAGAGGCAAGAATAGAATAGAAACAAAAGTGTCTGTTGTCGAGCCATAAAATTACGAAAAGTCACTTAATATGTCAAATGAGTTAGTGGACAAGGCTACTAAACAGGTCATAGCTATAAAATATTGCTTAGGGTCACTACAAATCGTCTAATGGCACACAAATTACAATGGAAATTACGTTCTGGGTCTCAAAGGGGTAAATACTATGACAAAAAAAAAAAAAAAAAAAAAAAGGTTATGGAGTATATAAGGAACAAATATAAACCTAAAAAAAAACACTAAAAAAACACACACATTAAAACATACGCAGAACATCACCAAACAAGCTTAACACAACAATAAAACGCATCACGGGTAATGACCAAGCTTCAGAACTACTGTTTAAGTGCAGGACAAACAACCTACAGCTAAATGACAGAAGGAGGTTCTGGGGAGAAGAAATAACTTGTGATTTGTGTGGGGCAGAAAAGGAGGACTTAAAACATTTTCTGCTATGGTGCCCAGCCTACAGTAATGAAAGAAAGAAAAGTGTGAGGCTACAACCACCTTACCTAGAGGAGGAAGAGGAAGAGTGTTGCATTTAGCTGAGGACAGATGAGGAAGAAGGAAGGAAGGAAGGAAGAAAAAGGAAGGAAGGAAGGAAGAGTGAAGGTGCCCAGCCTACAGTAATGAAAGAAAGAAAAGTGTGAGGCTACAACCACCTTACCTAGAGGAGGAAGAGGAAGAGTGTTGCATTTAGCTGAGGACAGATGAGGAAGAAGGAAGGAAGGAAGGAAGAAAAAGGAAGGAAGGAAGGAAGAGTGAAGGTGCCCAGCCTACAGTAATGAAAGAAAGAAAAGTGTGAGGCTACAACCACCTTACCTAGAGGAGGAAGAGGAAGAGTGTTGCATTTAGCTGAGGACAGATGAGGAAGAAGGAAGGAAGGAAGGAAGAAAAAGGAAGGAAGGAAGGAAGAGTGAAGGTGCCCAGCCTACAGTAATGAAAGAAAGAAAAGTGTGAGGCTACAACAACCTTACCTAGAGGAGGAAGAGGAAGAGTGTTGCATTTAGCTGAGGACAGATGAGGAAGAAGGAAGGAAGGAAGGAAGAAAAAGGAAGGAAGGAAGGAAGAGTGAAGGTGTCCAGCCTACAGTAATGAAAGAAAGAAAAGTGTGAGGCTACAACAACCTTACCTAGAGGAGGAAGAGGCTATAGTGGGGGAGTATTTGCGTGGAGAGAGGAATGTGGAAGAAGCAAAAAGAACAATCAACAGTTTTTGGATGACCAGAGAAAATAAGAAGAAAGAAAAAGAAAGAAACTAATAAGATAGAATAAGAGAAGACAACTAATTAAAGACCCAGACAGCAAGAAGAAACACGTCAGGGAGTGCCCATGAAAAAGGCCTCACTCCCCGACCCACAACTGTACTGAACTGGGTACATACTTGATAGTGACGAATGTGGTGGTGTGTGGTGGCAGGGAGTTCATGGCCTGGAGGTTGGCGTCAGACTGGAAGGCCTCGGTGGATATGCAGATGAGAGGCTGCGTCACATTGCCACATATCTCAGCGACCTGGTCTTTGATAGGGAACATCCAGGGGTCCAGCGAAAGCCCAATTCTGTGGTAGATATAATGGTTGAGGTGGGGTGACTTGTGAGGGTGGTTGAGGTGGGTTGAGGGGTGTGTAAGTGTGGTTGTGGTTAATGGGTGTGTGTGTGTGTGTGTGTGTGGTTGATGGGGGGGGGAGGTGAGGAAGGTTGAGGTGGGTTGAGGTGGTTTGAGGGGTGTAAGTGTGGTTGTGGTTAATGGGTGTGTGTGTGGGTGTGGTTGCCGGGTGTGTGTGTGGGTGTGGTTGCCGAGTGTGTGTGTGGGTGTGGTTGAGGGGGAGGTGTGTGTGGGTGGTTGAGGGGGTGGAATATGGTGTAAAGGTTGTTAAAAGGAACGCTAGAACGCACTTGAATCTCTTATAGAACTAAAATGCACTAGAACGCACTCTCTTATAGAATTAGAACGCACTTGAATCTCTTATAGAACTAAATGCACTAGAACGCACTCTCTTATAGAACTAGAACGCACTTGAATCTCTTATAGAACTAGAATGCACTAGAACGCACTCTCTTACAGAACTAGAACGCACTTGAATCTCTTATAGAACTTGAATGCACTAGAACGCACTCTCTTATAGAACTAGAATGCACTTGAATCTCTTATAGAACTAGAATGCACTAGAACGCACTCTCTTATAGAACTAGAACGCACTTGAATCTCTTATAGAACTAGAATGCACTAGAACGCACTCTCTTATAGAATTAGAACGCACTTGAATCTCTTATAGAACTAGAATGCACTAGAACGCACTCTCTTATAGAATTAGAACGCACTTGAATCTCTTATAGAACTAGAATGCACTAGAACGCACTCTCTTATAGAATTAGAACGCACTTGAATCTCTTATAGAACTAGAATGCACTAGAACGCACTCTCTTATAGAACCAGGACGCACTTGAATCTCTTATAGAACTAGAATGCACTAGAACGCACTCTCTTATAGAACTAGAACGCACTTGAATCCCTTATAGAACTTGAACGCACTCTCTTATAGAACCAGAACGCACTTGAATCTCTTATAGAACTAGAATGCACTAGAACGCACTTGAATCTCTTATAGAACTTGAACACACTCTCTTATAGAACCAGAACGCACTTGAATCTCTTATAGAACTAGAATGCACTAGAACGCACTCTCTTATAGAACTAGAACGCACTTGAATCTCTTATAGAACTTGAACGCACTCTCTTATAGAACTAGAACGCACTTGAATCTCTTATAGAACTAGAACACTCTCTCTTATAGAACTAGAATGCACTTGAATCTCTTATAGAACTTGAACGCACTCTCTTATAGAACCAGAACGCAGTTATACACGGCGTTTAAGAATAATAATAGAACTCTTATAGAACTAGAACGCACTCTCTGATAGAACTAGAACGCACTCTCTGATAGAACTAGAACGCACTCTCTGATAGAACTAGAACGCACTCTCTGATAGAACTAGAACGCACTTGAATCTCTTATCCGTGGCCAGTGTGGTGATGGCCGTGACGCCCCCGAAGGAATGGCCACTCATGACGGGGTGTGTGAGATCCAGGGCGCCACACAGCTGTTGGAGGTCAAACGAGGAGGGCAGCTCGTTAGTGGCCCGCCCCTCGTTCAGCCGGTGTAGCGCGTCCAGGGCTCGGATGCTCTCCTCGACCCTCACCTTTATCTGAGAGAAGGAACGAAAAAGTAAGCTTATTATAGTGGGAGGGAATGAAAAAGTAAGCTTATTATAGTGGGAGGGAATGAAAAAGTAAGCTTATTATAGTGGGAGGGAATGAAAAAGTAAGCTTATTATAGTGGGAGGGAATGAAAAAGTAAGCTTATTATAGTGGGAGGGAATGAAAAAGTAAGCTTATTATAGTGGGAGGGAATGAAAAAGTAAGCTTATTATAGTGGGAGGGAATGAAAAAGTAAGCTTATTATAGTGGGAGGGAACGAAAAAGTAAGCTTATTATAGTGGGAGGGAATGAAAAAGTAAGCTTATTATAGTGGGAGGGAATGAAAAAATAAGCTTATTATAGTGGGAGGGAATAAAAAAGTAAGCTTATTATAGTGGGAGGGAATGAAAAAATAAGCTTATTATAGTGGGAGGGAATGAAAAAATAAGCTTATTATAGTGGGAGGGAATGAAAAAGTAAGCTTATTATAGTGGGAGGGAATGAAAAAGTAAGCTTATTATAGTGGGAGGGAATGAAAAAGTAAGCTTATTATAGTGGGAGGGAACGAAAAAATAAGCTTATTATAGTGGGAGGGAATGAAAAAGTAAGCTTATTATAGTGGGAGGGAATGAAAAAGTAAGCTTATTATAGTGGGAGGGAATGAAAAAGTAAGCTTATTATAGTGGGAGGGAACGAAAAAATAAGCTTATTATAGTATCTTCCTTTTCTAAGTGTCTGATTTATATATATGTATATATATTTTTTTACATCTTGGCCTATAGCGCGTGTAGGCAGTGACCTCTCTAGGGCTCGGATGGCAGGCCCTGGAGGTGCACTTGAGGGCTGTGATGGTTGGTCCTCGCCTGTGGTGGCGCAGGCAGGATTGTTATAGTGACGCCTGTGATTAGAGGCTCATGCCGCCCCCTGTGTCCTCCGATGCACTCGTAATCGAAGGCAGAGTTGATGGGCAGCATGTGGGTGTTCTTAGGCCACTCGACGGTGCAGAGATTTTAAGTGGATTTATGGGTCTCACTCGGGATTGAACTCGGGTTTTCGAGAACGCCACACGGTGACACACGCTAACCCCTCTGCTATCGCCTCCCCAGATAAAAATAAATATACAGGAGAACCTCGTTTATCCGGCACCCACGGGGGGGAGCGCATGCCGGATAACTAATTTTGCCGTTGTTTTGAGAGTTACTCTTATGGAATCGCCCAAAATCCCTTTTTTTTTTTTTTTTTTTTTTTTTTTTCCCCATCATAAGGAACCGGCCAAGGGCACAACAAAAATGGGTAACACAAAGCCCGGTAGTTGCCAGTCCCTATAAAGAAGACAGTCAGAGAATAAAATAAAAAAGTGGGGTGAGCCAATTTAGTTCGGGAGGTGTCTTGTTACTCTTATTTTGAAAAGATGTAAGTCATGGGAAAGTGGAAAAATAGAAACAGGAAGAGAGTTCCAGAGTTTATCACAGTGGGAGAAGAAAAAAAAAAAAAAAAAAAAAAAAAGCCTGGGTCGATTAGTGCCGTTGTTTTGAATGCCGGTTAAACGAGGTTCTCCTGTACATTTATTTTCATTATGGTTTTTAAGTTTTTGATTTGCGCCTTAATCTGGAAGGGAATGAAACCAACACACACACACACACACACACACACACACACACACACACACACACACACACACACACACACACACACACACACACACACACACACACACACACACTCCGTAGTGTACTCCGTAGTGTATTTGTACTCCGTAGTGTAGGGGAAGCACGCTCGGTTCACAACCGAGAAGTCCCGGGTTCGATCCCCGGGCGGAGCGGAAACAGATGGGCTGTTTCCTTAAAACCCGAGCCCCTGTCCACCCAGCAGTGAATGGGTACCGGGTGTTAGCCGGGGTTTGTGACCTGCTCTCCGGGGTGGTGGCTTCGGCCAACACTAAGCTCTAAGGATGAATGATAAAAATGTTGATATGGAGACGGGTCCATATGAGCGTTGCTCAGGCCCTGTAAAATACAACTAGATGAATACACACACACACACACACACACACACACACACACACACACCTGTTGACTCCTAAGATCATACTCCTTCATATCGGGCGGCAGAGTCTTAAACAGTATGTACTCCCTCACGCCCTCCTCATTCAGGACAAAGCTGGCGCACGCTGAGCTGTCTCTGTAAGGAAAACACTATTGTATCAAAGCAATATAATAATAATAATAAGCTTACTATACATACTTACTACTATAATAAGCTTACTTTTTCGTTCCCTCCCACTATAATAAGCTTACTTTTTCGTTCCCTTCCACTATAATAAGCTTATTTTTTTGTTCCCTCCCACTATAATAAGCTTACTTTTTCGTTCCCTCCCACTATAATAAGCTTACTTTTTCGTTCCCTCCCACTATAATAAGCTTATTTTTTTGTTCCCTCCCACTATAATAAGCTTACTTTTTCGTTCCCTCCCACTATAATAAGCTTATTTTTTTGTTCCCTCCCACTATAATAAGCTTACTTTTTCGTTCCTTCCCACTATAATAAGCTTACTTTTTCGTTCCCTCCCACTATAATAAGCTTACTTTTTTGTTCCCTCCCACTATAATAAGCTTACTTTTTCGTTCCCTCCCACTATAATAAGCTTACTTTTTCGTTTCCTTCCACTATAATAAGCTTATTTTTTTGTTCCCTCCCACTATAATAAGCTTACTTTTTCGTTCCCTCCCACTATAATAAGCTTACTTTTTCGTTCCCTCCCACTATAATAAGCTTATTTTTTGTTTCCCTCCCACTATAATAAGCTTACTTTTTCGTTCCCTCCCACTATAATAAGCTTATTTTTTTGTTCCCTCCCACTATAATAAGCTTATTTTTTCGTTCCCTCCCACTATAATAAGCTTACTTTTTCGTTCCCTCCCACTATAATAAGCTTATTTTTTCGTTCCCTCCCACTATAATAAGCTTACTTTTTCGTTCCCTCCCACTATAATAAGCTTACTTTTTCGTTCCCTCCCACTATAATAAGCTTATTTTTTTGTTCCCTCCCACTATAATAAGCTTACTTTTTCGTTCCCTCCCACTATAATAAGCTTACTTTTTCGTTCCCTCCCACTATAATAAGCTTACTTTTTCGTTCCCTCCCACTGTAATAAGCTTATTTTTTTGTTCCCTCCCACTATAATAAGCTTACTTTTTCGTTCCCTCCCACTATAATAAGCTTACTTTTTCATTTCCTCCCACTATAATAAGCTTATTTTTTTGTTCCCTCCCACTATAATAAGCTTACTTTTTCGTTCCCTCCCACTATAATAAGCTTACTTTTTCGTTCCCTCCCACTATAATAAGCTTATTTTTTTGTTCCCTCCCACTATAATAAGCTTACTTTTTCGTTCCCTCCCACTATAATAAGCTTACTTTTTCGTTCCCTCCCACTATAATAAGCTTATTTTTTCGTTCCCTCCCACTATAATAAGCTTACTTTTTCGTTCCCTCCCACTATAATAAGCTTATTTTTTCGTTCCCTCCCACTATAATAAGCTTATTTTTTCGTTCCCTCCCACTACAATAAGCTTACTTTTTCGTTCCCTCCCACTATAATAAGCTTACTTTTTCGTTCCCTCCCACTATAATAAGCTTACTTTTTCGTTCCCTCCCACTATAATAAGCTTATTTTTTTGTTCCCTCCCACTATGATAAGCTTACTTTTTCGTTCCCTCCCACTATAATAAGCTTACTTTTTCGTTCCCTCCCACTATAATAAGCTTACTTTTTCGTTCCCTCCCACTATAATAAGCTTATTTTTTCGTTCCCTCCCACTATAATAAGCTTACTTTTTCGTTCCCTCCCACTATAATAAGCTTATTTTTTCGTTCCCTTCCACTATAATAAGCTTATTTTTTTGTTCCCTCCCACTATAATAAGCTTACTTTTTTGTTCCCTCCTACTATAATAAGCTTATTTTTTTGTTCCCCCCACTATAATAAGCTTATTTTTTCGTTCCCTCCCACTATAATGAGCTTATTTTTTTGTTCCCTCCCACTATAATAAGCTTATTTTTTCGTTCCCTCCCACTATAATAAGCTTTTTTTTTTTTCCCCCCCACTATAATAAGCTTATTTTTTCGTTCCCTCCCACTAAAATAAGCTTATTTTTCGTTCCCTCCCACTATAATAAGCTTACTTTTTTTGTTCCCTCCCACTATAATAAGCTTATTTTTTCGTTCCTCCCACTACAATAAGCTTACTTTTTTGTTCCCCCCACTATAATAAGCTTATTTTTCGTTCCCTCCCACTATAATAAGCTTATTTTTCGTTCCCTCCCACTATAATAAGCTTACTTTTTTTGTTCCCCCCACTATAATAAGCTTATTTTTTCGTTCCCTCCCACCATAATAAGCTTATTTTTCGTTCCCTCCCACTATAATAAGCTTACTTTTTTGTTCCCCCCACTATAATAAGCTTATTTTTTCGTTCCCTCCCACTATAATAAGCTTATTTTTTCGTTCCCTCCCACTATAATAAGCTTACTTTTTTTGTTCCCTCCACTATAATGAGCTTATTTTTTCGTTCCCTCCCACAATAATAAGCTTATTTTTTTGTTCCCCCCACTATAATAAGCTTATTTTTTCGTTCCCTCCCACTATAATAAGCTTATTTTTTCGTTCCCTCCCACTATAATAAGCTTCCTTTTTCGTTCCCTCCCACTATAATAAGCTTTTTTTTTTGTTCCCTCCCACTATAATAAGCTTACTTTTTCGTTCCCTCCCACTATAATAAGCTTACTTTTTTGTTCCCTCCCACTATAATAAGCTTACTTTTTTTGTTCCCTCCCACTATAATAAGCTTACTTTTTTGTTCCCTCCCACTATAATAAGCTTACTTTTTCGTCCCCTCCCACTATAATAAGCTTACTTTTTTGTTCCCCCCACTATAATAAGCTTACTTTTCGTCCCCTCCCACTATAATAAGCTTACTTTTTTGTTCCCCCCACTATAATAAGCTTACTTTTTCGTCCCCTCCCACTATAATAAGCTTACTTTTTTGTTCCCCCCACTATAATAAGCTTACTTTTTCGTCCCCTCCCACTAAAATAAGCTTACTTTTTCGTCCCCTCCCACTATAATAAGCTTACTTTTTTGTTCCCCCCCACTAAAATAAGCTTACTTTTTCTATTATCATTACCAACAGTCATTTACTTATACTGTTTTTTTATATATATATGTTTTTTACTTATACTATCTTTATCATCTTATAAGAGCCGTGTTTTTGTGGTCCCAGCACCGTCTTGGATTACGAAGACCACTCCAATAACACTGGCTGAAATGTGTGTTATACAGCTTTGTGATATTGTTTGCAATGTTTTGGACTGATTATTATTTCGGCCCCTACCAAGCTTGTCGTGTTTTTGTCGCAGAAACCAATCCGTTTTCAATTGCCAGAAAAAACGGTCTTCGTACCAAGACGATGCTTGGACGACAAAAACACGGCTAAGGCATCATCTTTATTTAATCCCCCCCTTCCCCCCCCGCCCTTTAATCCCCCCCTTTAAACCCCCCCTCCCCCCTCCCCGCCCCGCCCTTTAATCCCCCCCTCCCCGCCCCGCCCTTTAATCCCCCCCCCACCCCCCTCCCCGCCCTTTAATCCCCCCCTCCCCCTCCCCGCCCTTTAACCCCCCCCGCCCCCCCCTCCCCACCTCACCTGTGCTCCACCGCCGCCACCACAAAGCCGTGGGAGGCCAGTTCGCTACACACGGTGCTGTAGATGGACCGGTTGGCGCTGAGGCCGTGCGAGAACACCACCACGGGCCATTGCTGAGACCGCACCAACCCGGCCTCCCACACAGCGGGGGTGGCCACGTTCCCTGTAGTGGGGGGGGGGGTTAGTTGTGTGGTGGTTGTGGTGGTGTGGTGTTTGTGGTGATGGTGATGGTAATGTTAAATAGACAGTAATGATGGTGATGTTAACCCCTTCACGCCCAGATCTTTCCTTTGCTATAAAAAATTGTATGTTGTCGAGCCATAAAATTAAGAAAAGTCACTTAATATACCAAATGAGTTAGTGGACAAGGATACTAAACAGGTCATAGCTATAAAGTATTGCTTATACAGGTTGAAGTT
>JACEEZ010005639.1:350000-357500 GCA_016584305.1 Chionoecetes opilio | reverse complement strand
ATATATATATAGGTAGGAAATTTCGACCCCTAAAAAAAAAAAAAAAAAAAAAAATCTAGGTGTATATATATATAGGTAGGAAATTTCGACCCCTAAAAAAAAAAAAAAAAAAAAAATCTAGGTGTATATATATAGCTAAGAAATTTCGACCCCTAAAAAAAAAAAAAAAAAAAAAAAAATCTAGGTGTATTAGCTAAGAAATTTCGACCCTAAAAAAAAAAAAAAAAAAAAAAAAAATCTAGGTGTATATATATAGCTAGGAAATTTCGACCCCTAAAAAAAAAAAAAAAAAAAAATCTAGGTGTTATATATAGCTAGTAAATTTCGACCCCTAAAAAAAAAAAAAAAAAAAAAAAAAAAATCTAGGTGTATATATATAGCTAGGAAATTTCGACCCCTAAAAAAAAAAAAAAAAAAAAAAAAATCTAGGTGTTATAGCAAGAAATTTCGACCCCTAAAAAAAAAAAGAAAAAAAAAATCTAGGTGTATATTATATATAGGTAGGAAATTTCGACCCCTAAAAAAAAAAAAAAAAAAAAATCTACGTGTATATATATAGCTAAGAAATTTCGACCCCTAAAAAAAAAAAAAAAAAAATAAAAAATCTAGGTTTATAGCTAAGAAATTTCGACCCCTAAAAAAAAAAAAAAAAAAAAAAAAAAAATCTAGGTGTATATATATAGCTAGGAAATTTCGACCCCTAAAAAAAAAAAAAAAAAATCTAGGTGTATATATATAGCTAGTAAATTTCGACCCCTAAAAAAAAAAAAAAAAAAAAAAAAAATCTAGGTGTATATATATAGCTAGGAAATTTCGACCCCTAAAAAAAAAAAAAAAAAAAAAAAATCTAGGTTTTGTTAGGGGGAAGGGAAATTTTCCCCTAAAAAAAAAAAAAAAAAAAAAAAAAACTAGGGTAAAAAAAACAAGAAAACCCAACCCCAAAAAAAAAAAAAAAAAAAAACTGGGAAATATATTAATACTAAGAAAGGGAACCAAAAAAAAAAAAACAAAAAAAAAAAAATCCAAAAGGTGATTTTTTATGGGTAAAAATTTTTGGACCCCCCCCCCCCAAAAAAAAAAAGGTTTTTTAATATAATCCCTGGAAAAACGCCCCCTTAAAAAAAAAAAAAAAAAATTTTGGGTAGGGGTTATGTAGGTGTTCGACAATTTAAAAAAAAAAAAAAAAAAATTTTGGGAAAAATTAGGGGAAAATTCCCCCTAAAAAAAAAAAAAAAAAAATTGGGTGAATATTATATGGGAAAATTTTCCCCCAAAAAAAAAAAAAAAAAAAATTTAAAGGGTAAAATAGTTGGGAAATTTCAACTAAAAAAAAAAAAAAATAAAAAATTTGGGTGAATCAAATTACGGGAAAATTTCGGATTGGGAAGAAAAAGGTAGGAATTTCCCTTACCGAATAATTTTTAAAAGGAGTAAGGGAAAGCTTGATGTTATCCTCGATAATCGGGAGTAAAAAAGTGGGGTGAAAACCCCAAAAAAAGAAAAACAAAACCCCCAAAAAGGGGCCAAAAACACACGGAAAAAGGGGGAAAATAAAATAATAACTAAAGAAAAACCCAAAGTAAGGAATTCCCCCTGAATACAACTCCCGTAAAAAATTATAGTGAATACACAAAGGGCCCCCAAAAAGGTTAAATTTTAATAGGAGAATATTTACAAATTTTGTCAAAATAAAAATTGTTTGGAAATGAAAAAAACATACAAAAAAAAATAAAGGAAAAACTGTCAAAAATCTTTATGGAAAAACAAGGCTGGGTGGAGGGTAAAATTTAAAAAATTCGCCGGGGGGGGCCCAAGGGTACTGTAAAGGGAAAAAAATTTGTGGGTGAATAACAATAAATAAAAGAAAAAGGGGGAAAGTAGAGGGAAACTACTCCAAGATAAAAAACAAAGGAGTAAAAAGAATACCCCAAAAAGGGGGGAAACTACTAAAGATAAAATAAAAGGAGGGGGAAGAAAAAAACCCTAGAAATAAAAAAACTTACAAAGATAAATACAAGGAGTGAAGAAATAGCTCAGGGAATATTTAAAAAACCAGTAAATTCCAAAGGAAAATAAAGCTAGATGTAATACTAAAATAAAATAACAAAGGAGTGAGAAAATAGTGATGAATACTTAACCCCAATAAAAAAAAGGACGTGAGGAATATAGAAAGACTACTACTACCTAAAAAAAGGGAAAGGAAAAGGGAAATAGCTAGAGGAAACAAACTCCCAAGAAAAATAAAAAGGATTAAGAATAGCTAGAAAATTAACTAAAACTAGAAAAAAATAAAAAAGGGAAAAGGGTGAAGAATGCAAAAGATGGGGAATCCCTAAAGAAAAAAATTAAAAGGGAAAGTAAAGGGAATAGCAAAGATGAAATAAAACTACTAGATAAATAAAAGGGAGTGGGGGAAAGGGATAGATGAAACTACTCCCAAAATAAAACAAGGGAAAGTGAAGAATAGCTAGATAAATAAAATACAAGATAAAAAACAAGGAGTGAAAAAATAGAAAAGGATGAATTTTATACACAAGAAAAAACCCCGGGGAAAAGGAAAGAATAAAAAAGAGGGAAACCCAAGAAAAATAAAAGGGACGGGAAAAAAAAGGGTAAAGGAATCCCAAAAAAAAAGAAAAATTTAAAAGGGAGTAAAGGGAATACCAAAAAAGAGATAATACTACAAAGATAAAAAAAGGAGTGAAGAAAGCTAGAGAATATATACCGTAAAACAAGAGTGAAGAAAGCTAGATGAATACTACTACAAGATAAAATACAAGGAGTAAAGAAAGCTAGTTTAATATTTACTACTAGAAAAAACCCCAAGGAGTGAAGAAGTTTGATGAAAAATACTCAAGAAAAAATACAAGGAGTGAAGAATAGTGATGAATACTCCTAAAAGAAAAAACAAGGGGGTGAAAAAATAGCTAAAATAAAATACTACACTAGAAAAAAAAGGAGTAAAGAATAGTAGTTTGAATACTACTACTAATTAAATAAAAGGGAAAGTAAAGAATAGCAGATGAAATATCTACTAGTAAAAACAAGGAGGGGAAGATATGAGTGAATACTACTACAAAAAAAATACAAGGGGGGAAAAGAATAGCTGAGGAATTCCCAATTTTTAAGAAAATTTAAAAAGGAGTGAAGAAAGCTGGGAAAATTTACTACCTAGATAAATACAAAAGGATGAAAAATTAGCTAAAAGATACTACATTTAGAAAAAAACAAGGAGTAAAAGAATAGTAGAAAATTTATACTACAAGAAAATAAAAAGGAGTGAAAAAATTAGCTAGAGAATACTATACAAGATAAATACAAGGAGGAAAAAATTAAGCAGATAAAATACTAAACAAGAAAAAATACAAGGAGGAAGAATAGGCAGAGGAATACTAATACAAGATAAATAAAAGGAGGAAGAATAGCTAGATAATACTTCACAGATAAATAAAAGGGGAAAAAAATAGCTAGAGAATACTCCCACAAGAAAAAATACAAGGAGGAAGAATAGCTAGAGGGAATAAAAAAAACAAGATAAAAAAAGGAGGAAAAAAGCTGGGATAAATACTACACTAGATAAAACAAGGAGTAAAGAATGCTAGTGAATACATACTAGAAAAAATAAAAGGGAAAGTGAAAAATAGTAGAGGGAATATTCCCTACAGAAAAAAAGGAGTGAAGAATAGCTAGATGAATACTACTACTAGATAAATACAAGAGTGAAGAATAGCTAGATGAATACTACTACTAGATAAATACAAGGAGTGAAGAATAGCTAGATGAATACTACTACTAGATAAATACAAGGAGTGAAGAATAGCTAGATGAATACTACTACAAGATAAATACAAGGAGTGAAGAATAGCTAGATGAATACTACTACTAGATAAATACAAGGAGTGAAGAATAGCTAGATGAATACTACTACTAGATAAATACAAGGAGTGAAGAATAGCTAGATGAATACTACTACTAGATAAATACAAGGAGTGAAGAATAGCTAGATGAATACTACTACTAGATAAATACAAGGAGTGAAGAATAGCTAGATGAATACTACAAGATAAATACAAGAGTGAAGAATAGCTAGATGAATACTACTACAAGATAAATACAAGGAGTGAAGAATAGCTAGATGAATAATACTACTAGATAAATACAAGGAGTGAAGAATAGCTAGATGAATACTACTACTAGATAAATACAAGGAGTGAAGAATAGCTAGATGAATACTACTACTAGATAAATACAAGGAGTGAAGAATAGCTAGATGATACTACTATAGATAAATACAAGGAGTGAAGAATAGCTAGATGAATACTACTACAAGATAAATACAAGGAGTGAAGAATAGCTAGATGAATACTACTACAAGATAAATACAAGGAGTGAAGAATAGCTAGATGAATACTACTACTAGATAAATACAAGGAGTGAAGAATAGCTAGATGAATACTACTACTAGATAAATACAAGGAGTGAAGAATAGCTAGATGAATACTACAAGATAAATACAAGGAGTGAAGAATAGCTAGATGAATACTACTACAAGATAAATACAAGGAGTGAAGAATAGCTAGATGAATACTACTACAAGATAAATACAAGGAGTGAAGAATAGCTAGATGAATACTACTACTAGATAAATACAAGGAGTGAAGAATAGCTAGATGAATACTACAAGATAAATACAAGGAGTGAAGAATAGCTAGATGAATAATATAAGAAATTAAGAATATCTAGGTAAATACTACTACAAGATAAATACAAGGGATGAAGACTAGCTGTGTGGCTACAACAGGTTGGGCCCCAGACATAACTACGTCACGGTTTGTTTACATCGGTGCATTGTGGGGATAAGGCGGGGTCACCGCGGGTGGACCTACGAAGGGAAAACTACGGCGATGGAAGAATTTAGAGTTATTTTGCGCGAAATTGATATTCCAGGTGCTATATTACTGTGTTCTGTTCTCGCTGACAACACTATAGAGAAGACCTGAGGTAATGGCTGATGTGCAGAGGCTTCTAAACCAAGAAAACAGAGTCATAACAGAGCCTCGTCCAAAGGTAAGCAACTGGTAGGTACGTAATGTGTCCCTACCACTTGCTTACTTCTTAATGAGACTCTGCTGTGACTGTTTTCCTGGTTTAGAAGCCTTTGCACATCAATCATCACCTCAGGTCTTCTCTATGTTGTCAGCGAGCACGGAAATATAGCACCTGGAATATCAATTTCGACCGCAACAACTCGAAATTTTTTCATCGCCGTAGGCTTCTCTTTGTAGGTTGTACATATTCATGGTTATGATTGAATTAAAATACCTTATTAATTGAGTTCCTTTTGTTGTCTTTCCTCATAATAAGTAGTGATACATCATGGTTTAAGTGTTACTTGACGAGCCAATGCATACTCTTGAGTCTATACCACGGTTACCGGTCATTTCGCCCACACGTCAATTCGCCCACAAGACATTTCGCCCACATGTAAGAGTCAATTCGCCAACATGTAAGAGTCAATTCGCCCACTCTAAAGTCAATTCGCCCACACGATCCATGTCACGGAGTCATGGAGTCACATATCTTCCTCTAGCAGAAATGGAATGAACCACCTTGGGCGAAATGACGGTAAATTTCTAGTGTTTGACCATACTCGCCCACTTCCCCCAAACAAGTTTGGGGACCTGGGGAATGCGGGTTTCGGGTGGGGAACAAATTATGCGTCGGAAACACGTAATTAAAGAGTTGTGTAGGGGGGTAAAATTCCCTAGATCTAGGGTAATTTCCTTATGTCTAGAGAAAATTGCTAATCAAAATAAACCTAACCAAATCAAAATTAAGCTACCCTAGCAGGGGGCTTGACCCACCGATAACCTAACCTAACCTAACCAAATCTAACCCAACAAAATCTAACCTAACCTAACCTAACCTAACCAAATCTAACCTATCCTAACCTAACAAAATCTAACCTAACCTAACCTAACCTAACCTAACCAAATCTAACCTAACCTCCTAGCGGGGGGGTTGGGAGGGTTCTCGACACACTAAACAAATATAACCTAACCTCCTAGCGGGGAGGTTGGGGGGGTTGGCAAGGATGGGTAATGTCATGGTTATGCAACTTGTTTATGGATGGAGTAATAAGATAAATCAAAGCAAAATCTAACCTAACCATTACCGTCAGCGAGTTTTCCCGATTTGTGTAGGGATAAAAATATCCCTTACACATCCTTACCTCAGGTACCATGAGGTAAGGATGGGTAATGTCACCGTGGTTATGCTACTTGTTTATGGATGGTGTAATAAGATAAATCAAAGCAAAGGTTGGTGATGTTGGTACAGGTATCCGGTCATTTCGCCCACATGCCATTTCGCCACACCATGGAGTCATTTCGCCCACAGGTCAATTCGCCCACACTATGGAGTCTAGGAGCTAGAAGGTTAGGTTATATTTGTTTAGTGTGTCGAGAACCCCCCCACCCCCTCGCTAGGAGGTTAGGTTAGATTTGTTTAGGTTAGGTTAGGGTAAGTTAGATTTGGGTAGGTTAGGTTAGATTTTGTTAGGTTAGATTTGGTTAGGTTAGGTTTGCTTAGGTTAGGTTATCGGTGGGTCAAGCCCCCTGCTAGGGTAGGTTAATTTTGGTTAGGTTAGGTTTATTTTGGGTAGGCAATTTTCTCTAGACATAAGGAAATTACCCTAGATCTAGGGAATTTTACCCCCCTACACAACTCTTTAATTACGTGTTTCCGACGCATAATTTGTTCCCCACCCGAAAACCCCGCATTCTCACAGGTCCCCAAACTTGTTTGGGGGAAGTGGGCGAGTATGGTCAAACACTAGAAATTTACCGTCATTTCGCCCAAGGTGGTTCATTCCATTTCTGCTAGAGGAAGATATGTGACTCCATGACTCCGTGACATGGATCGTGTGGGCGAATTGACTTTAGAGTGGGCGAATTGACTCTTACATGTTGGCGAATTGACTCTTACATGTGGGCGAAATGTCTTGTGGGCGAATTGACGTGTGGGCGAAATGACCGGTAACCGTGGTATAGACTCAAGAGTATGCATTGGCTCGTCAAAGTAACACTTAAACCATGATGTACCACTACTTATTATGAGAAAGACAAACAAAAGGAACTCAATTAATAAGGTATTTTAATTCAATCATAACCATGAATATGTACAACCTACAAAGAGAAGCCTACGACGATGAAAAAAATTTCGAGTTGTGCGGTTCGAAATTGATATTCCAGGTGCTATATTTCCGTGCTCGCTGACAACATAGAGAAGACCTGAGGTGATGATTGATGTGCAAAGGCTTCTAAACCAGGAAAACAGTCACAGCAGAGTCTCATTAAGAAGTAAGCAAGTGGTAGGGACACATTACGTACCTACCAGTTGCTTACCTTTGGACGAGGCTCTGTTATGACTCTGTTTTCTTGGTTTAGAAGCCTCTGCACATCAGCCATTACCTCAGGTCTTCTCTATAGTGTTGTCAGC
>JACEEZ010005639.1:342500-345000 GCA_016584305.1 Chionoecetes opilio | reverse complement strand
GGTATGGAGTAAAGAGATGGGAGGGTATGGAGGAGGATAGGAGGAGGAGTTGGAGGGATGAAAGGAAGGATAGGAGAAATGTGAGTTTATGGAAAGGAGGATAGGGAGGATAGGTGGAAGGGAGGGTATGGAGTAAAGAGATGAGAGGGTATGGAAGAGGATAGGAGGAGGAGGAGGAGGAGGAGGGAGGAAAGGAAGGATAGGAGAAATGTGAGTTTATGGAAAGGAGGATAGGGAGGATAGGGAGGATAGGTGGAAGGGGAGGGTATGGGGTACAGAGATGGGAGGGTATGGAGGAGGGTAGGAGGAGGAGGAGGAGGAGGAGGAGGAGGAGGAGAGGTAAAATGAGAATGTATTAAGACGAATGAAGGAGTAAGAGCTGTGGTAAGAGGAAAGGAGTAGTAAGGGGAGAGTAAGGAGTAAGGATAGAAGGGATAGATTAAGGAGTAAGGATAGAAGGGATAGATTAAGGAGTACAGAGATGGGAGTTTATGGAAGAGGGTAGGAGGAGGAGGAGGAGGAGGAGGAGGAGGAGGAGGAGGAGGAGGAGGAGGAGGAGGAGGAAGGGAGAGACACAAGAAGAACAGCAGAAAATTCGAATATACAATAAGACAGGCAACAGTCAAATAAATAAAAAAAATAAAAAAAACACAGAAACATGCAAATAAGATAAGGTACATAAAAAAAACCACTCTAAATATCAAAACACTTCAAATAAACCACATCAATATATAAAAGACACTTTAAAAAACCCATATCAATTTTAAAAGCACTTAAACCCCCCCAAAAAAAACTTATAAAACCCACATATAAATAAAAAAAATAAAAAAAAACATTCAAAAAATTTAAAAATCTTAAAAAAAACATTAAATAAACCACATATATCTAAAAAAAAAAAAAAAAAAAAAAAAATACCACATATCTAAAAAAAAAACACAAAAAAACATGTCTCATTAAACCTCAAGAAAAATAACCTGGATTAGCTATTTACAATTTTTTTTAACAATCTACAAAGTATTCATAGTAATTACTTCATACATACAATCTGGTCTTCATACTAGCAAAGGTGGTAAGCTATAAAGTAACCCAGTGTGTGTGTGTGTATTGACCTAGTTGTATTGACCTAGTTGTATTCACCTAGTTGTAACATACAGGAAAATAGCTATGCTCGTACTGTCCCGTCTCCAAATCTACTATTATCCAGCTTGCCTTTGAAGTCCTGAATACTTCTTGCATTAATCACTTTTGCATCAAGGTTGTTCCAGGCTTCTAGGCTTCTATACAGGAAGCTGTATTTTTTTATGTCCCTCTTGCATGTTGTCCTTTTCAATTTCTTCTCATGACCTCTTGCACTTCTGTCGTCCCACACAAACAGATCTTTTTTCCAGACCCATTGATGCTCTATACACTGCTATAAAATCTCCCCTTTCTCTTCTTTTCTCAAGAGTTTAGTCTTGAAAGTCTTTCCTCATATGTTAAATCTCTCAGGCTTGGAGCCATTTTTGTGGCTGCTCTTTGTATTCTCTCAATGCTTCCTTATATCCTTCTTTTTATGTGGTGACCAAATCACTGCCGCATATTCCAACCTTGGTCGAATCAAAGATGTTATCAATTTCTTAATCATCTCTTCATCCAGATATTTGAATGCCATTCTTATATTCCTCAGCAACTGGTATGTATCTCCTGTGATCTTGTTTATATGCTTCTCTGGTGACAAATTATCCGTAATCCATACTCCCAAATCTTTTTCGACCTTTGTTTTGATTATCCATTCATTTCCCATCGAATACTTTCCTCTCTGTCTCTTTTTGCTACTGCCCATTTCCATCACTTTACACTTTTTAGCATTAAACTCCATTTTCCATAGTTGACTCCATCTGAAAATCTTATCTAGATCCTTTTGTGTGTGTGTGTGTGTGTGTGTGTGTGTGTGTGTGTGTGTGTGTGTGTGTGTGTGTGTGTGTGTGTGTGTGTGTGTGTGTGTGTGTGTGTGTGTGTGTGTGTGTGTGTGATGCCGTGATAGCAAGCAGGAAAGAGATTTCTGATTTGATTATATAATTAAGTATGCATTTGGGGAAAGAGGGGAAATGTGAGGGAAAAGAGGGGAGATGAGAGGGGAGTGAGGGGAGATAAGAGGGAAAAGGGGGAGATTATTGGGTAAGAGGGGAAATGGGGGAAAGAGGGGAATGTGAGGGAAATGCTAGGGAAATGTGAGGAAAAGAGGGGAAATGTGAGGGAAACGAGGGGATATGAGGGAAAAGAGGGAAATGTGAGGGGAAATGCTAGGGAAAAAGAGGGAAAAGGGGAGATGTGAGGAAAAGAGGGGAATGTGAAGGAAAAGAGGGAGATATGAAGGAAAAGGGGAGATGTGAAGGAAAAGAGGGAATGTGAATGAAGAGGGAATTGATGGAAACGAGGGGAAATGTGAGGGAAAAGAGGGGAAAGAGATGCGATGAGAGGGGAAATGTGAAGGAAAAGAGGGGAGATGTGAGGGAAAAGA
>JACEEZ010005639.1:315000-337500 GCA_016584305.1 Chionoecetes opilio | reverse complement strand
GCAAGCTCCAATTCAAATTTTCATCTATATGGACCCCAAGGAATTTTGTATGAGTTACACTTTTAATAATTTCACCCTCTAAGAACAGTGGAGGGAGATGATTGTTTAAGGAACGATTTTGAAAGAGGATATAGTTAGTTTTGGAAGTATTAAGTTTTAATTTGTTAGTTTTTATCCATTGATTAATTAATTCTAGTTCTATAGTTAAACTTTTGTGTAAATTTAGTATATCCTTATCCGCTAATAGCAAGTTGGTATCATCAGCATATATAGTATATTTGAACTTGGAACTAGCATTTGCAATATCATTTATGTAAACAAGAAAAAGTAATGGTCCTAGAATAGATCCTTGTGGTACTCCTGTGGTTATAGTTTTTGAAGAAGAGTAATTACCATTACAATACACTGACTGTGACCTATTGCTTAAATAGCTTTCAAAAAGTTGCAGTGGTACACTGCACTGAACAAAAAGTTGTGTGTGTGTGTGTGTGTGTGTGTGTGTGTGTGTGTGTGTGTGTGTGTGTGTGTGTGTGTGTGTGTGGTGTGTGTGTGTGTGTGTGTGTGTGTTGTGTGTGTGTGTGTGTGTGTGTGTGTGTGTGTGTGTGTGTGTGTGTGTGTGTGTGTGTGTGTGTGTGTGTGTGTGTGTGTGTGTGTGTGTGTGTGTGTGTGTGTGTGTGTGTGTGTGTGTGTGTGTGTGTGTGTGTGTGTGTGTGTGTGTGTGTGTGTGTGTGTGTGTGTGTGTGTGTAGTTGTATTTTACAGGGCCTGAGGTACACTTTTATGGCCCCGTCTTCATAGCTATATTTTTATTTTGCTTTCTCAGTGCTTGTGTGTGTGTGTTGTGTGTGTGTGTGTGTGTGTGTGTGTGTGTGTGTGTGTGTGTGTGTGTGTGTGTGTGTGTGTATTGAATCATAAGGTAGTAATTGAATGATATGTATGCGTGTATGATTTAATAATATATCTCGACATGCTCCCAGCCAGGCAGGCTAATAAATACCTATGAAAATAAAGAACACAGAATAAATGAATTACTTATAGTATTAATTATAGTATGAAGGAAGAAAGAAAGAAAGAAAGAAAGAAAGAAAGAAAGGAAGGATGGGAGGAAGAAAGGAAGGAAGGAAGGAAGGGATGAAGGAAGGAAGGAAGGAAGGAAGGAAGGAAGGAAGGAAGGAAGGAAGGAAGGAAGGAAGGAAGGAAGGAATGTATGTAGCCTATGTATGATTGGATGCTCATTATTAAAAAAAACTCAATATTAAAAAAGCACAATATTTGCAGATGCGGATATTTAATTTTAATATTTGCAGATGCGGATATTTAATTTCAATATTTGCGGATGAGGATATTTAATTTCAATATTTGCAGATGCGGATATTTAATTTCAATATTTGCGGATGAGGATATTTAATTTCAATATTTGCAGATGCGGATATTTAATTTCAATATTTGCGGATGAGGATATTTAATTTCAATATTTGCGGATGAGGATATTTAATTTCAATATTTGCAGATGCGGATATTTAATTTCAATATTTGCAGATGCGGATATTTAATTTCAATATTTGCGGATGAGGATATTTAATTTCAATATTTGCAGATGCGGATATTTAATTTCAATATTTGAAGATGCGGATATTTAATTTCAATATTTGCATTTGAGGATATTTAATTTCAATATTTGCAGATGAGGATATTTAATTTCAATATTTCCAGATGCGGATATTTAATTTCAATATTTGCACATGAGGATATTTAATTTCAATATTTGCGGATGCGGATATTTAATTTCAATATTTGCACATGAGGATATTTAATTTCAATATTTGCGGATGAGGATATTTAATTTCAATATTTGCGGATGAGGATATTTAATTTCAATATTTGCAGATGAGGATATTTAATTTCAATATTTGTAGATGCGGATATTTAATTTCAATATTTGCACATGCGGATATTTAATTTCAATATTTGCACATGCGGATATTTAATTTCAATATTTGCAGATGAGGATATTTAATTTTAATATTTGCAGATGCGGATATTTAATTTCAATATTTGCGGATGAGGATATTTAATTTCAATATTTGCAGATGCGGATATTTAATTTCAATATTTGCGGATGAGGATATTTAATTTCAATATTTGCAGATGCGGATATTTAATTTCAATATTTGCGGATGAGGATATTTAATTTCAATATTTGCGGATGAGGATATTTAATTTCAATATTTGCAGATGCGGATATTTAATTTCAATATTTGCAGATGCGGATATTTAATTTCAATATTTGCGGATGAGGATATTTAATTTCAATATTTGCAGATGCGGATATTTAATTTCAATATTTGAAGATGCGGATATTTAATTTCAATATTTGCATTTGAGGATATTTAATTTCAATATTTGCAGATGAGGATATTTAATTTCAATATTTCCAGATGCGGATATTTAATTTCAATATTTGCACATGAGGATATTTAATTTCAATATTTGCGGATGCGGATATTTAATTTCAATATTTGCACATGAGGATATTTAATTTCAATATTTGCGGATGAGGATATTTAATTTCAATATTTGCGGATGAGGATATTTAATTTCAATATTTGCAGATGAGGATATTTAATTTCAATATTTGTAGATGCGGATATTTAATTTCAATATTTGCACATGCGGATATTTAATTTCAATATTTGCACATGCGGATATTTAATTTCAATATTTGCAGATGAGGATATTTAATTTCAATATTTGCACATGAGGATATTTAATTTCAATATTTGCAGATGCGGATATTTAATTTCAATATTTACAGATGAGGATATTTAATTTCAATATTTGCACATGAGGATATTCAATTTCAATATTTGCAGATGCGGATATTTAATTTCAATATTTGTAGATGAGGATATTTAATTTCAATATTTGCGGATGAGGATATTTAATTTCAATATTTGCAGATGCGGATATTTAATTTCAATATTTGCACATGAGGATATTTAATTTCAATATTTGCGGATGAGGATATTTAATTTCAATATTTGCAGATGAGGATATTTAATTTCAATATTTGCGGATGAGGATATTTAATTTCAATATTTGCAGATGAGGATATTTAATTTCAATATTTGTAGATGAGGATATTTAATTTCAATATTTGCAGATGAGGATATTTAATTTCAATATTTGCAGATGAGGATATTTAATTTCAATATTTGCATTTGAGGATATTTAATTTCAATATTTGCAGATGAGGATATTTAATTTCAACATTTGCATTTGAGGATATTTAATTTCAATATTTGTAGATGAGGATATTTAATTTCAATATTTGTAGATGAGGATATTTAATTTCAATATTTGCGGATGCGGATATTTAATTTCAATATTTGCCGATGTGGATATTTAATTT
Source organism: Chionoecetes opilio (assembly GCA_016584305.1). Classification (NCBI taxonomy): domain Eukaryota; kingdom Metazoa; phylum Arthropoda; class Malacostraca; order Decapoda; family Majidae; genus Chionoecetes; species Chionoecetes opilio. The sequence goes on along the minus strand of JACEEZ010005639.1, from coordinate 334,089 downwards.
CAATATTTGCAGATGAGGATATTTAATTTCAATATTTGTAGATGAGGATATTTAATTTCAATATTTGCAGATGAGGATATTTAATTTCAATATTTGCAGATGAGGATATTTAATTTCAATATTTGCATTTGAGGATATTTAATTTCAATATTTGCAGATGAGGATATTTAATTTCAATATTTGCAGATGCGGATATTTAATTTCAATATTTGCAGATGAGGATATTTAATTTCAATATTTGCGGATGAGGATATTTAGTTTCAATATTTGCATTTCAGGATATTTCATTTCAATATTTGCCGATGTGGATATTTAATTTCAATATTTGCCGATGAGGATATTTAATTTCAATATTTGCCGATGAGGATATTTAATTTCAATATTTGCCGATGTGGATATTTAATTTCAATATTTGCCGATGCGGATATTTAATTTTAATATTTGCAGATGAGGATATTTAGTTTCAATATTTGCATTTGAGGATATTTCATTTCAATATTTGCCGATGTGGATATTTAATTTCAATATTTGCCGATGAGAATATTTAATTTCAATATTTGCAGATGCGGATATTTAATTTCAATATTTGCAGATGAGGATATTTAATTTCAATATTTGTAGATACGGATATTTAATTTCAATATTTGCCGATGAGGATATTTAATTTCAATATTTGTCGATGAGGATATTTAATCTCAATATTTGCAGATGCGGATATTTAATTTCAATATTTGCATTTGAGGATATTTAATTTCAATATTTGTAGATGAGGATATATTTTAATTTCAATATTTGCAGATGCGGATATTTAATTTCAATATTTGCATTTGAGGATATTTAATTTCAATATTTGCATTTGAGGATATTTAATTTCAATATTTGCAGATGAGGATATTTAATTTCAATATTTGCATTTGAGGATATTTAATTTCAATATTTGCATTTGAGGATATTTAATTTCAATATTTGCAGATGGATATTTAATTTCGATATTTGCATTTGAGGATATTTAATTTCAATATCTGCATTTGAGGATATTTAATTTCAATATTTGCGGATGAGGATATTTAATTTCAATATCTGCATTTGAGGATATTTAATTTCAATATTTGCGGATGAGGATATTTAATTTCAATATTTGTAGATGAGGATATTTAATTTCAATATTTGCGGATGAGGATATTTAATTTCAATATTTGCGGATGAGGATATTTAATTTCAATATTTGCGGATGAGGATATTTAATTTCAATATTTGCGGATGAGGATATTTAATTTCAATATTTGCGGATGAGGATATTTAATTTCAATATTTGCATTTGAGGATATTTAATTTCAATATTTGCGGATAAGGATATTTAATTTCAATATTTGCGGATGAGGATATTTAATTTCAATATTTGCGGATGAGGATATTAATTTCAATATTTGCGGATGCGGATATTTAATTTCAATATTTGCAGATGAGGATATTTAATTTCAATATTTGCAGATGAGGATATTTAATTTCAATATTTGCACATGAGGATATTTAATTTCAATATTTGCAGATGCGGATATTTAATTTCAATATTTGCAGATGCGGATATTTAATTTCAATATTTGCAGATGAGGATATTTAATTTCAATATTTGCAGATGCGGATGTTTAATTTCAATATTTGCAGATGAGGATATTTAATTTCAATATTTGCACATGAGGATATTTAATTTCAATATTTGCAGATGAGGATATTTAATTTCAATATTTGTAGATGCGGATATTTAATTTCAATATTTGCAGATGCGGATATTAATTTCAATATTTGAGGATGAGGATATTTCTAGCCATTAAAATGTTTGTCTAATTATTCAAGATAACCACATCGGTCAATGCGGATGTTAAAAATGATGCGGATATTCGGTGCACCTCTACTCTATGCCATTTAAAACTGCTACAATATACTTTTTGAATACAGGTTGATATGGAAAGGTGAAGGATAATTTATTGCAAAAGAAAATTGATATATAGTCTATTTTGTTTATTATGGTCAAAATGCAGTAAGGAAGCCACGCCCCCTGCCTGCCCTTCTATTCTACGGGGCAGCTGATTGGTGCATTCCTGGTATCATCACTACCCATCACAATATCTTCACTACTTAACAGCGGCGTGACCACTGGACAGCAATCTTCACTACAGAGGGTGACAAAATCAAAACACCCTCTGTAGTGAAGATTGCTGTCCAGTGGTCACGCCGCTGTTAAGTAGTGAAGATATTGTGATGGGTAGTGATGATACCAGGAATGCACCAATCAGCTGCCCCGTAGAATAGAAGGGCAGCAGGGGGCGTGGCTTCCTGACTGCATTTTGACCATAATAAAAAAAATAGACTATAGTAAACCGCCGTACGTATCTGTAGCCGCGTTGGTTAAAGATACGTGTCCTTATCTCCAGGCACCCCTATGGCCTATAATCCTTCAAGATGACATACATATATACACACGATACATAACTAATATCACTCCTAAATCCCTTCCTCAATCATATATTATATAGGCATACACAGCTATAGGCCTTGATAAATTAACAAGAATTGGAAGCAGTGAGGTATATAGTTGAGTTGGTAATTAATAAGGAATCATTTATATTGAGTTTACGGAAAATAAAAATACCTCCATCTGAAAAAGCACAAATTTTAGGCAAGGCAAACTAGTCAAGTGTCTCAGAAAATGACGGCGCAGTCCTCGTCCATTTTTACTTAGTTTGCCACTATCACTAAATTGACTTGATATTTCGTATTCTTTAGCCTTAGTAATGAGGTGTCTACTGTATAGCATTGCATTCACTAGCTAACTACATGCCAATCTAAGCGCCTGGCATTATCCTGTACTTATATAACTATAACTATCTTGTAACATCTAAATAATGGTACCAATTTGGGCTAATTGTCCTGTGTGTGTGTGTGTAGCCTACAACACACACACACACACACATACATATATACACACGGCCTAAAAGGTAATGGTCTTTGAAATAATTACCTTGAGTAAAGAATTAATCTCGTCTAGTCCCTGCTGGTGAGATCGGCACGCACACACACACACACAGTCACACACATACATACTGTACGCACACACACACACACACACACGGAGTCACGGACAATGCATAATATCAATGAGGGGAGAGGAAGAGAGGAAAGACAAAGGGTAAAGAAGGGTAGATATATAGGTTGTTAGAAAGAAAAAAAATTAATAATAGTATACCCTTGCATAACACTTCTTCTTCTTCTTCTTGTAACCTGTTCTGCTTATTTTCGCTTTGTAGGTCGTCTGTCAAGCTCGGGGTCGAACTTGACACATATCTTCCTTCTTTGCACAATATGAACTAATTAATAAGAACATAAGAACATATATAAGGAAGCTACAAGAGGCTGGGAGACCTACACGAGGTAGTTCCTGTTACTTTACACTACCTATACTGTATACATCCACCTTACATCCCCGTCCATAACACTGTCCAGCCTCCTTTTAAAACTCCCTAACACTTTCGGTAACTAAACTAAAACTAAAGCTAAACAGAATATGTTATTTTTAGGGTTAACTCCTCTATTTTGACACCCATATATGGTTGTGATTTGTGTGGGGCAGAAAAGGAGGACTTAAAACATTTCTTGTTATGGTGCCCAGCCTACAGTAATGAAAGAAAGAAAAGTGCGAGGCTACAACCACCTTACCTAGAGGAGGAAGAGGCTATAGTGGGGCAGTATTTGTGTGGAGAGGGGAATGGGGAAGAAGCAAAAAGAACAATCAACAGTTTTTGGATGACCCGAGAAAATAAGAAGAAAGAAAAAGAAAGAAACTAATCTGAACTATATGTTTTGTGGTTAAGATGAGGGGAGACAAGATATATTTCCCTTCTTTTGCCTTTGTCTGGGCTGAGTGTGTTAGTTCCCCTTACATCACCCATCACGGTACATAGTGATAACAGTGTACCGTAGATAACACGTACTATAGTCGCCAGTCAATCGCCACTGCACTAATGTCGCCAGGGAAAATATATTACGAATTTTAGCATCCCTGCAAACTTTTATGTGCCACTTAAGAGACATGCACAGTAGGGGCTATAGTTCATATTAATTATAAGTAGTACATCACAACATGTCTTCAGTGGCACATACAAGTCTGTAGTGATGCTAAAATTCGTAATATATTGTGCCTGGCGACATTAGTGCAGTGGGAAGTGACTGGCGACTATAGTGTTATCTACGGTAGGTATCACGCTTATAACTTTTTTTAGACCAAGCTTGAAAGATGAGAAAAGAACAGTTATCGAAATCATGCACAAACACGTAGTCTTCATAGGAACTTGGGACCTTGAAAGATATGAGGAAAGAACAGATATCAAATTTCTGCCACAAACATAGACTGACAGGAACAATTGCTACCGTAGATAACACGTAAGTCGCCAGGACAACGTTTTTTTTTTATTTACAGACATGTGGTGGCGTTAATACTTATGTAGCTACACATTTCGACATCCATGATTTCAGAAAAGTTACAAGGGGCTATCTGGAGAGTCGATCTGTGTCATTTTGTGTCTTCATCTAGCTGTGTCATAGTATGGCTATAAATAAACAAATTACAAATATATCACCTGAGTGGCGACCTGCACTAAGATTGCCAATTAGTGTTTATGTTCTGAGTGTCCTCTCACCGTCGTCGTCGCCCGAAAAAAAACGAGTAGCGAAATTTGAAACCGTATATACTTGCAGATATAAAGCATAAAACAACGCTGAAACAGGGTTCATATATATATATATATATATATAATATATATATATATATATAAGAGAGAGAGAGAGAGAGAGAGAGAGAGGAGAGAGAGAGAGAGAGAGAGAGAGAGAAGAGAGAGAGAGAGAGAGAGAGAGAGAAGAGAGATGAGAGAGAGAGAGGAGGAGGAAGAGAGAGGAGAGAGAGGAGAGAGAGGAAGAGAGAGGAGAGAGAGAGAGAAGAGAGAGAGAGAGGAGAGAGAGAGAGAGGAGAGAGAGAGAGAGAGAGAGAGAGAGAGAGAGAGAGAGAGAGGACGAGAGAGAGAGAGAGAGAGGAGAGAGAGAGAGAGAGGAGAGAGAGAGAGAGAGCGAGAGAGCAGAGAAGAGAGGAGAGAAGAGAGAGAGAGAGGAGTAAGAGAAGAGAAGGAGAGAAAGACGAGAAGGAGAGAGAGAAGAGAGAGAGAGAGTCATGATATAAACTACGTACTGTGTATTATCTTCAGTGGCACATACACATCATAAGTGATGCTATATCATTCGTAATAAATGGCGGTTGGCGACATTATTGCAGCTGGCGACTAAAGTGTTATCTACGGTAGGAGCTTGAAAGATATGCAGGAATAGAACAGTTATCAAATATCTGCTCCGAACGGACGTCAGCCAAGGTGGAGATTCGTTTATCTATCTGCCGCCACGCTGGGTTTCCGCTCGTCGCCTCCCGCCACTGTGTCCTGAGACCCGAGCGTCGCCATGTGGGTATCCTGGTGGCTCCTGGCTTGCCTCCTGGGTGTGGCGGTGCGCCCTTCCACCTCCACCACACAATGCCCCTGGGAACCACTAAAGACTGAGACGTTTTCCCAAGTACCTCAAACCATCACAATCAAATCCACGGGCAATGCATACAGCAAACTGACGGTGACAATCGTTGACAGGAACTCCACAAAATATACCCCAGACATAAATCCTAATCCCTACACCCTTCGCATGAGCTGCGAAGACGACACCTGCAGATACGACCTCTTACAAGACAACAGCATAGTCTCAAACAAATCCAAGCACGTGACTGACTTTAAGGAATTCATCGTGACGGGAGAACACTTGCACTGGTCACGAAACTGCGTTGATGACACTACTACTACATGGACATCAACTACCACCACTACCTTCTCGCCGGCCAAACTACCACCCTCAACCACCACCACAGCAACCAACACCTCCACAGCAACCACCACCACCACAGCAACCACCACCACCACAGCAACCAACACCACCACAGCAACCAACACCACCACAACCACCACCACCAAGCCACCTACCAGGACTTCATCTGTTTCCCGCACCACTATTGGCATCATAATATTCGTGTTGCTTACTGCATTACTCTGTCTTTGCTATCTGTACCGCAGGCGTCTTCACTCTGCGGTCTTCGAAGTGAGGACCCACGCTCGCTTGCTCCTCAGTGGACGCAGGGAGGTGGAGGTGGAGCAGGAGACACCGGTGTAATGTGGAAGATGAATGAGTGTGGATTGCTGTCTCTCTTCAATTATTACTCAAAATCCACCTCTATTACCATCATTACTTCTTTTTCTTCTCCTCCTTCAACCACTACTACAACAAATCGAGAACGGGAACGAGTATATGGATTGCTCTCTCTCTCTCTCTCTCTCTCTCTCTCTCTCTCTCTCTCCTCTCTCTCTCTCGAATTATTACTCGAAATCCACTTCTATTACTACCAATTCCCCTCCTTATCCTACTACGTCTACTACTACTACTACTACTACTACTACTACTACTTCTACTTCTACTACTACTACTACTACAAATCAATGTAACTGAATCAATTTTGCTATTCAATGATTCGCAAATTAATTAAGCTCAGTATAATATTTTTTTCTGGAGGTAACAAAGAGGCTACATTTTCTTGTCATTGTGTATTTGCTTCAATCTTGATGTATTTTCTTGTCAGTGTTCTTGTTTCATGACGTCATTTAATTGTTCTTGAAGGATTCGTTTTTGAGTTTGTTAATTGTGATTGCATTTTTTGGTGATGATAAAATAATTAATGTTTGCAAATAAATGACTAGAGAACAATATTTCCTTGTTTTACGAACCTATTTATGGAAAACAGGTTGATATTATGTATGATGGAGAAATTAAATACGACAACAATATGAATTACATTAAAATTGGAAAGGGAAAATAAATATATGGCAAGCACACACACACACACACAACACACACACACACACACACATACACATACACACACACACACATACATACATACATACATACACGCACACACACACACACACACACACACATTTGATGAAGCATGAAACTATAGAGACAGTACAAAGAGAAGTAACAGTGAATAGCAACCCATAATTCGTAGATCTAAAAAATAAATAGGGAGAAACTGGTTCACAAATAGGGTGGTGAAGGATTAGAATGGACTCAGTCGTGGGGTATATAATAGTGCGGCGTCAATAGGGAGCTTTAAAAGGAGGCTAGACAGCTTAATTTATGGATGGGGATGAAAGGTGGATGTAGGTCCCTAGTGTTAACCCTTTGAGACCCAGAACTTACGTAATTTCCATTGTAATTTGGGTACCATTAGACGATTTTTAGTGAACATAAGTAATATTTTATAGATATGACCTGTTTAGTATCCTTGTCCAATAGTTAATTTGGTAGATTCAGTCACTTTTCGTAGTTTTATGGCTCGACAACAGACAATTCTATATAGCAAAGGTAAAATCTGGGTCTCAAGGGGTTAATGTAGCTTTTTATTTTCTCACGTTCTAATGTAACCTACAGAAGCTTTATGCTATGAAGAAAAATTGGAAAAGTTAAGATTTCCTAGGCTGGAGAAAAAAAGGGAGAGCTAGGAGACATGATTTTGATGTATAAATTATGTGTAACAGAATACATAAATAGATAAATACACATACATACATACATATATACATACATCTGAGAATTACCTATCTTATCCCATGATTCGGGGAGAACAAACAGCCTTATTCCAGTAGCTGTATCTCTTCCCGTCTCTCTTGTATCACCTCTCTCCCTCCCTTCCTTCCTTCTTTGCTATCTCCTCCTCCTCCCTCTCTTCCTTCCTCCATTGCCATCTCCTTCTCCTCCTCTTCCTCATCACTCTCTTTCCCTTTTTCATCTCTCTCCCTTCCTCCATTGTTCTCCTCCTCTTCCTCTCTTCTTCTCGTTCTCATTTCCCTCCCTCCCTTCCTCCTTTGCTATCTCCTCCCCATCTTCCTTCTCTTTTCATCTCTCCTCCTTCTCTGTTCCTCTCTTCTCTTGCTCATCTCCCTCCCTTCGTCCTTCCATTGATATGTCCTCCTCCTCTTCTTCTTCTTCCTCATCTCTCTCCTCCTTCTCTCACTATGTCTTGACAAGATAAAACAATATAGCAAGAACGAAACATTCCTCAAAGTCTAAACTCTTCACCCATCACAATTATTTAAGATACGCGGTAATATTTTGATTTTCGCAGAAGACCTTATTTACGGGGTCACAAATAAACGCCATGATCTATTATTTATTTTGTTTATCTTTTAAGGAGTAACTCTATGAACTGTATTAGTATTAGTATGTTATAATGGGTAGTTTTTTTATTTCTTTACTGCACAGTGAGGTATAGGTGTCTTGCACGTGACGTCACAGCCCTTGTTGTGGCTGTGACAGACGCGTCTTCAAGCCAAATGCCGCCCGTCGGAGCGAGCTGGAGGACCAACAAACTCCACTTGCCGCCCGTGTTTGCCAGCTTATGGTCATTTTCCCCTACCAAATATATGTTTATCAATATAAAAGGCATACTGTTATCTTCGGAAATGTTTGTTCTGTAATATTATCAAATAAAAAACCGTAAAACACACTAAAGAAAGGCCATTATGAGACTCAAGAAATATGCGTGAACTTAATATTCACCAGCGCCAGCTCCCATTTAATATTTTGCGAGAATTTTTTTTACATGGAGAATATCAATAGAAGCGGACTTTCATTAACTTTCCATTGATATATTTCGTTATCTGATAAATGAATTAGAACCATGCATACATTAGCGTTAACTAGATAAATAACCATGAAATCGGGTAATTTTTTCCCGATTGATGAGGATATTTATTTAGTTAACGCTAATTTATGCATGCTGCTAATTCATTTATCAGATAACGAAATATATCAATGGAAAGCTAATGAAATTCCGCTTCTATTGATATTCTCCATGTAAAAAGTTTTCCCGCAAAATATTAAATGGCGAAGTTTAATAATATAATATTAAGTTCATGCATATGTCTTGAGTGTCTCATAATGGCATTTATTTAGCGTGTTTTACGTTTTTTTATTTGATAATATTACAGAACAAACATTTCCGAGGATGACAGTATACCTTTTATACTGATAAACATATATTTGGTAGGGGAAAATTACCATAAGCTGGCAAACACGGGCGGCAAGTGGAGTTTGTTGGTCCTCCAGCTCGCTCCGACGGGCGGCATTTGGCTTGAAGACGCTAGGTCGTGACGTCAGTGCAAGACACCTATAGGGAGCGAGTTCCTGTTCCCACTGAGTGTTATCGTACAAGGCTTCCTGTCTCTCGATAACGTCATACCTTACCCCAAAAATTATCGTACTTGAAAAATATGAACATGTATATATATATCCTTACATAAAAAACACACGAATAAGATACACATACACATATATGCATGGATAAATACACAAATGAATACGAAATAGTGTAAGTAAATAAGAAAATAAAAATGAATAGGAATTTTTTTTTAAGTAAATAACATATGAATATGTATAGAAGTATATAGATAAATCCTTTGGTAATAATGAATAATATAAGGAAATAATAATGATTGATTGATTGTAAGGCCAAATAAGGGGAAATGTGCCAGACATCAGAGGTGATATGGCACTATGGCAAAGCATAAAAGGGAGGTTATAGCAAAATAGTGAAACGGTGAGGGAAGGGAAGGAATGAAGGGGGAAGGGGAAGGAATAGAAGGGGGAAGGGAAGGGGGAAGGAAGAAGGGGGAAGGGGGAAGGAATGAAGGGGGAAGGGGAAGGAATGAAGGGGGAAGGGGGAAGGAATGAAGGGGGAAGGGGGAAGGAATGAAGGGGGAAGGGGGAAGGAAGATGAAGGGGGAAGGGAAGGGGGGGGAAGGGAAGGAATGAAGGGGAAGGGAAGGAATGAAGGGGGAAGGGGGAAGGAATGAAGGGGGAAGGGGGAAGGAATGAAGGGGAGGGGGGAAGGGGGAAGGAATGAAGGGGGAAGGAATGAAGGGGGAAGGAATGAAGGGGGAAGGAATGAAGGGGAGGGGGGAAGAGGGGGAAGGGGGAAGGGGGAAGCATCGCAGTTCTTTATAATAGCCTCACACTTTTATAATTAAGATAAGAATTTTAATAAGATAAGAAGTATTTGGAAAAGTGGGCTGGGAAGGAAGCTGGGACACGGGGGTAGGCGGAAAACCTAGGCGGCGAGCTGTCTGGCGTGCTTCCCTCAGTTAAGTCATTGTTAACCCCTTGAGGCCCAGAACGTAATTTCCATTGTAATTTGGGTACCATTAGACGATTTTAGAGAATATAAGCAATATTTTATAAATAAGACCTGTTTAGTATCCTTGTCCACTAACTAATTTGGTATATTCAGTTAGTTTTCGTGATTTTATGGCTAACAACAGACAATTTTTTTATAGCAAAGGAAAGATCTGGGCGTGAAGGGGTTAAATCTGAGGGCTGCCACTTTACGGGCGAGAGCAACCGACATCACAACTCTCCAGAATGTGCAGGGCCAACCACCTCAGCCCTCAATAAAATTAAATAAATAACTTTATAGAACTTTAAAATAAAAAAAACCATATATATTAAACTTATATATATATATATATATATATAAAATATATATATATATATATATATATATATATATATATATATATATATATATATAAAGTGTTATAGGCTCCAACGTAAAAAAAAGAAATAAAAACTTGTGACTGGAACGGTAAACAGGGCAACCATGTTTGCTTCGGCATCATTAGGAAAGGAGAGCGACAGGACTGAAGGGATTAATATATTTCAGTCTTGCATGGAGAAACTGGTTCACAAATAGGGTGGTAAAGGATTGGAATGGACTCGGTCACCAGGTAGTTAGTGCGGAGTCAATAGGGAGTTATAAAAGGAGGCTAGACAGTGTTATGGATGGGGATGAAAGGTGGATGTAGGTAATGTTAACTTGTTAAGTAACAGGAACTACCACGTGTAGGTCTCCCAGCCTCTTGTAGCTTCCTTATTTTTTTATGTTCTTATGTTATGATCAGCCGATGAGTCAGCCAGGGCGAGGATTGGTCTATAGTTCACGGCCTCTTGTAGCTCCCTTATTTCCTTATGTTCTTCTTATGTTCTTATCTATCTGCCGCCACGCTGGGTTTCCGCTCGTCGCCTCCCGTCACTGTGTCCTGAGACCCGAGCGTCGCCATGTGGGTATCCTGGTGGCTCCTGGCTTGCCTCCTGGGTGTGGCGGTGCGCCCTTCCACCTCCACCACACAATGCCCCTGGGAACCACTAAAGACTGAGACGTTTTCCAAAGTACCTCAGACCATCAAGATCAAAGCTTCTAGCAGTGCGAACGGCAAACTGACGGTGACAATAGTTTACCAAGATGAAGAGGAAATCCCACATGAAGAGGATATCCTAGATCGCGGACCCTACAACCTCCTCCTGAGCTGCAAAGACAACTCCTGCAGATACGACCTCTCACAAGACAACATCAAAGTCGTAAACATATCCAAGCTCGCGACGGACTTTAAGAAATTCATCGTGACGGGAGACAACTTGCATTGGTTACGAAACTGCGTAGAGACGAGCGACGGAGCTGTAAATGGAGACAATGCGAGCCAGGCCAAGGAAGAGGAGGACAAGAGTGACAAGCAGGATCCTGATTCTGATCCTGAGGTGTGGGTGTTGGTGCTGGTGGCTGTCGGGGTGGCGGTGACAGTGGTGGCGATGGGTATTCTGGCGTGGAGCATTTATACCATGTTCAGGAAGAATGACACACACTAGGGGGATGGAGAGACTTACAGGAAGAATGCAAGACACTACCGTCAACAACACTAATGTCGCCAGGCATCATATATTAAAAATTTTAGCATCACTACAGATTTGTATGTGCCACTGGAGGCAAGCACAGTAGTTTATATTATGTACCTGTAATTTATGTACTTCAGTGGCACATACAAGTTGTAGTGATGTTAAAATTCGTAATATATGGTGCAGTGGCGACTATAGTGATATTGACGGTAGGGCGACACACAGACTTGCTGCATCATTGCCTTGCGGAACATTTAAACGGGATAAACTTTCAAACAGCGAGGGATATAGTTAAGTCTTTCTCCTTGTAGAACACCATTAAGTTATTACGTGACTTTACCACATGGAATAGACCCGTTATTAATGACTTGATTACTAATATAATAAATATACTGTCATATTATAATGTAATAATATAAGCTAATATAATGTATTCTTTCATTATTCACTGTCTGTGTTATCGTCTGGTAATGAAGTGCAATTCTGAGGACGTTAATTATTTGACTATTTTTATTTAATCTTAAGTCAGTTTGTATTTAGTGTTTATGAATTTTTATTGAATTTATTTTTCTCATATATTTCCTTTTAATTTATTAGGACATTTTTATTGAATTTATTTTTCTCATATATTTCCTTTTAATTTATTAGGACATTTTTATTGAATTTATTTTTCTCATATATTTCCTTTTAATTTATTAGGACATTTTTATTGAATTTATTTTTCTCATATATTTCCTTTTAATTTATTAGGACATTTTTATTGAATTTATTTTTCTCATCTATTTCCTTTTAATTTATTAGGACATTTAATTGATTAATTTTTTCATAATTTCCCTTAATATAGGACTTTAATTGAATATTTTCAATCTGTATTTCAGACCTTTATTATTTTTTTATTTTTTTTCCAATTCTTAAAATTAAAGGACAAAAAACCACAAAAAAAAAAATACTTCATATCTTTTTCAGTATATTATCAGTATTTTTTTATTTTTTTTCAACTGTTTGGAAGCCTACTGTATTTGATAAATATTATGCATTTATTGTTTTATTATTAACGTTTGAACTAATAATTTAAGATGATATTGATATAATTAACCGCTTGAATAAAAATGTATAGACTCATTGAATTAACCGCTTGAATAAAAATGTATAGACTCATTGAATTAACCGCTTGAATAAAAATGTATAGACTCATTGAATTAACCGCTTGAATAAAAATATATAGACTCATTGAATTAACCGCTTCAATAAAAATGTATAGACTCATCGATGTCATTTTTGTAACTTTCCTTGATGAAATAGATTGTTAAAAAGTATCTCAAGAGAATCACAACCCTTATATTCTTGTCTTCCTACACTGTATCTTACGTTTGAACTCTATTCTACGCATCCTTGAATAATAATAATAATAATAATAATAGTGATAAAAATAATACGTAGTGATAACAGTAATAATAAAAATAATAATAATGGTAATAATGATAAAAATATAAATGATAACAATATTAACTAAATAAATCTCTTTAAATCACCAAAACCAGAGAGAAAAAATAATAATAACAATAACTAAATAAATCACCAGTCACCAAAACCAGAGAAAATAAATAATAATAATAACAATAACTAAATAAATCACCAGTCACCAAAACCAGAGAAAAAAAAAAAAAAATAATAACAATAAAAACTAAATAAATCACCAGTCACCAAAACCAGAGAGAAAAAAAATAATGACAATAACAACTAAATAAATCACCAGTCACCAAAACCAGAGAAAATAAATAATAATAACAATAACTAAATAAATCACCAGTCACTAAAACCAGAGAAAAAAAAATAATAATAACAATAACTAAATATATCACCAAAGTCACCAAAACCAGAGAAAAAAAAAAAAATAATAATAACAATAACTAAATAAATCACCAGTCACCAAAACCAGAGCGCAACAAAACAACACGCCACAATATTATCACGTTTGGATAGCGTATCGTCGGAACCAAAAACAGGAAGCTAGGCAACGAAGCTAAAAATACGACGCCTGAAATTCTGAAAACCTCAACGCAACACAGAAGTAAAATGAGAAAAAAAAAAAAAATATGAAAGATAATTTAAGAAGAAAGTACGAAAAGATATATAGGGTGATCGGAACCAAAAACAGGAAGTGAGGAAATTAAGCTATAAATACCGTTCTTTGGCCTGAAAATCTGAACACCCCAATGCAAACTAACACCCAATGCCCGAAACTAACACCCAATACCCGAAACTAACACCCAGCCCGAAATACACCCAAACCGAACTAACACCAAATCCCAAACTAACACCAATGTCCCAAACTAACACCAATGCCGAAACTAACACCCATACTACCCGAAACTAAACCAATGCCGAAATACACCCAACCGAAACTAACACCCAATGTCCGAAACTAACACCCAATGTCCGAAACTAACACCCAATACTACCCGAAACTAATACCCAATGCCCGAAACTAACACCCAATACCCGAAACTAACACCCAATGCCCGAAACTAACACCCAATGTCCGAAACTAACACCCAATGTCCGAAACTAACACCCAATGCCCGAAACTAACACCCAATCCCGAAAACTAACACCCAATGCCCGAAACTAACACCCAATGCCCGAAACTAACACCCAATGCCCGAAAACAATACCCAAACTACACCCAATGTCCGAAACTAACACCCAATGCCCGAAACTAACACCCAATACCCGAAACTAACACCCAATGCCCGAAACTAACACCCAATGCCCGAAACTAACACCCAATGCCCGAAACTAACACCCAATACCCGAAACTAACACCCAATGCCCGAAACTAACACCCAATGCCCGAAACTAACACCCAATGCCCGAAACTAACACCCAATACCCGAAACTAACACCCAATGCCCAAAACTAACATCCAATGCCCAAAACTAACACCCAATGCCCGAAACTAACACCCAATACCCGAAACTAACACTAATACCCGAAACTAACACCCAATGTCCGAAACTAACACCCAATGCCCAAAACTAACACCCAATGCCCGAAACTAACACCCAATACCGAAACTAACACCCAATGCCCAAAACTAACACCAATGCCCGAAACTAACACCCAATGCCCAAAACTAACACCAATGCCCAAAACTAACACCCAATGCCCAAAACTAACACCCAATGCCCGAAACTAACACCCAATACCCGAAACTAACACCCAATGCCCAAAACTAACACCCAATGCCCAAAACTAACACCCAATGCCCGAAACTAACACCCAATGCCCAAAACTAACACCCAATGCCCGAAACTAACACCCAATACCCGAAACTAACACCTAATACCCGAAACTAACACCCAATGTCCGAAACTAACACCCAATGCCCAAAACTAACACCCAATGCCCGAAACTAACACCCAATGCCCGAAACTAACACCCAATGCCCAAAACTAACACCCAATGCCCAAAACTAACACCCAAACGCAACATTCAGAAAAGTAAAGAAAATAAGATCCGAGAAAAAAAAATGTAACAGAAGTTGTTGTAGAAATTTAATAAACAGAGAAAAGTAAAGAAAATAAGAAATTGAAGAAAAAAATGTGGTTGTATTACAGAAAATTTTATAAACAAAGAAAAGGAAAGAAAATAGGAAATTGGAAAAAAATATGGATGTGATGAGGAAAAAAAGAATAAAATAAATGTAGTTGTTGTTGTAGTTGAAAATATAATAAACAGAAAAGGAAAGAAAATAGGAAATTGGAAAAAATAACTGAAATAAATGTGGTGGTTGTTGTAAAGAAAATAAAAATAAATGCTTACTGACCCCTTATATAAGTACTACTCAGAGCTTTTTCGCTATTTGTAGTATGGGGATGAAAGGAAATTATGACAAATAAATTTAATAAAAATGTCCTAAAAATTAAATGTCCTAATAAATTAAAAGGAAACTGAGATAAATTCAATAAAAATGTCATAATAAATTAAATGTCCTAAAACTTTAATGTCCTAATAAATAAAGAGGAAATAAATGAGCAACATAAATTAAATAAAAATGTCCTAATAAATTAAATGTCCTCATAAATTAAATGTCCTAATAAATTAAATGTCATAAATTAAATGTCCTCATAAATTAAATGTCTTCATAAATTAAATGTCTTCATAAATTAAATGTCTTCATAAATTAAATGTCTTCATAAATTAAATGTCTTCATAAATTAAATGTCCTCATAAATTAAATGTCCTAATAAATTAAAAGGAAATTGAGAAAAATAAATTCAATAAAAATGTCCTAATAAATTATAAGGAAATTGATGAGAAAAATAAATTCAATAAAAATGTCCTAATAAATTATAAGGAAATAGACGAGAAAAATAAATTCAATAAAAATGTCCTAATAAATTAAATGTCCTCATAAATTAAATGTCCTAATAAATACAATGTCCTAATAAATAAAATGACCTCATAAATTAAATGTCCTCATAAATTAAATGTCCTCATAAATTAAATGTTCTAATAAATTAAATGTCCTAATAAATTAAATGTCCTCATAAATTAAATGTCCTAATAAATAAAAAGGAAATAGATGAGAAAAATAAATTCAATAAAAATGTCCTAATAAATAAAAAGGAAATGAGAAAAATATATTCAACAAAAATGTAGTAATAAATTAAATGTCCTCTAATATGGAGATCAATTACGATAACATGAATGAAATTATGCATTTTTTTCAGAATAAAATAACTGAGGAATGTAAAATGCATGACTGTGGTGGGATAATAAAACAAAATGAAAGCAATGCATTTTTTCTGAATAATAAAAAAATGTGAAGAATGTATATAAGCATAAATATGAATAAAATAAGAATAAAATTAATAAAATGACTCGCTTTTTCTGAATAATAAAAGGTGAAGAATCTAGTGTATAAATATGGTGATAAAATTAAAATAAATGAATTAAATGAAGCGGGGTTTTTCCTGAATAATAAAAAATGAAGTACTATGTATAATGCGTGTCAAAGTGAAGGAAAAACGAGAAAAAAAAGCAAATACGCAAGATAATTGAAGAAAAAAGTAAGAAAACGTTATAGTCTATGTGGAGATAAAATACGAATGAAATGAAGCGTTTTTTTTCTGAATAATAAAAAATGTAGTATGTATGTCAAAGTGAAAGAAAAACGAGAAAAAAAAGCAAATACGCAAGATAATTGAAGAAAAAAGTAAGAAAACGTTATAGTCTATGTGGAGATAAAATACGAATGAAATGAAGCGGTTTTTTTTCTGAATAATAAAAAATGTAGTATGTATGTCAAAGTGAAAGTGAAAGAAAAACGAGAACAAAAGAAATATGAAAGGATATTGAAGAAAAAAGTAAAAAAAAAAAAACATGGAGATACTAAAATATGAATAAAATGTCGCTTTTTTTCTTAAACTCAAAAATTTCTTACATGTTTCAATACTAAAGGGAAGAAAAGGTTATGAAAAAAATAAAATAATAATAAATAAATAAAAAAGTTACCAATATCTTAGAGTAAAGGTTAGGTTGCCTTGTGATAAATATAACAAATATCTGTAAATACTTTTTTATGAAGCAAATTATACACAGCTCGTGACAACCAACATCATGGTGCTGTTCGGTAATTAGACAAAAGAATATACATACAAGGTCTAATGATGATAATTAATAACCTTACTGTTCAAACACACACCCCGTACAATAAACACATCCTTTAATACGCTCAATTATAGCCTTTATCTGTTCCTATCATAAGGTTCCTGTTTGCTCGGTAACTTACGGATTTTTGTGAAAGATATTATATGATTTGTTTACATTGAATTGAGAGAGAGAGAGAGAGAGGAGAGAGAGAGGAGAGGAGAGAGAGAGAGAGAGAGAGAGAGAGAGAGAGAGAGAGAGAGAGAGAGAGAGAGAGAGAGAGAGAGAGAGAGAGAGAGAGAGAGAGAGAGAGAGAGAGAGAGAGAGAGAGAGAGAGAGAGAGAGAGAGAGAGAGAGAGAGAGAGAGAGAGAGAGAGAGACCAACACAAGACCAATTTCTCCATTCAGCACAAAAAAACATGTATCTTGTATTAGGAATGAGAGAGAGAGAGAGAGAGAGAGAGAGAGAGAGAGAGAGAGAGAGAGAGAGAGAGAGAGAGAGAGAGAGAGAGAGAGAGAGAGAGAGGAGAGAGAGAGAGAGAGTGAGAGAGAGAGAGAGAGGAGAGAGAGAGAGAGAGAGACCAACACATATTTCTCCATTCAACACACAAAAAAATATAGCTTGCCGTAATGTGAAATTTTACTATATAAATTAGGACTTAATTCGCAAGTTTAAATAAGCAGAACAGGTTTCCTTAAGCTCAAACATGTTACGTAATCTAGGGCTGCGTTCCGACATCCCTCGTTCCGTTACGTATCTTGACTGGCGCCACAAAACTGTCTTGAAATGCAGAAAATATACCCACACAAAAGCCGAACTTGTTTAATTCCGGAAAAAAACAGAGATAGCGAAGTAATACACAATCCGTTATTTCTTCGTATAAATGGCCGTTTTTTCCCCCCGAACAAAAATAAAACGTCAAAAAATGCAAATATATGATTCCGTACATATCTATTTTACACGCCGATGTAAAATAGATAATTAAAGTTGCCATTACGTACATAATTTACGGTTATTCATCCCTTCAAAACAAACGTCCTTCTGATGGCTACGGTAAATAACTAACGTACTTTTAACGGAAGGTAAGAATTAAATACTCTTACGTACTTTTAACAGAAGGTAAGAATTAAATTACTCTTACGTACTTTTAACGGAACAAAATAATTAAATGTCTTACGTACTTTTAACGGAAGGTAAGAATTAAATAACTCTTACGTACTTTTAACGGAAGGTAAGAATTAAATGACTCTTACGTACTTTTAACGGAAGGTAAGAATTAAATGACTCTTACGTACTTTTAACGGAAGGTAAGAATTAAATGACTCTTACGTACTTTTAACGGAAGGTAAGAATTAAATGACTCTTACGTACTTTTAACGGAAGGTAAGAATTAAATGTCTCTTACGTACTTTTAACGGAAGGTAAGAATTAAATAACTCTTACGTACTTTTAACGGAAGGTAAGAATTAAATAACTCTTACGTACTTTTAACGGAAGGTAAGAATTAAATAACTCTTACGTACTTTTAACGGAAGGTAAGAATTAAACGACTTACGTACTTTTAACGG
>JACEEZ010005639.1:290000-310000 GCA_016584305.1 Chionoecetes opilio | reverse complement strand
AAACTTCCTGAGTCAACTTTTTGTGGTTTATATGCCAATAAAAGCGGACTTTTATGAGGATTCCAACGCTACCATTATAATTTTCATATGACCATTATGGCCAGCTCGGGACACGTTTTAAAGGGACGACAATTCGCGCGCACAGGCTGCCTGCTGAGTGGAAACTGACACACAAACCCTTATCATTTCACATCCACTCACACGAGAGTTGACCATTAGTTTATTTTATAGGTCTAGCTTGGATCTTTGACGCAGAAAATTTTGATGCAATTCTGATAAAACACTTTATTTTTGGCGAATTTTTAACTTTTTTGACGCAATTCGTGTCAAAAGCTCAGATTGCAGACGGGCCCGTTTTGATGCGATCGCGTCACCGTGCGTGAAAGGGTTAAGAAAGAAATGTCCCGCGAATTAAAATAGGGAAACTAGAGCTTAGAAATGTCCCTAAAAAAAATGCGCGAGCGAAAATAGGGAAATTAGGGCTTAGAAATGTCCCCGAAAAAAAATCACGAGCAAAAGTAGGGAAATACGAGCCTAGAAATGTCCCTAAAAAGAGCGTAAGGGATAAAACTGCATTAAATAAACATGCATAAACAGCCTTAGTGCATCCCTGAAGCATGCATAAAGCCATAAATAGAAAATAATGATAATAAATAAACATGAACAAAATCCAGTAAAGCAAATAGAAAAAATCACCCAAAGCCTGAGCCATATGCAACAAGAAACTGCATCAGAAAACATGCACATATATATATAAGCTCAGGCCCTGCACAACACAACTAGGTAAATATAAGATCATATATATAACAGGAATAGGGAAAACACATTAAGATCAAAACATACATATATAAGAACATTAGAAAATTTGTTTATGGAGAATATTTCACTCCAGAATTCGATTTTTTTTTTGGAAGCAAATATATTTTTAACTCCCTAAAGAAGCCAAACTATACCCTCTTTTCACCCTCTCCTCCCTCCCTTCCTCTCAACTAACTTCTATTAACCTTATTTAACTATCTATTAACCCTAAATTACCCCAAATAATCTCCCTCACATCTTTTGTTATTACCTACAGTAAAACCTCTCGTATTCGGACCTCCTCCTCCTTTTTTTTTTTTTTTTTTAGGGGGCGAAATTTCCTAGCTAATTAACCCCTATTAATTAATTAGACCCCTAATCCTAGGGGTCTAAATTTCCTAGGAACACGATATACTATATATACACCTAATTTTTTTTTTTTTTTTTTTTTTTTTTTTACATATCCCCCCATTATTCGGATCCTTGCATTACTCGGACCACTCCTTGGCCCAATTAGTCCGAATATGAGAGGTTTTACTGTATTTCTATTACCCCCTCTTCCCCTCACCTTGCCAAAATATACCCTCTTTTCACGCTCTCCTCCCTCCCCTCCCCTCACTGTACTACTAATAAAAATATACCCTCTCCTCCCTCCCTTCCCCTCACTTGTAATACTGTACATAATATAACACAATACAGTAGGGGAGAGCGGGGCAGGTTGCATCGAGGGTAGGTTGCATAATTGCCTGAACTACCTATTCACCAATCCCTACATCAACCTAAGCAATTGTAAGGGTAAAAATAACTTGTCTTTTGATAGTTAATTGATGCCCCCTCCAATAACCACCACTACACTACCACTCTCTACCTTATCAACCCCCACCCCAATAACCACCACTACACTACCACTCTCTACCTTATCAACCCCCACCCCAATAACCACCACCACCACCACTACCTTATCAGCCCACCTTGTAATACTGTACATAACATAACACAATACAGGACATAAACTCACCTTGTCCGTGAGGATGATGAGGAGGCGCTTGAACACGGCCACAAAGTCGATGAAGAGCTCCACGCTGTGCATCACGTAGTCCTTGTCCCCTCGCCGCGCCTTCTCCGTGATGTTCTGGGTGTCAAACACGATGAACCCGCACATCACCAGCAGACCCACGTACAGGTTCACCTAAGGGACCACATACACACATTAGTTACGGTTAGTTACAGTTACGAACAATAATTATACTACTTATATTACGTATACAGTAAAACCTCTCGTATTCGGACCTCCTCTTTTTTTTTTTTTTTTTTTTTTTTTTTTTGTTTTTTAGGGGTCGAAATTTCCTAGCTAGATTAGGTGTATATAGCTAGCTATATACACCTAGATTTTTTTTTTTTTTTAGTGGTCGAAATTTCCTAGGTATATATAGTATATACACGTTTTTTTTTTTTTTTTTTTTTTTTTTTTTTTACATTATTCCCCCCCCATTATTCGGATCCTCGCATTACTCGGACCACTCCTTGGCCCAATTAGTCCGAATATGAGAGGTTTTACTTTATTATACTTATATTAGGTATATTAGTATTTTCATGTATGCCTATTTGCCTGTCAGGAAGAGTATTCAGGGCGTAAAACTCAGGCCAATTTTTTTTATGAATGCACAAATGCACACACCATGGATTAGTTATGGGTAGTTATAGTTGCAGTAAACCTCACTTATTCCAGAATAAACGTCACTCCAGTCATTAGCACACACACCATGGATTAGTTATGGGTAGTTAGTTATAGTTGCAGTAAACCTCACTTATTCCAGAATAAACGTCACTCCAGTCATTAGCACACACACCATGGATTAGTTATGGGTAGTTAGTTATAGTTGCAGTAAACCTCACTTATTCCAGAATAAACGTCACTCCAGTCATTAGCACACACACCATGGATTAGTTATGGGTAGTTAGTTATAGTTGCAGTAAACCCTCGCTATAACGTTTATCGGATATAACGGATGGCCAATGGCTACCGGATTTATCCCTAATATAACGTATTTAATCCGTTATACAGGGAGGTCCCAAAGATACGAGCAGTTAGGTTCCACCTGGCATACTCGTAAAGCGAAATCTCGTATAACGAAACACATAACTAATGGTAAAATATAGGTTTGGTTCCAGGACCATCAATTATTAAAAAAAAAAAGGAAAAAAAAAGTGTTTTCAAGCTAAATAACTTAGCAAAACAATAAAACACGCGTTATATACCACACTGTATACCTATTCCGTAGAAAAAGCATTCTGAAGAGAAAATAGCACACAAAATACATAACTGCACATATTAAACATAAAGCATGCATAACAAGCAAAAAAGACGTTGTAATGTAGGGGACGCCGCGTGATACAAGAGAAGGTAGTGTATCCGTCCCAAGGTTGGGTCCGCACACCTGCTAATTACCCCTAAAGGTCTGGCCGCGCCATATGCTTAATTACCCTGACTGCGGTCCCAAGGTTGGGGCTGCACACCTGCTGATTACCCCTAAATATCAGGCAGCACCATATGCTTAATTACCCTTCAGGTCACGGCTTGCTAGGGTGACCTCACTGGGGTCAACCAAATCCCCCTTTGTCCAGCCCGGGAGTGGTAGGGCGCGCATTTTGAACTTGATAATCTTACTCAAGCCAGTTTGAATGTCGTATCATTGGATTTTCGATCTCGTATATTGAAAATAGACCCTAATTTACACATCTCGTATCATCGGATTCTTGTATACCGAATGCTCGTATAACGGGACCTCCCTGTATTCGGGAGAAATTAGGTCAGTCATGTGCGAGCGTGCCGGCTGGATCATGTTTGCCCGCCTGCCCAGCCCACCTCGCCCTCTCTCTCTCTGTGAATTCAGCACTTACACCGTGCGGTTTTCCCTCGCCGTAGCTCTCTCACTTGCGTTACCTCTCGTTCCACACCCGCCGTATGAGTACCACAGTATGCTGTATTCTTATTATACGTACTGTATCATAATTGTATGTACAACTTCTTACAGCAGTGTTTTTACAGGTACTACAGCCACATAGGTCAGGGATTTCTCCATGTAAAACTTCATAGAGATAATTTAGGTTATGTTTGTGCCTGAAATCTAGAGTTCATGGAGGGGACTGCTCGGATATAACGGACGCCCCCTCCCCACAAACCGTCCGTTAAAGCGAGGGTTTACTGTATTGGTTACGTTAGATTAGTATTTCCATGTGCTTCTAAGTGAGAATTGGTTGCGAGATACATAATGGTACAGTACATATTTTCCTTTTTCACTCTTACACACACACAAACACATTTATCTCTCTCACACTTTCCCTCACCCACTCTACTGTCTTCTCTTTCCTACCCCACTCTCTTTCTCCCACACTTATCTCTCACACACTCACCCTCTTTTCTCTCTCCCAACATACCTGGAAGATGAGTCGTGAGCCGAAGAAAATGTTGAGCATGGAGAGCCAGAAGAGTGTGGAGAGTGCGGAGAAGAGGGTGCCGCCCAGGTAGAGGTAGTGGCCGCGGGGGGCGTACAGGGCAGAGAGGGAGAAGCAGGCAACACGACGCTGGTGCCGAGGAAAGCCTGCATGATCTGTGGAGGGAGGGAGGGAAAGGATAGGTGATTAATAATAATAATAATAAAACTATAAGCTTTTTGCACTATAAATAACTTTTAATCTCCTATCAGTACTCCTATATAAGGGTATGTCTAAGGCTGGTGTATATAGGCCTCCCAGCTCTTAACCCCTTCACACCCAGACCTTTCCTTTGCTATACGTATAAAATCATCTGTTGTTAGCCATAAAATTACAAAAAGTAACTAAATAAACCAAATTAGCTAGTGGGCAAGGATACTAAACAGGTCATAGCTATAAAACATTGCTTATAGTCACTAAAAATTGTCTAATGGTTCCCAAATTACAATGGAAATTACGTTCTGGGACTCAAGGGGTTAAAGTGACTGTTATTAAAGAGATCATATTCAGCTCTTTAATAATAATGACTAGTTTAGTTTCACCCGAAGGCAGAGTAAAAAAATTATATATACATTTTACTTGTCAATTCATATCTCTAGTTATATATTGAATGAAGTCATCAATTTAGTATCCTAGTTTTATATCTAGCTTTTATATTTCATGCACTCGCCAATCTATCATAATTGTTCTTCCTGTCCCAGTCTTTCATCTATTATGTACTGATATATTTATCCCTCTTCCTCAACCAACCTATTTACTAATGTATTATTTTCTATTTACATACCTACGTAGCCATTATATTTCTTAATTCACAACCCTACTATAGTCTATTATTTTTATTATGGTCAAAATGCAGTCAGGAAGCCACGCCCCCTGCCTGCCCTTCTATTCTACGGGGCAGCTGATTGGTGCATTCCTGGTATCATCACTACCCATCACAATATCTTCACTACTTAACAGCGGCGTGACCACTGAACAGAGCAATCTTCACTACAGAGGGTGTTTTGATTTTGTCACCCTCTGTAGTGAAGATTGCTGTCCAGTGGTCACGCCGCTGTTAAGTAGTGAAGATATTGTGATGGGTAGTGATGATACCAGGAATGCACCAATCAGCTGCCCCGTAGCATAGAAGGGCAGGCAGGGGGCGTGGCTTCCTGACTGCATTTTGACCATAATAAAAAAAATAGACTATAACACTATTTCCCTATGTCTCCACCTATTACATACATCATCATTCTCCTATTCCTCAAGCTAAAACAATTTTACAGCGAGGTCTCCCCTAGAAGGGCTGAGAGGTCCATTATTCATGGAGCCATATTGAGAAGAGGTCCTATTAATATTTACATGAGAAGAGGTCCTATTAATATTTACATGAGAAGAGGTCCTATTAATATTTACATGAGAAGAGGTCCTATTAATATTTACATGAGAAGAGGTCCTATTAATATTTACATGAGAAGAGGTCCTATTATATAAATTTTACTATGAGAAGAGGTCCTATTAATATTTACATGAGAAGAGGCCCTATTAATATTTACATGATAAGAGGTCCTATTAATATTTACATGAGAAGAGGTCCTATTCATATTTACATGAGAAGAGGTCCTATTAATATTTACATGAGAAGAGGTCCTATTAATATTTACATGAGAAGAGGTCCTATTAATATTTACATTATAGCTTGCCTACTACATATGGAGTCATTATTTGAACTAATCCTAAACCTAATAACAAGAATACTATCCCACCATAGATCAAAATAATAGACTATGGTTTCATATAGACTACTAAACAACTTTTTGGTGTACGAAACAACTTGTGTACGAACTGACTGCACCCCGTTTCAACCTACCAGTGCGGGGTTAACAATCAGCGCCATATTGAGCAGAGGTCCAAGATTACACCCAGTGAAGAAACCGAAAGACCCGAGCAGGGAGATGCGCTGAAGCTGGTTCTTGCCGTCATAGGGCGTTCACCATGAGCCACAGGAGGGAGCCGAGAGCCCCCAGCCCCGTCATCAGCCCCGCCCCCACCAGGGAGCTGTAGAGGTGCGCGTAGCCCCCGCCGCAGCCGCAATGCACGCCAGGGTGAAGGTGGCATACACATTCTTCAGGTGGTTTCTGACTGACGGTTCTCTGGGGGTGGAGGGAAGAGGTGTTGGTTAGTAGGTTAGGTTAGGTTAGGTTAGGTTAGTTTAGTTAGGGTATAGGTGTCTTGCACTGACGTCACGATCTAGCGTCTTCAAGCCAAATGCCACCGTTTTCAAGCCAAATGCCGCCCGTCGGAGAGCGGGAGGACCAACAAACTCCACTTGCCGCCCGTGTTTGCCAACTTAATGGTAATTTTCCCCTACCAAATATATGTTTATCAGTATAAAAGATATACTGTCATCTTCGGAAATGTTTGTTCTGTAATATTATCAAATAAAAAACCGTAAAACACACTAAATAAATGCCATTATGAGACTTTCAAGAAATATGCATGAACTTAATATTCAATTAAACTCTTCGCCATTTAATATTTTGCTCGAATTTTTTTTACATGGAGAATATGAATAGAAGCGGAATTTCATTAACTTGCCATTGATATATTTCGTTATCTGATAAATGAATTAGCAGCATGTATAAATCAGCGTTAACTAAATAAATAACATCATCAATCGGGAAAAATGACCCGATTTCATGAGTTATTTATTTAGTTAACGCTCATTTATGCATGCTGCTAATTCAGGATTCATTCAAAACACATCAAAACACACCAGAAAAACATAAGGCGCATCAGAAAATCGTTGGTTGGGTGAAACTATAAATTATCCCATAAAGAGTATGGTACGTATACTAAAACAAGGTTGAGGTCTTTTAGATATTATTTGTATATTATTTGTTATTTAGAATGGTGCAATGAGTTAGTGAGTGAAGTGAGTATGGAGTGTTAGCAGTTAAGGGGGTCGGGGGTAAACCATAGTCGTTTCGTACACTCGGCTCAGAGTTTAACTTGATTACTAGAGTTACGAAACGACACCAGGTATGTACGAAAAAACTCAAAATTAGTGTACGAAACAACTAACAAAACCGGTCTACATAGGTAACGGCCGCAGTCAGGGAACGGCCGCATATATAAACAATGTAATTAATATGTCCGACAGGGCGCGGCGGGATACCTATCCTTACCTAACCTTACCTAACCTAATTACATTGTTTATATATGCGGCCGTTCCCTGTCTGCGGCCGTTCCCTATGTACACCGTTAAGGGGAGTGTTTAGAAAGTGAGAAACACACTGGAATATATACTAGGAGTGTCATGGATCAGTTCTATATATGGTGGGTAAGGTCAGTTTAGCCTTCAGACAGTACATTGCTATTCAAACTGCTGTGTGGGAAGAAGAAGAAGAAGAAGAAGAAGAAGAAGAAGAAGAAGAAGTGTGTGGGAAATGTTTAGAGAAGTGATAAGTACTAGAAAATTTATATAGTCTATTTTTTTAACGAGGCAAAATTCCATTCTATCTTAAGGTCTCATGCTTAAAATTAGCCTATGTTTACTTGATAATATGGCTAACTGGTAAAATATAACTGAAATTAAGAAGAAGCGTAGTATTCCCTTCTCCTGGTTAAAATGATGCCTGTGTTTACCTGATAATAGGGTTAACTATGATCAAATACAGCTGAAATTAAGAGAAGCATAGTATTCCCTTCTCCTGGCATCAAATATCAGTCAGTAAGCAGCAAGGGGGCAGCATTTTTCACCTCGTTATAAAAAAAATGCTAGGAGTGTGAGATTCGTTTCTCTATGAGTGTAAGTTTAGCCTTCAAACATTACATTGGTATTCTAACTGGTGTGTGGGAAATGGTTGCAGGTCCATTGTTACACGTCACCCATTGCCTTGAATACTGATAAGACACGGACATGACGCAGGGAATACAGATAACACTATTACTATGAGCATGATATAAAACCTACTTTAACACTTGAGAACTAATACTGTTTTTTTTAAAGAGGTGAAAAATGCTGCCCCCTTGCTGCTTACTGACTGATATTTGATGCCAGGAGAAGGGAATACTACGCTTCTTCTTAATTTCAGTTGTATTTTATCATAGTTAACCATATTATCAGGTAAACACAGGCATCATTTTAAGCATGAAACCTTAAGATTGATTGATTGATTTAAAGCCAAAAAAAACGGGGGGAATGTGCCAGACAAGACCTTAAGATAGAATGGAATTTTTGCCTTGTTAAAAAAAATAGGGTTATCGTGTTTTGCTGCAAATAAATGGTACGGTAATTAATCACGGTTATAGGGAGTTTCGTACACAAGTTGTTACGTACCCAGGTTTTGTGGTGTACATAGGGAACGGCCGCAGACAGGGAACGGCCGCATATATAAACAACGTAATTAGGTTAGGTTAGGTTAGGTAAGGATAGGTATCCAGCCGCGCCCTGTCGGACATACTAATTACATTGTTTATATATGCGGCCGTTCCCTGGCTGCGGCCGTTACCTATGTAGACCGGTTTTGTTAGTTGTTTCGTACACTAATTTTGAGTTTTTTCGTACATACCTGGTGTCGTTTCGTAACTCTAGTAATCAAGTTAAACTCTGAGCCGAGTGTACGAAACGACTATGGTTTCATATAGACTTATAAACAACTTTATGGTGTACGAATCTACTGGTGTACGAAACAACTTGTGTACGAACTGACTGCACCCTTTAATCACTTACTAATCCTAATCCAGTGTTCAATTAATCAGAGGTGGGCGAGAGCGATACTTAGTGCGACACTGTGATACTATCGCACCGCCAAAATAATATCTCAAGTATGGCATAAGACATCAAAGTAGCGGAGTATAAGTATCACAACTCAAGTATCGCATAAGACATCAAAGCAGCGGAGTATAAGTATCACAACTCAAGTATCACTTAAATTTCCCGCAATACTTTAAAAGACCACCTTTATATTTTAAATAAAATTTGTCAGTTTAAAAATAAATCTATTACAATGTTTTAATGTGCCTAAACTGTAGTTTAAGTCAAATAGATCTTTTTTTGGCTAATAGTGTTTTCTTAGGTAGCAAAGTATCGCAAAGCTAAATTTTTGGTATAGCAGTATTGCTGCAATACCATCGCTTTAAGAAAAAAGTATCGGTAGCGGAGTGTCGGAGTATCGCGTATAGTTTTAAGAAAATCCGAAAAAGTAGCGCAGTGTCGCGTATCCAACTAGCGGGAAAAAATTATCGCAGTATCGTTATCGCACTACCAAAAAAATTATCGCGCCGACCTCTGCCATCAATTACATGTTAGATTAGGATTTCATGCATGATCATATTCTAAATGGTAAATCTTAAGAAGAAGGGCTCCACCCCCTATCTTCTTCTTGTTCTTCTTATAGCCAACAAGCTTGGGGACATGGTGGAAACATGGTTTTTGGGTGGGGGAGCACACACATATGGGAAATATGGCCCCCCACAAAAAAATCCCTAAACTAGGGAAATTTCCCTAGCTCATAGACTATCGGGGCCATATTTCCCTTATATGTGTGCTCCCCCACCCAAAAACCCCGGTTGTCCACCATGTCCCCAAGCTTGTTGCCTATAAGAAGAAGATAGGAGGTGAAGCCTTTATTCTAAAGATGACTAAACTCTACAGACCTAACCTTGCACCCCTCGTGCTGGCACTAACCTAACCTGCCCTAAGCTAACGGGGGGGCTCCGACACCCTCGACCCCCCCCCCCCCCCCCGGATGTGCATTGACTTAACCTGACTTGACTTGACCTGACCTAACCTACTCTAAGATAGCTACTTAGATACGCTCTACTTTCTCAAACTCGTCGTCCATTGCGCATCTCTCTGGACTTAGTTTTTCTCAAGAACCTGAAGTTTAATATCGGCCGTGTAGGCAAAGTAAGGATCGGCACTCATTAAAATCTAAACAGATGTGTTAAGGACAGTAAGTATAACACATTTGGGTCAGCTTAGCGTGGAGCCCTTGTTCTTAAGATTTTCCGATTTGCGACACAAACGGTTAGCAGATCAAAATTAAAACACATCAAAACACACCAGAAAAAAGTCGTTTCGTCCACCAAAGTGAATTCGGTGTTCATCTGGAATAATACCAAAATCTTAGCGTGTACGAAACGACTATGGTTTCATATAGACTACGAAACAACTTTTTGGTGTACGAATCTACTGGTGTACGAAACGACTTGTGTACGAACTGACTACACCTCAAAAAATTTTCCTCAATCCTGTCACCACATAATTAGGTAGGAATAATCACGTACGCACACACACTCTCTGTATACCCTTATAAAGCAATACTAAGTCATTCAATATATACTTACAGGTTCTCGGTAAGTCCACGTGTAAACCTTTGTATATTAATCCCTTCCATGGTTAATACACGGCTTTAAATCAGAGAAAATGTACGAACGAACTCTCTCTTGCGATGTCTGTGTCTGGCAAATGGCGGACGACTACAATCTCTTCTTCATATATTTATTTTGCTTTTATTTCCTATCTTAAGGTATTTCAACGTGTTTTTATGCACTAGAAAAAATATATGATTAATTTTATGTCTTTGGAATTAGCGATGTGAGGTTAAAGGTTTTTTTTATGCGTTGTAATAATGACAAGTTCTGTTTTGTCTCAACGTGATGCTTTTTGACTTGGTGTATCACGTTAATATTTAAGATTTTAGGCTTAATGTTGGTTACTAAGCCTACATACAGCCTATTGAATGTAGATATTTGATAATAGGGTAATTTAGGTGGTATAATAAATCTTTGATGGATAATGTGGAGGAAATAGGAAGGTTTTAAGGAAGCTAAAGTCACCGAACACGCTGAAATATGTCCATCGGATAAACTAACTTCTTTTATCTTTAGTTCCTCTCCTACTGTATTTTAACGTGTTTATATGGACTCTAGTAATTCTTTGGAGCATTTAACACCTGTGAAGCTAGTGTGGTGAGGTTATCAAGCTTTGTTAGAGGTAAAAATGATGAAATATTGCATCTTCTGCTCCTCTTATCATTACATTTTCCATTTTATTTCCTACTCTACGATATATTAACGTGTCCTGACGGTGTAGAAAGATGTTATAGTATATTTTACGTCTTTCTATTAATTGACGTGTCGTTATAACGCTTCCTTACACGTAAAAACAATAAAATATTACATCAGACTGTCCAACTTACGAAAGAAACCATCACTTTCTTTACAATTTAAGGCAAAATCTAGGTGACTGAGCCTAAATAAAACCTATCAGTTGTATTTATTGAAGTATAGAATAAGTTGAGTCCTGTAACAGGCCTTGCATAGGTGATATAAGGGATGTAGGAAGGTAAATCACGAGTGAAGTCAATGGGCAAGGATTAGAACACGGGCTATGAGTCATTTAAACTACGTGGCCCTTTAAACGCGGGGGATTTAAACCTCAGCCTTTAAGCCTTTGAGACTCAACGTTATTTCCATTGCAATTTGGCTGCCATTACATGATTAGAAGCAATATAAGTGACAGATATAAGCAATATTTTATAGATATGACCTGTTTAGTATCCTTGTCCACTACCGTAGATAACAGTAAAGTCGCCACCTACAGTAATGTCGCCAGCCGCCATATATTACGAATTATAGCATCACTACTGCTGTGTATGTGCCACTGAAGATGATACACAGTAGTTTATATCATGACTGTATAATCTACCCTGTTTCAGCGTTGTTTTATGCTTTGTATCTGCAAGTATAGACGGTTTCAAATTTCACTACGCGTTTTTTTTTCGGGCGACGACGACAGCGATAAGACACTCAGTAAATAAACACTAGATGGCGACTCTACTGTTGGTAGCCACTTTGTAGATATTTTTGTAATTTGTTAATTTATAGCCATAATATGACACAGATGAAGACACAAAATGACACAGACTCTCCAGATAGCCCCTTCTAACTGTCCTGAAATCATGGATGTAGCAATGTAAGTATTAACGCCACCACACGTCTGTAAACAGAAAAAAAAGTTGTCCTGGCGACTTTACTGTTATCTATGGTAGCTTATTTGGTATATTGTTACTTTTCGTAATTTTATGGCTAACAACAGACGGATTTTATATAGCCAAGGAAAGATCTGGGCGTGAAGGGGTTAACTATGACACAAAAACATAATAAATCAGTGTATTCTAAGCTTTGATTTCTATAGCAAACTTTATGGCAAGCGAAAACCAATTAACATTTCCTTTTATTGTGACAAAATGCATCATTGACTCTCCACACACCCGGGAAGAGTGATATTTACACATTTACACCAGCGTCCACGACCAACGACGACCTGACCTGACCTTTCAAATGCAACTTATTCATCATCTTAGACTACGAAGCTTTCTCTCTCTTTTTCTTACATCACTAGCTTACTGTATCATCTGCACTCTCTTACATCACTAAGCTTTCTGCATCACTCTCTTACATCACTAAGCTTTCTGCATCACTCTTACATCACTAAGCTTTCTGCATCACTCTCTCTTACATCACTAAGCTTTCTGCATCTCTCTCTTACATCACTAAACTTTCTGCATCACTCTCTCTCTTACATCACTAAGCTTTCTGCATCACTCTCTCTCTTTTCCTTACATTACAGGTTGGCCGTCACTTATCCGGTGTCACTAATCAATATGTCATGCCAGCTCTGTTGTGATTGCAATAGGAGTACTGTATGATTGCTCTAGTACTTTCCATGGCAGCTACAAGATCTCTGTTGTGATTGCAATAGGAGTACTGTATGATTTCTCTAGTACTTTCCATGGCAGCTACAAGATCTCTGTTGTGATTGCAATAGGAGTACTGTATGATTGCTCTAGTACTTTCCATGGCAGCTACAAGATCTCTGTTGTGATTGCAATAGGAGTACTGTATGATTGCTCTAGTACTTTCCATGGCAGCTACAAGATCAAGTGAATAATTTTGACTGAGAGTAGAAATGGAACAAAATCATAGCAATTACCACGAGCAATCATGGTAGTATGTGACTACGAATACGAGCATGAATGTAATACAGGTTGACCGTCACTTCTCCGGCAAGCAATATTCCGGCTCCATCAGTTTTCTGGCATGAATTTCGGAGCGCAGTTTCAAATTTCCTGGGTTGGCGCGTCACTGTTTTCTGGAGGCGCCGTTTGTTTTGATGGCGCTGTACCCAGAATCAGCCGTATGCTCACGCTTCCCACAGCAAACAGGCATTCCTTCTCATTTATTTGCCGTAATTGTTAACATCTGCTGCCGTACAGCCCATCATGGCTTCGGCGAATAAAAGAAGTGGAGTAAAATGCAAACATCGCTCGTTGTCGATCGCAGAGAAAGTTGAACTGTTAAAAAAACTTGATAGCGGTGTGTCTGTGCGAAGTGTTTGTGAAATGTGCGGCATTGGGTCTTCAACAGTCTATGATATACAAAAACAATAAGAAAAAGTGCTGAAGTTCTTTACTGACAGTGGATCAAAAAAGCAGATAAGTAAGGAAGTCAATGACGGAAGGAGAAAGTTCTGATCTGGACCCAGTGCTGATATCCGGGTTTACTCTTGGTGTTAGTGAAGGTGTTGACATTTAGACTATAGGGGAGACTATAGAGGCAGGGGACAAAACATCAATAATCCAGAAATTTCGAAAATCTGGCAGTCTTAAGGTCCCGTAGCTGCCGGATTAGTGATGGGCAACCTGTACTAAGCTTACTGTATCTTCTGTACTCTCTCTCTCTCACTCTTACATTACTAAGCTTACTGTATCTTCTGTACTCTCTCTCTCTCACTCTTACATTACTAAGCTTACTGTATCTTCTGTACTCTCTCTCTCTCACTCTTACATTACTAAGCTTACTGTATCTTCTGTACTCTCTCTCTCTCACTCTTACATTACTAAGCTTACTGTATCTTCTGTACTCTCTCACGCTTACATTACTAAGCTTACTGTATCATCCTCTCTCTCTCACTCTTACATTACTAAGCTTTCTGTATCTTCTGTACTCTCTCACGCTTACATTACTAAGCTTACTGTATCATCCTCTCTCTCTCTCTCTTACATTACTAAGCTTACTGTATCTTCTGTACTCTCTCTCTCACTCTTACATTACTAAGCTTACTGTATCTTCTGTACTCTCTCTCTCTCACTCTTACATTACTAAGCTTACTGTATATCTTCGTACTCTCTCTTCTCACTCTACATTACTAAGCTTTCTGTATCTCTGTACTCTCTCTCTCTCACTCTTACATACTAAACTTACTGTATCTTCTGTACTCTCTCTCTACTCTTACATTACTAAGCTTACTGTATCTTCTGTACTCTCTCTCTCACTCTTACATTACTAGCTTACTGTATCTTCTGTACACTCTCTCTCTACACTCTTACATTACTAAGCTTACTGTATCTTCTGTACTCTCTCTCTCTCACTCTTACATTACTAAGCTTACTGTATCTTCTGTACTCTCTCTCTCACTCTTACATTACTAAGCTTACTGTATCTTCTGTACTCTCTCTCTCTCACTCTTACATTACTAAGCTTACTGTATCTCTGTACCTCTCTCTCTCACTCTTACATACTAAGTTTCTGTTCATCCTCTCTCTCACTCTTACATTACTAAGCTTTCTGTATCTTCTGTACTCTCTCACGCTTACATTACTAAGCTTACTGTATCATCCTCTCTCTCTCTTACATTACTAAGCTTACTGTATCATCCTCTCTCTCTTTTACATAACTAAGCTTTCTGTATCATTCTCTCTCTCTCTCTTTTACATTACTAAGCTTACTGTATAATCTGCACTCTCTCTTACATTACTAAGCTTTCTGTATCACTCACTCTCTCTCTCTCTTACATCTACATTCATCTTCATAATCAATTTTTCTCAGTGCATTGTTTAAGCAAGTCTTACTGGGCGACATTTCTGGTAGCCAGAAAGGTCAAGGACAACGTTAAAAATAATTTGTTGATACATCATCTCACCTTCTTGTATTTTGTAAAATAAAATCTAGCAGTAATAAGAGTGCACTCTGGATCAAAACAAAGATAAGATGAACCATTGTATCCAGGAAGTGTTTATGAACAAAATCTTGTCGCCCAGTAGCTGAAAATTTCTTATGGCGACAGTTTTCACAGGGAGACATTTTGGTCGCCAGTAGCATGTAAAAAATGCACTGCTTCTACCTTTACAGTAACCCTCTCATATTCGACTAATTGGGCCAAGGATGCGAGTAAGCAAGATCAAAATGCGGATATGTATTAAAAAAAAAAAAAAAAAAAAAAAAAAAAAAAAAAAAAAAAAAAAAAAAAAAAAAAAAAAAAAAAAATCTAGTGATAGATAATTATAGCTAGGAATTTCGACCCTAAAAAAAAAAAAAAAAAATCTAGGTATATATATAGCTAGGAAATTTCGACCCCTAAAAAAAAAAAAAAAAAAAAAAAAAAAAAAAATATAGGTGTATAGATTATATATAGCTAGGAAATTTCGACCCCTATATATAAATAAATAAAAAAAAAAAAAAAAAAAAAAAAAAACTATATATAGCTAGGAAATTTCGACCACTATATAAAAAAAAAAAAAAAAAAAAAAAAAAAAAAAAAAAAAAAAAAAAAAAAGGAGAAGGTCCGAATAATGTCAAAGTCCGAATAATGAGTGTCCGAATACGAGAGGTTTTACTGTATAAACTTCTTTTCCTCGTACACTTCAACGTCTTTTCATACACAAACGTTCTTATTTTTGTCCACTAAGACAGAAGACAGCTTTCTAAACCTTCTTTCTACACCACCCTAGATGTATTGTAAGCCTTGATTTCTCTAACACTCTATGGCAAGTGAGGTGTAGTTCTGACCTCAATTATTCTGTTTCTTCAAGTTTTCATATTTTCTCTTAAATTACAATAACATTAAGGTTTCTGTATTTACTTCTACCCCTTATACTGTCATTTACAATACCCCCCCCCTCCCCCCCCTTGTATCTCCCTCCTTCACTTCTACACCTCTCTCTCTCTTTTTTTTGTCATTTTCCTCGTTGTTTTCATTGTCATATTTCTTTCTTTCTTTATTCTTGTCTTTTAACTTTTTTTCTTCTTCCTCTTCTGTTTTCATTGCTATCTATCTATCTCTCTCTCTCTCTCTCTCTCTCTCTCTCTCTCTCTCTCTCTCTCTCTCTCTCCTCTCTCTTTATCCTACATCCTTTAACACTCTTTATCTTACATCCTTTTCTCTCTCTCTCTTTCTTACATCCTTTTTTCTCTCTCTCTTTATCTTACATCCTTTTCTCTATCTCTTTATCTTACATCCTCTCTCTCTCTCTCTATCTCTTTATCTTACATCCTCCTCTTTCTCTCTCTATCTCTTTATCTTACATCCTCTCTCTCCTCTCTCTCTCTCTCTCTCATTTTAACACTTTCTTTTACTTGTATTATCACTTTTTTAATCAGCACTTCTATATAAATTCCATATTTTCTATGCGTAACTTTACATCTAAATCCTTCGGTATCAAATTCATACTTTGTTCAACGTTACTTCACCCTCATAAACTTCTTACATTGATATAGCTTTTGTGTAATAACTTAGCTTTTTTCTTCCATAACTTCGCTAACTTGGCATTTTTCTTTGTTAACTTGGCATTTTTCTTCGCTAACTTTGCTTTTTTCTTCGCTAACTTGGCATTTTTCTTCGTTAACTTGGCCTTTTTCTTCGCTAACTTTGCTTTTTCTTTGCTAACTTGGCATTTTTCTTCGCTAACTTTGCTTTTTTCTTTGCTAACTTGGCATTTTTCTTCGCTAACTTGGCATTTTTCTTCGTTAACTTGGCATTTTTCTTCGCTAACTTGGCATTTTTCTTCGTTAACTTGGCATTTTTCTTCGCTAACTTGGCATTTTTCTTCGTTAACTTGGCATTTTTCTTCGCTAACTTGGCATTTTTCTTCGTTAACTTGGCATTTTTCTTGGCTAACTTGGCATTTTTCTTGGCTAACTTGGCATTTTTCTTGGCTAACTTGGCATTTTTCTTCGCTAACTTGGCATTTTTCTTGGCTAACTTGGCATTTTTCTTGGCTAACTTGGCATTTTTCTTCGCTAACTTTGCTTTTTCTTTGCTAACTTGGCATTTTTCTTCGCTAACTTACTTTTCTTGCTAACTTGGCATTTTCTTCGCTACTTGGCATTTTTCTTCGTTAACTTGCATTTTCTTCGCTAACTTGGCATTTTTCTTCGTTAACTTGGCATTTTTCTTCGCTAACTTGTCATTTTTCTTCGCTAACTTGGCATTTTTCTTCGCTAACTTGGCATTTTTCTTCGTTAACTTGGCATTTTTCTTCGCTAACTTGGCATTTTTCTTCGTTAACTTGGCATTTTTCTTCGCTAACTTGGCATTTTTCTTGGCTAACTTTGCTTTTTTCTTCGCTAACTTGGCATTGTTCTTCGCTAACTTTGCTTTTTTCTTCGCTAACTTGGCATTTTTCTTCGTTAACTTGGCATTTTTCTTCGCTAACTTGGCATTTTTCTTCGTTAACTTGGCATTTTTCTTCGCTAACTTTGCTTTTTTCTTCGCTACCTTGGTATTTTTCTTCGCTAACTTTGCATTTTTCTTCGCTAACTTTGCATTTTTCTTCGCTAACTTTGCATTTTTCTTCGCTAACTTTGCATTTTTCTTCGCTAACTTTGCATTTTTCTTATGAACTTCAAGACTTTCCAACTTTCAGTCTCACACACACACACACACACAGTAGTAGTAGTAGTGGTAGTAGAAGTTAACACACACACACACACACACACACACACACACTCATTCCCGTTAACCTAATATAATACAAGTAAACTTACAAAGATCAGTGTTTTATTATTAACATTTAAAACACCACTTAATAAACACTAGTACTTTCTGTTATCTCTCCTGGTCTCTCATACACACACTTATACCTTTCACTAAAAACACAAAAGAATATAAGTAACACGACTTTTCCATAAGATCCACGAAAGAACTTAAGATTTATCCGAATAATCAAAATCGCGACGAAACTAAACATGCCTTCGGGTGCAAGTGAAAATAAAATTACTATCACTACGTATTATAATAAACACACGGATGTCTCGAAAGCCTCATCTAACTCGTGCTCTGATCTCCATAAGGGACAATTGAAGCAGAAAGAGACAACTAATCATTGCACTTTGTATATGACTCACTTAAAACGATACAGGAATACGTAAAACTAAAGAACGGAACGAGGCAGCGCGGCAATTGCAGGTTGTTTACGGAGAGATGAATGGTGCGTGGAAACTTAAGATTGTTGGTAATTCTATTGTATGTATTAATAGATTATTTAATATGGAAACAAGGGAAAGGGAGGAGGGAAGGAAGGGGATGGGAAGGGAAGGAGAGGGGATGGGAAGGAGAGAGGGGATGGGAGGGAAGGAGAGAGGGGATGGGAAGGGAAGGAGAGAGGGGATGGGAAGGGAAGGAGAGAGGGGATGGGAAGGAGAGAGGGGATGGGAAGGAGAGAGGGGATGGGAGGGAAGGAGAGAAGGTGATGGGAAGGGAAGGAGAGAAGGGATGGGAAGGGAAGGAGAGAAGGGATGGGAAGGGAAGGGGGATGGGATGGGAGGGAAGGAGAGGAGACGGAAGGGAATTAGCAAGGATATACTGTATTTAAATCATGTAAATCAATGATAACTTGTCCTATTTGCAAGGCTGTTGTGTAAAAATCTATTGAAGTCGAGATTTATTGACTGTTTTCAGGTTTTCGTTTTCCTAATTCACTACAGATTGCGACGTTTTGGAATTAATATGAAGACTTAAGCTAATAAATAGAGAGTAGCATAGTAGTAGTAGTTATTAGTATTAGTATTAGTAGTAGTAGTAGTAGTAGTAGTAGAGGAGTAGCAGGAACCTCCAAAAAAATAATAGGGCTTTGTAATTAAAGTAAAATATAAGCTTTATAAACCGGGTATAGAAAAAAATCCGTCAAAATAATTTGACGAGGAATGAAACTGAATAGAATAGTTTGGGGAGCAACACACACACACACACACACACACACACACACACACACACTGAGCCATGGATAAAAACCTGTACATTGATGCCTCATTTTGACCATTAAGGTTGCTGCCCGAATGTGTTTTTTATCCCCGTGGTCGCAACAAAACTTCGTCGCAAAATCTCTATTTCTTGCTATTGATGAGTGACTCCTTATGAGCTTCAGGGGAGGAGGAGGAGGAGGAGGAGGAAAATATATGTACACACAAACCTCGTTTTCCCGGACTAATAGGGGGAGCAATGGTCCGGGAACCGCAAAAGTCCGGGAATCGCAAGTAAAAAATGTTTATAATAATAATTTAAAAAATAAATAAAAAAAAAAAAACGTCCGATGCCATTAGCCAGCCCCGGACGTTTATCCTACTCTAGTATTTACTGTCCGGCAACCACCAATATCAACTACCCCGCCGCGGACTTTTACGTCCGCTGAGCATGCTGCCACCTGGCGGGAGGCAGCAGAAAGTGTTCAATAGTCTCAAGAGACGTTCCTGCACCAGGGGCAGTGGGGGTCAGGGGACTAACGGAGGCCGTGCAGGTGAACCGTGAGTGTCGTGTGCCCAAATGTAAACAATACGACCGCTGAGCATGCTGCCACCTGGCGGGAGGCACGGACACTGACCAGGAGTGACAGGAGACGCTCGGACCGCCGGACAACTTTGTCAATTTACGAACAGGA
>JACEEZ010005639.1:285000-287500 GCA_016584305.1 Chionoecetes opilio | reverse complement strand
CACTGCGGCTGGTACATATAGGGTTTCTGTATTTAAACTCCGCACTCTATGATATTATGGGTAAATATTCGTTGTGATAGGCTTGTATGGCAACAGTGTCAAGTGTTGTGATATAATAGAACCTCTTTTTCTGCTTGAGTGAGTTAGTATGACTAATAAGGTCAAGCGGTACAGTATGACGTGTTGACGCTGCCGCGCCCTCTACTTCAATGGCGAGGCTAAATAGTCAAGATATTCAATATATTCTTGATGGATATAAGACAGAAGTATGAATGAATGAATGAATGCATGAATGAAGCATTTATGTACCAAAATAAGCTGTATTATGTTGAGTAGTAAGTAGTTTCATTGTGCTTCTGGCAGCACGGTCACGGCCCTGTTGCTGCACTTTGACGTAACTCTTCACTTAGCTGGTAGCCTCCACCAAGACCAAACATAGATTTTCTGGTATGGAATGAGTATCCTATTCATTTAGGCACTTTAAAATATGATCAGTGATTATTTTATATTTTAATTAAACCTGCCGCACAGGGGGGTAGGCCTATGAATTTGATATCCGCAGTGAAGGGGTTAATATCCTTGTCCATTAGCTAATTTGGTTTATTTAGTTACTTTTTGTGTGTTTTATGGCTAATAACAGACGATTTCATATAGCCAAGGAAAGGTCTGGGTGTGAAGGGGCTAATGGGTACTAATAGCTGTCTATCTAACTATCAATCCTGTTATATTATGTCAACAAGCCTGTTTATTTGTGTATCTACGTTAAATTATGAAGTACAGACCCCCTAAGAGACCAAAGACTCACTGAAATAATAGGAAACCACTTGAGCACACACACAACACACACACCCGTCCGCACTTTTGTTTAAATGTTCACATCTCACCCAACACAGACACACAGACACACACTCAAGACTAAAACTCCCAACACTTGAGAAAAGAAGAGAAAGGGGAGATTTTATAGCAGTGTATAGAGCATCAATGGGTCTGGAAAAAAGATCTGTTTGTGTGGGACGATAGAAGTACAAGAAGTCATGAGAAGAAATTGAAAAGGACAACATGCAAGAGGGACATAAAAAAATACAGCTTCCCGTATAGAAGCCTAGAAGCCTGGAACAACCTTGATGCAAAAGTGATTAATGCAAGAAGTATTCAGGACTTCAAAGGCAAGCTGGATAATAGTAGATTTGGAGACGGGACAGTATGAGCATAGCGCTTTTCCTGTATGTTACAACTAGGTAAACACAACTAGGTAAATACAACTAGGTAAATACAACTAGGTAAATACACATGGCAACACTCACCCCCACATGCGCGGCCATCTTATCGGCGCACACCTCGGCCACATCCCTTCCCAGAACCCCATAGTAGAGGCCGTAGAAGATGAGCAAGAGGCCGCTGTCCATCCAGACGTTGGCCTTGACGGAGAAGAGGAGGTTGAATCCCATCATCGTGACCATGATGATGACGTAGCCGACGACACCCAGGCCACAGCAGATCTTGTATATCAGCAGGAACCATTTGTACACCTGCCTGTGTAAGGGAGAGAGATGCTTCAATACAGGTGTGATTATTAGTACAGGTTGAAGTTCCCAAACTCGGCATCCCAAGACTCGGCAACACCCAAAACTCGGCTATGGTTCCGGATTTTCCAAAACACGGCAGAACACCCAAAACCCGGCGCGTAGTTGCCGGGTCGGCCGCTGGGTGCCACCACACTAGGCCGCTTGGTTTCTCCCGCTGATTTGTTTGTTGTTATTGTTCAGTGGTGTTGTGACTGTAGAGTTGTGTACAGTTATTTTGTGTGATTTTGTTATTTTGTCATGCTTTTTTTCCCCTTAATATATCTCCGTTCTAAAAGTCGGAAAATTCCATTACTCGGCTCGGCGCTGGTCCCGAGGTTGCCGAGTTTGGGAACTTCAACCTGTACCTATTATCTGTACTGTGTCTGTGATGTCAATAGATTAACCTCCTGAGACTAAGAAATAATACCAAGAATACCAAGCAAGGGTAATAAAAACAGGTCCGAGTGGTCACCTGGGTGTGGTCGGGTTGAGGGGTTTCTCCAGAGCCTTCTTGAGCACGATGACGGTGACGGAGGAGAACAGCAGCCAGATGAAGATGAACCGCCACCAGTGGTTGTGTAGGCACAGGATGAAGGGGATCACCCACACCCCTATCATGCTGACCAACTGAAACACACACACACACACAGGGGAGGTCAACCGGGGTCATTAAAGGTTATGATGAAGGGAATCAC
The DNA here is from genome assembly GCA_016584305.1 of Chionoecetes opilio. Classification (NCBI taxonomy): domain Eukaryota; kingdom Metazoa; phylum Arthropoda; class Malacostraca; order Decapoda; family Majidae; genus Chionoecetes; species Chionoecetes opilio. The sequence goes on along the minus strand of JACEEZ010005639.1, from coordinate 285,240 downwards.
CCATACCCCTATCATGCTGACCAACTGAAACACACACACACACACAGGGGAGGTCAACCGGGGTCATTAAAGGTTATGATGAAGGGAATCACCCACACCCCTATCATGCTGACCAACTGAAACACACACACACACACACACAGGGGAGGTCAACTGGGGTCATTAAAGGTTATGATGAAGGGGATCACCCACACCCCTATCATGCTGACCAACTGAAACACACACACACACACAGGGGAG
>JACEEZ010005639.1:275000-280000 GCA_016584305.1 Chionoecetes opilio | reverse complement strand
ATTCAATATCTGGAATTCAATATCTGGAATCCAATATCTGGAATCCAATATCTGGAATTCAATATCTGGAATTCAATATCTGGAATCCAATATCTGGAATTCAATATCTGGAATCCAATATCTGGAATCCAATATCTGGAATTCAATATCTGGAATTCAATATCTGGAATTCAATATCTGGAATTCAATATCTGGAATCCAATATCTGGAATTCAATATCTGGAATCCAATATCTGGAATTCAATATCTGGAATTCAATATCTGGATCATATCTGGAATCAATATCTGGAATTCATATATTCTGTACCAATATCGGGAATTCAATATCTGGAATTCATATCTGGATCCATTCTGGAATCAATATCTGGAATCCATTCGGAATTCAATATCGGAGATCCAATATCTGGAATCCAATATCTGAGAATCATATCTGGAATTCAATATCTGGAATTCAATATCTGGAATCCAATATCTGGAATTCAATATCTGGAATCCAATATCTGGAATTCAATATCTGGAATCCAATATCTGGAATTCAATATCTGGAATATCTCAGGAATACAATACCTGGTCTATTATAAACTTATAATACGATACTATTCTGCCCTACAATACCTAGGCTAGTTAGTTAAGGTGTGTTCTTACCTCCATCTCTCCTCCTCTGTTAGCGTACTCTCCTGCTCTGTCTGTGGGGAGAGAGAGAGAGAGAGAGAGAGAGAGAGAGAGAGAGAGAGAGAGAGAGAGAGAGAGAGAGAGAGAGAGAGAGAGAGAGAGAGAGAGAGTTATAATAGTAGTCAATTGGTAACTGTCAATATATATAAAATTACAAAAAGCTTTCAATAAACTGAGAAATACGCTATTTTTTTATTTCTTATTTGTATTTTATATTTGACGTTTGCTTAAATTTAATGCTTAATGAGTTAAATTCTTTGCCTCCCTCCCCTCCCTACACACACACACACACACACACCCTTATAGCAGCTCTTCTAACTGAGGTGCCGCTGCCGTACCTCTACACAACCCGTATCTCTAGCCACCACTCCCCAAATCCCCTTTTCTAAGTAATTCACGCCTTATTTAACCCTAACTAACGCCACTACAGCAAGAATACTAGTTAATCATACTAGAAAACATGATAATAAGGCAATTAGGTACTAAAATATCCATTATATCGCGTATAATACAAGTTCACACCCGGTAAGCCATATGTAAACACGGCGACAGAATGGTAGTGACGGTCATATTAACGTCATATTTAACGATAACTAGCATTGTTTTTGGTAATATTAATGGCTGTAGTGATATTTTAGAGTCTTACCAAGTTTTCCCTGATGATCTTAAGTAGTTTTTCGTCCAGTGGGTTAGGGAAATGGCCTCTTGGAACATGCTGGTGACCGTGGTGGTGGTGGTGGTGGTCAAAACCTGCCATCTTTACTGCCCATTCTTGCCCTTACACTTTCTCCCTGACTTTGGCTCCTTTTCCTTTATTTCTCTACACTCCTTTCCCCATATATTTTATTTATTATTATGTATTATTAGGCATTATTAGGTATTATTTACTATGTATTATGTATTATTATTATTGTCTTTTCCCGCTACCCTCCTTTCTCCATGCCTTCTTTCCCTCGTTCTTCATGTGCCTTTTTTAATGTGCCCTATTTAGCATGTGCCTTTAAACATGTTACCTTTAATTATACACGCTCCTTCACCCATGTATTATTGTTATTCTTAAGAACATAAGAACATAAGAAAATAAGGAAGCTACAAGAGGCCGCGAGACCTACACGTGGTAGTTCCTGTCACCTAACACTACCTACATCCACCTTTCATCCCCATCCATGAACCTATCCAGCCCCTCTTTAAAGCTCCCTAATGACTCCGCACTAACTACCTGTCTACTGAGACCATTCCATTCATTCACCACCCTATTTGTGAACCAGTTTTCCCTATTTCCTTTCTAAATCTACGCTTTTCCAGCTTGAATCCGTTACTTAAATTCTTGTTCTACCCTGGTTAAAAGCCGTAAGAACTTTTCCTACCTCTCCCTTATTAAATCCCTTTATCCACTTAAAAACTTCTATTAGGTCGCCCCTTACTAGAACATAAGAACAGAAGAAAACTAGGGGGGGGAGGGGGGGGGGCACTCAGTAGAGCGCATACCTCCGCCCGAATATTTCATCAAATTGGTTGCATGATTATATATATATATATATATATTATATATATATATATATATATATATATATATATATATATATATATATATATATATATATATATATATATATGCACTCAGTATGAGCGCATACCTCCGGTCGAATATTTCATCAATTGGTTGCCATGGCAACAGTTGTCAATAGATTTCATCCAAAATTAAATCAGTTCTTCCTTATACCAAATAGACTTGGTATACAGAGTTTGGTCCAAATCTATTCGCAACTTTTTGAGAAATCCTGTACACTAACAGACAGACAGACAGACAGACAGATCGGGGTGAAAACATAACCCCTCCAACTTGGTTGGCGGGGGTAATAAGGAAGCTATGTACAAGAGGCCACGAGACCTACACGTGGTAGTTCCTGATAGTCTAGTTCCCTTTAGTCGCAATATATATAGAAAAGAACGGGAAAAAAAACCTTATCTTCATCTGGTAATTTCCCTCTACGTAGTACATGACATTTCTTCTACTGTTATTCATTCATTTTCCCGATTGATGATGTTATTTATTTAGTTAACGCTAATTTATGCATGGTTCTAATTTATTTATCAGAAAACGAAATATATCAATGGAAAGCTAATAAAATTCCGCTTCTATTGATATTGTCCATGTAAAATGTTTTAGAGCAAAATATTAAATGGGAGCTGGAGTTGGTGAATATTAAGTTCATGCATATTTCTTGCGGGTCTCATAATGGCCTTTCTTTAGTGTGTTTTACGGTTTTTTATTTGATAATATTATAGAACAAACATTTCAGAAGATAACAGCATATCTTTTATACTGATAAACATATATTTGGTAGGGGAAAATTACCATAAGCTGGCAAACACGGGCGGCAAGTGGAGTTTGTTGGTCCTCCAGCTCGCTCCGACGGGCGGCATTTGGCTTGAAGACGCTAGGTCGTGACGTCAGTGCCAGACACCTATTGTTACGTGTGGTTCTATTTCACGGCTACCTAAATAGCTCAGACATCCACTCACGAATCTGTGCCGAATTATTTTTAATCCATAAGGTCTTTTGGGCGTGCTGATCACGAATCTGAGGTTAGATTTATGATTACTTAAATTCTAAACCCTATTTCCTTATAAAACAAATGGGAATAATCATCATTCCATCATCAATCCCTATTCTGTCCATCTTCCTAATGCAAGAGTTAACCAGTATTTTCACTCTTTCATCCCTTTCACTGGTAAACTCTGTAAATCTCTTCCTGTTTCTATTTGTCCGCCTTCCTACGACGCCCCCACCACAGGCTCAAAGGCTAATGCGACGGATTGATTGATTTAATGCCTAAAAAGGTGAATGTGCCAGACATGAGAGGTCCTATGGCACTATGGCAAAGCTTATAAAGGGTCAGGGTTAAAGAATAATAGTGAAACGATGAGGGAAGGGGAAAGAACGGAATGTTACAGCAGGATGGTTAGATCAGATGTAGGATGTGGATTTGTTGGAGGAAGGAGGTTACATTTTCCAGGGAGAAGGAGGGGGATTCCGGGAGAATGTCCGCAAGACAGGGAGGTCAGGAAAGGGAGGACAAATGAGGGAAGGAACTGGAACGGGCAGGAGTAAGATGGGGGCAGGATATTAGGTACCTGGAACTGTCGCCGATAGGAATTCTCGCCGCCGTCGTCGAGTGTTCCAATTCTTGATATTACAGGACCCAATATATACATTTAATCAAGTGTTACCCGTGTTTCTGCATTCAGGGATGAAATACTATCGTTAGCTTGATCAGTTAGGTTAGATTAGGTGCCACTGTCCAGGTTAGGTTAAAATTTCCACGTCGACGAGAGTTCTAGTTTGTTGTTTCGGCGAGAATTCCCATCCGGCTCAGTTCCATAAACCGGATATTAGTACGGAGATAAGCACCGAGGCCACGCGCAGCAAAGCGTATGCACCCATCTATGACTTAAAACTCTTGATTATTAAGAGGAGTAAATGGTGAGAAAAAATTGGCTACTTCTTAAAAACACTGTATTTTAATGTGACAACCCATACCAGAGCTGTTTGGGAATGAAGCAAGTGGTGGTTCCGAGGACCAGCCCCACTTACTATGTGCCTTAAATAACCAATATAACCCAAATATAACTTTAAAAAACCTCAAACGGACACAATATAACAATAAAAACGAAAGTATGTTGGACTGTAGCCATCAAAATAGGTACCTGGAACTGTCGCCGATAGGAATTCTCGCCGCCGTCGTCGAGTGTTCCAATTCTTGATATTACAGGAGCCAATATATACATTTAATCAAGTGTTACCCGTGTTTCTGCATTCAGGGATGAAAGTACTATCGTTAGCTTGATCAGTTAGGTTAAGTTAGGTGCCAATGTCCAGGTTAGGTTAATATTTCCACGTCGGCGAGAGTTCTAGGTTGGTGTTTCGGCGAGAATTCCCATCGGCGACAGTTCCATAAACCTCAAAATACAGTCAACTATAAAAAACATATTAAAATGATAAACTTCTAACTCCATTTTCCGGTTTTTCTTTAGATATACTAGAAATATATTGAGTCATTTCTATATATTTGCTATAATTAACTAAAAAAAAAAAAAAAAAAAAAAAAAAAAAAAATCTAGGTAGCTATCTAATAATAATAATAAAAAGATAAACTTCTATCTCCAATTTTTCCGGTTTTTCTATTAGATATACTAAAAAAATATTGAGTCATTTCGCTATAATTTCTTTAAAAAAATAAAAAAAATAAAAAATCTTGCTATCTAATAACAAAAATAAAAATAATAAACTTCTAACTCTTTTCTGGTTTTTCTATTAGATATAC
>JACEEZ010005639.1:257500-267500 GCA_016584305.1 Chionoecetes opilio | reverse complement strand
AGATATTGTGATGGGTAGTGATGATACCAGGAATGCACCAATCAGCTGCCCCGTAGCATAGAAGGGCAGGCAGGGGGCGTGGCTTCCTTACTGCATTTTGACCATAATAAAAAATACTTATAATAAAACGTTTCATGTAATCCCTTCTTGCCTCCCTCCAGACATCCTATTTTTCCTCTTCTCATAAAATCAATATCGAACAAAAAAAATTATAAAATACTTCTTCTGAAACCTTCCTTACTCTCAACACATAGAACCACCTCCTCCTCCTCCTCTTCCTCCTTTTTTTACCCTATCTCCTCCTCCTCCTCTACTTCTTCCTCTTCCTCCTCCTCACCCCCTTCCCCTCCTTCTCCACCTCGTCTCTTCCTCCTCCTCCTCCTCCTCTTCTCCTCACCTGGGTGCTGGAAATCCTTCTCAGAAACTAATCTAACATCTAATCATCTCCTCCTCCTCCTCCTCTTCCTCCTCCTCCTCCTCCTCCACCTCCTCCTCCTCCTCTCCACCCCCTCCTCTACCACCTCCTCCTCTTCCTCCTCCTCCTCCTCTTCCTCCTCCTCTTCCTCCTCTTTCTCCTCCTCTCTTCCTCCTCCTCCACCACCTCCATCACCTCCCCCACTTCCTCCTCTTCCACCACCTACCCCACTTCCTCCTCCTCCTCCACCTCCCCAACTTTCTCCTCTTCCTCCTCCTCCTCCACCTCCACCACTTCCTCCTCTTCCTCCTCCTACACCACTTCCTCCTCCTCCTCCTCCTCCTCTACCACCTCCTCCTCCTCCTCTACCACCTCTACCACCTACTCCCTCCTCCTCCTCCTCCTCCTCCTCCTCCTCCTCTACCACTTCCTCCTCTTCCTCATCCTCTACCACTTCCTCCCTCTTCCTCCTCCTCCTCCTCCTCTACCACTTCCTCCTCCTCCTCCTCCTCCTCCTCCTCCTCTACCACCTCCTCCTCTTCCTCATCCTCTACCACTTCCTCCTCTTCCTCCTCCTCCTCCTCCTCTACTACCTCCTCCTCTTCCTCCTCCTCCTCCTCCTCTACTACCTCCTCCTTTCCTCCTCCTCCTCCTCCTCTACTACCTCCTCCTCTTCCTCCTCCTCCTCCTCCTCTACCACCTCTACCACCTCCTCTTCCTCCTCCTCCACCACCTCTACCACTTCCTCCTCTTCCTCCTCCTCCTCCTCTTCCTCCTCCTCCACCACCTCTACCACTTCCTCCTCTTCCTCCTCCTCCTCTCACCTGGCCAATGGACACTCCTCTCAGTGACTCCCGGTAGCGCATGATTATCTTCTCGCTATAGGTGTGGTAGTAGTAATCCTTGGTGGCGTGTTGGAACTTGTCCAGGTAGCAGGAGAGAAGGCGTTCCAAGGGGTGACGCACTACCATGAAGTGCGTGGTGTTGCTGGTGATCTGAAGAAGTGGTAGTAGTAGTGGTAGTAGTAGTGGTAGTAGTAGTGGTAGTAGTAGTGGTAGTAGTGGTGGTAGTAGTGGTAGTAGTATTAGTAGTAACTTTTTTTGGGGGGGGAAATTTTTTGCTTTTTATGTTTTTTTGAAAGAGGGATGTGTTTTTGGAAAGGGAATGTGTTTTTTTAATTATTTGGAAAGGGGGATGTATTTATTAAAGGATTAATTTGTGTTGGTGGTTGTGAAGTAAAGTTATATGGATGTAAAAAAAAGTTGTGGTGGTGGTCAGTAAAACAAAAACAAAAATTCTTGAGGAAAGTTTTTTTTTTTCTTTTTTCTTTTTCTTTTGGAAAGGGGTATGATCTTTTTTTTTTGGGGGGGGGGATAGGGAGATGTTTTTTTTTTTTTTACTGGAGGGGAGTTTTCTGGGGGAGTGGGGGTGGGGGGGATATTTTTTTGGGGGGTGAAGGATTTTTGTGTGTGTCTGTCTGTCAAAAATGTCTTACAAAATAATAATAAAAATAAGAAACGTTAAAGTAAATTCTATAACACAATATAACCAAAAAACTACTCTCTCTCTCTCTCTCACACACACACACATTACTTCGTTGATTCCTATTTTATAAGGTTGAGTAGGGTCCCGGTACTCAGGTCAGGTAAGGTCAGGTCAGGTGTGGACATGTTAGAATGTATATTAAGGCTATTAAGGTTAAGGGTAGTCAGGTCAGGTCAGGTCAGGCGGGATCTTTGTAGACCGTACGTTAGGGGAGCTTAGACTGCAGGAGAACACATTATAACCAAAAAACTATCTCTCTCTCTCTCTCTCTCTCTCTCTCCTCCTCTCTCTCCTCCTCTTCCTCTCCTCTCTCTCTCTCTCTCTCTCACCGTGTTCACTCCGAGACCGCTAATCTTCGGATAGAACGCCTTCACCAGCTTCTGAACCTGTTGTCTTTCTGCCTTGTCCGTCCACAACCCCGCCAGCTGTATGAGGTTGACCGTCCATGAGGTGCTGGCGGCCTTGTACACGGGGCAGAAGGTGAGGAGGTTGATCCTGGGGTTGAAAAAAAATTGTAAATAAACGAATAGGAAAAAGAAAAAAAAAAAAAAAACCGTCAATGAGCCAAAGAAAAAATCAGGTCACATAAAAAAAAAAAAAAAAAAAAAAAAAAAAAAAAAAAAAAAAAAAAAAAAAACACGTGAATGAGCCAAGCAAAAACAGGTTGGGAAAAAAGAAAAGGAAAAAAAAAAAAAAAAAAAATAGAAAAACTAAGTGGATGAACAAAAATAAAAATAATAAAACAGGTAGTGAACGTGTCTGTGGTCTGCACGCACCTGTCGTATATGATGTGTGAGACCGAGAGGAGACCTAAGGGAGGGCCGCGGCTGCCCCCCACCACCTCGGCGAGGGAGGGGCGGAAGAGGCGGCAGGTGGCGGTGGTGTGGGCTATGCGACGCTGCTGCTCCTTCAGGAAGATTGCCACGGGCTGCACGGTGGGGGGGGGGGGGGGGGGGTAAGGTTGTTGTTGTTATTGTTGTTGTTGTTGGAGGAGGAGGAGAAGATGAAATTATAGGTAGAAGTAGTAGAAGTATAATAGTAGAAGTATAGTAGTAGAAGTATATGTGTAAGTAGTATAGAAGTAGTTTTTTTTATAATAGTTGTAGATGTAACATTTATGGTAGTAGTAGATGAAGTGGTGGTAGTGGTGGTGGTAATATAGTAGTAGTAGTAGTAGTAGTAGTAGTAGTAATAGTGGTGGAAGTGGTAGTAGTGGTAGAAGTAGTAGTAGTAGTAGTATAGTAGTAGTAGTATAGTAGTAGTAGTATAGTAGTAGTAGTATAGTAGTAGTAGTATAGTAGTAGTAGTATAGTAGTAGTAGTATAGTAGTAGTAGTATAGTGGTAGTAGTATAGTAGTAGTAGTAGTAGTAGTAGTAGTAGTAATAGTGGTGGAAGTGGTAGTAGTGGTAGTAGTAGTAGTAGTAGTAGTAGTAGTAGTGGTAGTAGTAGTAGTAGTAGTAGTAGTAGTAGTAGTAGTAGTAGTAGTAGTAGTAGTAGTAGTAGTAGTAGTATAGTAGTAGTAGTAGGTGTAGTTGTGTATATACATTATAAGACATGTCCGGTCGACTATAAATCACATATCCTGTATTATCCTAACTTTTTTATATTACACGCCAATCTTCTCTTATAATGAAAGAAGATATAAAGTTACGTATTCTCCCTCCTCCTCCGCCGCCTCCTCCCCCTCCTCCTCCGCCGCCTCCTCCCCCTCCTCCTCCGCCGCCTCCTCCTCCTCTCCGCCGCCTCCTCCCCCTCCTCCCTCCTCCGCCTCCAGCTTTCACACGGTTCAAGAAAAATGAGGTTACTGAAAGGAGTCGAGAGAGAGAGAGAGAGAGAGAGAAGAGAGAGAGAGAGAGAGAGAGAGAGAGAGAGAGAAGAGAGAGAGAGGAGAGAGAGAGAGGAAAGGAGGAGAGGAAGAGAGAGAGAGAAAGGAGAGAGGGAAGGAGAGAGAGAGAGAAGGAGGAAAGAAGGGAAAGGAAGGAGAAGAAGAGAGAGAGAGAGAGGAGAAAGAGAGGAGAGAGAGAGAGAGAGAGAGAGAGAGGAGAGAGAGAGAGAGAGAGAGAGAGAAGAGAGAGAGAAAGGAGAGAGAGGAAGGAGAGAGAGAGGAAAGGAGAGAGAAAGAAGGAGAGAGGAAGGAGAGAGAGAGAGAGAGAGAGAGAGAGAGAGAGAGAGAGAGAGAGAGAGAGAGAGAGAGAGAGAGAGGAGAGAGAGAGAGAGAGGAGAGAGAGGAAGAGAGGGAGAGGAGAGAGAAGATAGAGAGAGGAGAGAGAGAGAAGGAGGAGAAGGGAGAGAGGGAAAGGAGAGAGAAAGAAGGGAGAAGGAGGAGAGAGAGAGAGAGAGAGGAGAGAAGAGAGAGAGAGAGAGAGGGAGAGAGAGGAGAGAGGAGAAGAGAATGAGAAGAGAGAGAGAGAGGAGAGGAAGAGAGGAAGAGAGAGAGAGAGGGAGAGAGAGGAGAGAGAGAGAAGAGAGAGAGAGAGGAAGAGGGAAAGGAGAGAGGGAAAGAGAGAGAGAAAGAGAGGAGAGAAAGGAGAGAGGAAAGGAAGAGAGAGAGAGAGAGAAGAGAGGAAAGGAGAGAGGGGGAGAGAGAGAGAAGGGGAGGAGAGAGAGAGAGAGAGGGAGAGGAGAGAGAGAGAGAGAGAGAGAGAGAGAGAGAGGAGAGAGAAATATATCACCAAATAAAACTTAACAAATACAAAAATGAAGGAAATATCAAAAGAAAAAAACAATAATAAACTTACCGAGGAATCAGGGAAGGATTTAGCTCTCTCCTGCAACTCCTTGGGCGAATATCCCAACACCTTCAAGAACTTCTCTTTGACATCCTTCAACCTTTCCTTCCTCCTCCTCATCAGCTCCTTCCCTTGAATCCTACTCCATTTCATAGGCTTCTTGATATCCTTCGCCACCTCCACATATCCTTCAGGCGTGGGATAGGAGAGGGGAGGAGGTTGAGGAACTTCTTGATTATCTCTAGGGCCGTCAACCTTTGTATCCATTCTTCCCGCAGTTTGTGTCTTCGAGTAACCATTTTCTGAGGTTTGTTTGAAGTTCTTTTCCTTTGATTTAGGGTTTGTCTGGGCTATTTGGGTTGTTTCAGGGTTGTTGGGGTGTGTTAGGGTTGCGTGGGGTGATGGGTTGGGGTCCTGTTGGGGTGTTAGGGGTGTGTGGGTTGAGGGGTTGTGGTCTTGTAGTCTTAGGGGTTCGTGGGGTGCGTGGGTTGTAGGGTTGGGGTTCGGTTGTACTTTTAGGGGTATTGAGGTTGTTTCAGGGTTGTTGGGGTGTGCTGGGGGTGCGTGGGGTGATGAATTGGGGTCTTGTTGTAGTCTTAGGGGTGTTGGTGGTGCGTGGGTTGAAGGGTTGGGGTTCGGTTGTACTTTTAGGGGTATTGAGGTTATTTCAGGGCTGTTAGGGTGTGTTGGGGATGCGTGGGGTGATGGATTGGGGTCTTGCTGTAGTCTTAGGGGTGTTGGGGGTGCGTGGGGGTTGTGGGGTGAGGGGTTGGGGTTCTGTGGTAGTCGTGGGTGGAGGTTGGGGGTGTAGGGACTGAGCAGGGTTACCAGCACAGCGACGATGGCGAGTCCCAGAAGACCTTTGACGCAGATTTTGGTGATTTTCCGCATTCCTCCTGTTTAAAGGGATAAGGAAGACGTGTTAGTTTGTTGCCTTGTCCTCTTCCTCCTCCTCCTACTCTTCCTTCCTCCTCCTCCTTCCTCCTACTCTTCCTTCCTCCTCCTCCTCCTCCTGCTCTTCCTCCTACTTATTTCCATTAATTTTAACTTTTTTTCTTCTTGCTCCTCCTCCTGCTCTTCTTCCTTGTCCTCCTCTTCCTCCTCCTCCTCCTCCTCCTCCTCCTCCTCCTTCCTAAAAAATCAAACTTCAATCCGCTTCTTTGATTTGTTAAAGTAAAAAAAAAAAAAATTGAATTAATAGTTAAAAATCCATTATCTGGGAAGAGAGAGAGAGAGAGAGAGAGAGAGAGAGAGAGAGAGAGAGAGAAGAGAGAGAGAGAGAGAGAGAGAGAGAGAGAGAGGAAGTATGGTTAGTAAACGAGACGAAAGAGAAAGGGAGAAAGGGATGGGTGTGGTGGGAGGAGGAGGAGGAGGAGGAGGAGGAGGAGGAGGAGGAGGGTAAAAAATAAACCTACAACTTTCACTACTACTACAACTACTACTTTTATTACTACTACTACCAATGCACCTGTTCATAACTTTTCAATACTACATATCCTATTTTCTTTTAGTCACACACACACACACACACACACACACACACCACACAAAAAAAAAAAAAAAAATCAAAGGCGATATATTAATTAAATAAAAAAGCTAACTGGTCACTTTTAAGAACACTTGTACTTAAGTGTAGTAGTAGTCGGTAGTTGTAGAAGTAGTAGTAGTAGTAGTAGTAGTAGCAGTAGTAAGAATATAGTTCAGTTGGACGTAATAATGTTGCGATGAAAGTGTCTGTTTCTATTAATAAACCTGGGGGGGGGGGGGGGGGCACTCAGTATGAGCGCATACCTCCGGCCGAATATTTCATCAATTGGTTGCCATGGCAACAGTTGTCAATAGATTTCATCCAAAATTAAATCAGTTCTTTCTTATACCAAATAGACTTGGTATACCGAGTTTGGTCCAAATCTATCCGTAACTTTTCGAGAAATCCTGTACACTAACAAACAGACAGACAGACAGACACACAGACAGACAGACAGATCGGAGTGAAAACATAACCCCTCCAACTTCGTTGGCGGAGGTAACAAACAATCTCTCTCTCTCTCTCTCTCTCTCTCTCTCTCTCTCGCTCACCTATCATCGGGAAATCCCAGGTAGCAATATTTCACACCATTGTCACTTCCTTCTCCTCCTCTTCTTCTTCTTGTGGCCGTCAAAAGAAAACGGGAGAGACGAGAGATAAAGAGGGTCATAAAGTTGTCTCTCTCTCTTGTCTCTCTCTCTCTCAATCTTTTTTTTTTTTCTCTCTCTCTTCTTTTTTCTTTGTCTTTTTCTTCTCTCTCTCTCAAACGTCAAGAGAGGGGGACATTTTTCATAGCATTACGAGAGAGAGAAGCAGGAGGGAGAAATCTCATGTTCTCTCTCTTTCTCTCTCTCTCTCTCTCTCACTGTCTCTATTTCACGTTCTCACTTTAATTGTCTCTCTTTTAATTAATCACTTCTCTAATTCATTCTTAAAACACACACAAAACACAACCACTTTTTCGTATCTTAATCCTGCGTCTCACTTTCCCATCAGTTTCTTTCACAAATCTCAACTATAATCCACAACCATTTCTTTCCTTGTCTATACCACAGCCACTTTCATGCACGTGTGGTAACGGTAAAACATGTCCTTACGGTATGTTAGGGAATGTGAGTAACTTTTCTGGACGTATTAAAACTGTCGAGTCAATATTTGCTTGGTCTGAGAAACACAACAGCTGTTTTTAGAGATAGAGAGAGAGAGAGAGAGAGAGGGAGAGAGAGAGGGGTTAGGACACACTTTAGGGGCACTGGATAAGAGGTTAAGGGTTCGAATACCTTGATTTAAGGGTTAGTTAAGGGTGTAATGGATATAATGTATGTTTTATGAGAGTATGTTTTAAGAGAGAGAGAGAGAGAGAGAGAGAGAGTAAGAGGGAGAGAGAGAGGGGTTAGGGCAGTTTAGGGGCACTGGATAAGGGGTTAAGGGTTCGAATAGCTTGATTTAAGGGTTAGTTAAGGGATGTAATGGTTATAATGTTAGGCAAGAGATGTGAGAAAGGGTACACGTAACTTGGCCAGGGAGTAAAGTTATCAGAGTGGGAAAAGCGTGAGGAGTAAGCAAGAGGAGAAAGCAGACACAGCCTCACCCTTCCACTGTCTGAGTCACACTGAGAAAGGCTTATTTACTCACTGTGGCTAGGCAAGGAGGAGAACAGACTGCCGCTATATTATCGTGGTTGGGTTTTTCAATGTCTGTCCCTGACCCCGCCACCACCTGTCATTCACCCAGGGTCTTGTCCACGCGAGCCGGACTGACGATCGCCAGTTTCACCCTCCCAACCGATCTTTGGGTAATGCTGGGACCTCACACACACACCCCTCCATCCCATTGCTCAAGGGGGAGAGTAACCACTTAAATTTGTCAGTGAAAAATCCCCGGAGCAGTGAGGATTCGAACCGACTAACCACATATTGGCACGCTCTATCCACTTGACCATCGTGACGTCAGTGTTGCCATATCCACGCGTCTACCCAAGGATATTATAAACTACTACTACTACTACTACTACCACTACTACTACTACTACTACCACTACTGCTACTACTACTACTACTACTACCACTACTACTACTACTACTACCACTACTACTACTACTACTACCACTACTGCTACTACTACTACTACTACTACCACTACTACTACTACCACTACTACTACTACTACTACTACCACTACTGCTACTACTACTACTACTACTACTACTACTACCACTACTACTACTACCACTACTACTACCACTACTACTACTACTACTACTACTACTACTACTGCCACTACTACTACTACTACTACTACCACCACCACCACTACTACTACTACTACTACTACCACTACTACTACTACTACTACTACTACTACTACCACCACCACTACTACTACTACTACTACTACTACCACTACTACTACTACCACTACTACTACTACTACTACTACTGCCACTACTACTATCCTTTATACTATCCTTGCGTCTACCCAACCCAAGAACCCATTTTACGTCTACCACAGAAATAATCGTATGTCATATTTTGTGTTCATTTTATAAAGTATAGATGAATTTGCTTACATATATCATGTCTAGTAACTTGCCGCAATACTGTTATAAGGGTTTATGGAACTGTCGCCGATGGGAATTCTCGCCGAAACAACAAACTAGAACTCTCGTCGACGTGGAAATTTTAACCTAACCTGGACATTGGCACCTAACTTAACCTAACTGATCAAGCTAACGATAGTATTTCATCCCTGAATGCAGAAACACGGGTAACACTTGATTAAATGTATATATTGGCTCCTGTAATATCAAGAATTGGAACACTCGACGACGGCGGCGAGAGTTCCGATCGGCGACAGTTCCAGGTACCGTTATAAGTCATATATATATGCACACACACATGAGGAAGCAAGCAGCCGGATGTGTTCTTGCCACAAAAGCATTATGATGAAAAAAAACAGCCCAGGTAGCGGTACTTTTCCACGTGTTGTCAATCTTTTCTTTATCAACACTGCTGGTTTAAGATGACAGATGTGACGGTATACACGATTACACACACACACACACACACACACACACACACACACACGCACACACACACACGCACATGCACACACACATACTGATTCCATGATAGAGCTGGGGGATGGGGGATGGAGGGGGGACTATAAAAAAGAGGCTAAGGAGCTATTCCTACACACACACACACACACACAGTCATAATAATGTGTGTGTGTGTGTGAGGTCCTACCAAAGATCCTACAGGAACTACCTCGTGTAGGTCTCACGGCCTCTTGTAGCTTCCTTATTTTCTTATGTTCTTATGTTCTTATCCTAAATCAACATCCTAGATCCTAAAATAGATGACTACCTAAAGATCAGTCACGCTATGAACCTAGAGAACAGTTATACTAAAGCAACCTCAACTTTTCTTTAACCCCTTGAGACCCAGAGCGTAATTTCCATTGTAATTTGGGTACCATTAGACAATTGTAGTGAATATAAGCAACATTTTATAGCTATGACCTGTTTAGTATCCTTGTCTCACTAGTTTTAATTTGGTATATTCAGTGACTTTTCGTAATTTTATGGCTAACAACAGACGATTTTATATAGCCAAGGAAAGATCTGGGCGTGAAGGAGTTAACAAAAGAAGTCGAAGAGGAGGAAAAGTAAATAGCAAAAGAACAAAAAAGAAAGACTTCTCTTAAATAAACAGAAGAGGAAGAAGGAAATAGCAAAATAATAATAATAATAATAAAACTTACCGATGATTCAGGGTAA
>JACEEZ010005639.1:247500-252500 GCA_016584305.1 Chionoecetes opilio | reverse complement strand
ACAGGAAGATTTGGTAGTAAGTCAAAATGCAAGGAGTAAACTTTGGTGAGTGAAAATGTAAACAAAACCTAAAATTTGGTTGAGTGAGAATAATAAGACGGTGATAAAAGGTCACATTTGCTGAGTGAAAATGATGAAACAAACTTCAAACTTGGTGAGTGTAATTGAAAAAAAACGTAAAATTTGATTAATGAAAAAATAAAGTAGAATTTAGTGAGTCAAAACGAAAAGGAAATATAGTTCAATGCACCCCATTCTCTCTCTCTCTCCCTCGCACACAGAACATTTTTTAAGCAAATCTTACTGGGCGACATTCCTTGGATATCCAGAAGGGTGGTAGTAGGCATACCTGTTAAAATACACCTTTTTGGTAATATCATCTTCCCCATTTGGTATGTTGTGTGACCCCTCCCCTTCCTTTCCATGCTGTGCTTATGAATCTTCCAGTGGCACCAACAAGAACACATGTCGCCCAGTAGCTTATTAATGTCCTTACTGGCCGACCGGTTTTCATCACTGGGAGACATTTTGGTCGCCCAGTTATAATGTAAAAAAATGCACTGCTTGCACACCCACCTTCTTGGGCGCCCTGATGGTCAACACCCCGTCCTTGGAGAGCGCGGTGGACACGTGGTCAATGTCCGCGGCGGGGGGCAGCGTGAACTCCTTGTAGAACGACTTGCACGACGACGACGACCCGTCCTCCGACCGCTGATCAAGGGTTACAAAGGATTACTGGAGGTTATAGTGTATTTTTGCAAAGGATTCACAAATAGGCTTGCCAACCCTCCCGGATTCATGTATAATCTCCCGCCTCCCGAAATGTATTTAAAATCTCTCGGAATCTTGGAAAAATATATTCGGTTTTAATTCAGGGTTCGATCGGGAGGGGGGAGGGGAGAGGGGCGTAGGGGGCGGATGGGGGTGAAGGGGGGGGCACGGAGAGGAGTGAAGGGGGGGGCACGGAGAGGGGTGAAGGGGGGGCACGGAGAGGGGTGAAGGGGGGGGCACGGAGAGGGGTGAAGGGGGGGCACGGAGAGGGGTGAAGGGGGGGCACGGAGAGGGGTGAAGGGGGGCACGGAGAGGGGTGAAGGGGGGGGGGGCACGGAGAGGGGTGAAGGGGGGGGCACGGAGAGGGGTGAAGGGGGGCACGGAGAGGGGTGAAGGGGGGGCACGGAGAGGGGTGAAGGGGAGGCACGGAGAGGGGTGAAGGGGGGGCACGGAGAGGGGTGAAGGGGGGCACGGAGAGGGGTGAAGGGGGGCACGGAGAGGGGTGAAGGGGGGCACGGAGAGGGGTGAAGGGGGGCACGGAGAGGGGTGAAGGGGGGGCACGGAGAGGGGTGAAGGGACGGAGGGACGAGTGTTACTGATCGATAGTGTCTACTCTTACTCTTACTACTACTACTGTCTACTACTCTTACACCTTGAAATCAAAGCTAACATATTTTATACATTTGTTCATTTCTTTCTTTTGTTGTTGTTGTTATAGTAGAAAGTTTATTTTTGCCTTAGTATACAAAGTCCATCTCAGTGACCTCATGATGTCAGTCACTGTAGCTACACTACACATATTTCGTTACAAACCATCACCACCACTACTACTACCGCCACCACCACCCCTACTAGGCCACTACTACAATTACTACCACCACTACCACCACCACTACAATTACTACCACCACTACTACAATCACTACCACCACTACCACCACCACTACAATTACTACCACCACTACTACCACTACAATTACTACCACCACTACAATTACTACCACCACTACTACAATTACTACCACCACTACTACCACTACAATTACTACCACCACTACCACCACTACAATTACTACCACCACCACCACCACTACCACTACTACAATTACTACCACCACTACAATTACTACCACCACTACACCACACAATTACTACACCCCACACCACTACCACTACTACAATTATACCACCACTAAATACTACCACCACTACCACCATAAATTATACCACCACCACACCACTACCACTACTACAATTACTACACCACTAATACCACCACTACAATTACTACCACCACTACAACACTACAATTTCCACCACCACATCCCCGTACCACTACTACAATTATACCACCACTACCACAATACTACCACCAACAATTAAATACCACCACTAACCCACTAAATACCACTACAATTACTACACCACTACCACCACTACTACAATTACGTACCACCACTACCACCACTACCCCACTATACCACTACAATTACTACCACCACTACTACAATTACTACCACCACTACAATTACTACCACCACTACAATTACTACCACCACTACTACCACTACAATTACTACCACCACTACAATTACTACCACTACTACCACCACTACTACAATTACTACCACCACTACTACAATTACTACCACCACTACTACAATTACTACCACCACTACAATTACTACCACCACCACCACCACTACTACAATTACTACCACCACACAATTATTACACCACTACCACCACTACCACCACTACTACAATTACTACCACCACTACCACCACTACTACAATTACTACCACCACTACAATTACTACCACCACTACTACAATTATTACTACCATCACCACCACTACTACCACCACCACTACTACTACCACTACTACCACCACTACCACCACTACTACAATTACTACCACCATCACCACACTACTACCACCACCACTACCACCACCACTACTACTACCACTACTACCACCACTAGTCCACTACTACAATTACTACCACCACTACTACAATTACTACCACCATCACCACCACTACTACTACCACCACTAGTCCACTACTACAATTACTACCACCATCACCACCACTACTACTGCCACCACTACCACCACTACTACCACCACTAGTCCACTACTACACTTACTACCACCACTACTACCACTACTACTACCACTACCACCACCACTACCACCACTACTACTAACCTTTTCATAGGATCCTTCCACCATAATCCTGTCATCCACTGCCCTAACCTGCAGCTCGCGTGGATTAAAGTCCTTCACATCCATCACAACCTGTAAGTGCACCAAGAACGTTAGACAGGCAAAACACAGGACAAAACTGTTCCACTTTCTTCTCTATCCCATTATCTCATTCCACATCTCTCTCCCTATCTCTCACACACCCACACACACACACCCACACACACACACCCACACACCCACCCACACACACAAAAGGATTTGAATTTGTTAGGGAATCGAACCCACACCTTTTTGTTGCTGTATTGAAACGCCAACACTTTACCACTGAGTTTTGGAGCACACCCCACACCCACACACACCCACACACACACCCACCCACACCCACACCCCCACACCCCCACACACACACACACACACCCACACACACACTCGCCTGGAACTTGCCCTCCTTCTCTGTAATCTGCAAGGCCTGCGAGGCATACAAGTCTTCGTCAATCTTGCTGCTGCGGATCTTTGAGTACACGTCACGACACTGGTTCCGAGAGTCAGCCTCCACCTGCCGAGGGAGGGGCCAGCTATACACCTGGGGCACGGGTGAAGGGGCGAAGGGGGAGGGGAAGGGGCGTAGGGGGCGGATGGGGGTGAAGGGGGAAGGGGAACGGTGGGTGAAGGGACGGAGGGACTGAAGGTGTTTGGGGTGATGGGGATAGAGAGCAAGATTGAAAAAGAAGGGACATTTTGGACAGGACATATACACACTTTTTCATATTATTTCCAAAGCAATACAAATGTCATTCAAAACCAGAAGAAGAGGAGGAGGAGGAGGAGGAAGGAGGGAGGAAAGGAGGGAAGGAGGGAAGGAAGAAGGGAGGAAGAAGGGAGGAAGGAGGGGAATGAAGGAAGAAGGGAGGAAGGAGGGGAATGAAGGAAGAAGGGAGGAAGGAGGAGAAGGAAGGAAGGACAGAGTATAGCATCAATGTTACCAGATAAGCCAACAACCTTTACGAAGAGGAAGATGAGAAGGAAGAGGAGGAGAAGGAAGAGGAAAGTGTGAGGAAGGAAGGAAAGGAATATAGTCACAGTATTGCCAGACCAGGCCACCAACCTTACGAAGAGAAGGAGGAGGAAGAGAAGGAGGAGAAAGAGAAGGAGGAGGAAGAGAAGGGAGGGAAGAAGAGAAAGGGGGAAGAGAAGGAGGAACAAAAAGGAGAAAGAGGAGGAAGGGAAACAGGAACAAAAATGGAGGAAGGAAGAGGAGGAGAAGGAGGAATAGGGAATGAGGAAGGAAGAGGAGGAATAGGAGGGAAGGAAGAAGGAAGGAAGAAGGGAGGAAGGAGGAGAAGGAAGGAGGGACAGAGTATAGCATCAATGTTACCAGATAAGCCACCAGGAAAGAAGAGGAAGATGAGAAGGAAGAGGAGGGGAAGGAAGAGGAGGAATAGGAGGAGGAAGGAAGGAAGAAAGGAGGAAGGAAGGAAGAGGAGGAATAGGAGGAGGAAGGAAGGAAGAAAGGAGGAAGGAAGGAAGAAAGGAGTATATATATCATCAAGGTTAAAAGATAAAGCTACGAACCTTCAGTCCAGTCGAATCAAAGCGATCCAGCACACTCTGCATCGCCCTGTCGAAGTCCCCCCAAGCCTCCTTGAAGAATCCATCGTCGAAGAAACTATCCTTCTCCAGCACCCTCAAGGATCGCCCGGGGCCCTGCGACGCCATACCCGGGGCCTGAAGACACACACCAAGGGCGCCGGGAAGAAAACGGGAGTTGCTGAGTTAGTGTGATAAGGGGGGACAATGTTAAATGGGTTTTTTTCATATATTTCAGATTTTGTTGTTGTTTTGCATATATATCATTAACCCCTTGAGGCCCAGAGCGTAATTTCCATTGTAATTTGGGTACCATTAGGCGATTTTTAGTGCATATAAGCAATGTTTTATAGCTATGACCTGTTTAGTATCCTTGTCCACTAGTTAATTTGGTATATTCAGTGACTTCTCCTAATTTTATGGCTAAC
>JACEEZ010005639.1:235000-245000 GCA_016584305.1 Chionoecetes opilio | reverse complement strand
CCAACTATTAAATTTTATTTACTACTCCCACTACAAACTCCAAACTACTACTCCCCACTACTCCCACTACTATACTAAAATACTACCAAAACACTACACTACTACTACCACTGACTACTACTAATACTACTACTATTTACTACAAACCCCCTACTACTACCACTACACTACGCTACTCAAACTACTTTTTAACCCTACGAAAACCCCAAAAAACTACTACCTACCAACTACTAACTCCCATACTCCCAAAAAAACTAATACCTATTTACTACTATTTACTAAAAAAAAATTACCACTACTCGACCACTACAAACTACTACTACTACAAAACTCTACTACCACTACTACTACCACTACTACTACTTACTACTACTAACTACTACTCTACTACCACTCCCCTACTATCTACCTATTTACTACTACTACTCCCTACTATACTACAAACCCCACTATACTATACTACTACTACTAACTACTACTACTACTCTACTACCACAAACTACAAACTACTACTCTACTACTACTACTACTATTTTACTACTACCAACAACTCTTTTACTACTACTTACCACTCCCTTACTAACACTACACTCCCACTACTACTCCCAACCACTAATACTACTACAACTACTCCTACCAATACTACACTACTACTACTACAAACACTGACAACACTACTATTTAACTCCCACTACAAATACACAAATACCCTCCCACTCCCACTACTACTTTTACTACTACACCACTACTACTACTACTATCCCACTACTACTACTACCAAACTATTCTACCCAAACTACTCTACTACTCAACGACTACAAACTACCCCACTACTACTACTTACAAACCCCCTACACTCCCACTACTACAAACTACTACTACTACTACTAACCAAACTACCCACAAAACTCCCTTACTACTACTTACTATTTACTACTACTACTCTACTACTACTTTTTACTCCCTACTACTACTACTACTTACTCAAACCTTTTCCCAAAACCCACTACTAATAACTACAAATACTACGACTACTACTACTACTACTATACTTTTCACAGCATTATTCAATTAAAATCTTTTTCTCTTTTACTGTTTTTTTCTTATTTCTAAAAAATTTTCTTATCATCTCCTTTTCCCTATTCCTCCTCCGTCCTCCTCCTCCTCCTCCTCCTCCTCACTCTCCCCTCTTCCTTTCCTCTTTTCCCTCCTTTTTCCCAATTTCTTTCTTTTCCTTTTTTTTTTCCCCCCTTCTTTTCTTCCTCCTCCTTTTCCTCCTCCTCCTCCTCCTCCTCCTCCTCCTCCTCCTCCTCTTCTTTTCCTCCCCCTTCCTCCTCCCCCTTCCCCCTTCCCCCTCTTCTTCCCCTCCCCTCCTCCTCCTTTCCTTTTCCTTTTTCCCCTTTTTTTTTTTCCCCTTTCCCCCTTTTCCCCCTCCTTAAAAATTCCCCCTTTTTTTTTCTCTTCCTCCTCCTTCCTCCCCCTCCCCTCCTCCCCCTCTTCTTCCCCCCCCACCCAAAAAAACTTTTTTTCTTCTTCTTCCTTTTTTTTTAAACCAAAATTTTTTTTCCCAAAAAAGGGGGGAGGAGGAGGAGGGGGAGGGGGAGAGGAGGAGTAAAGGAGGAGGAAGAGATGAAGAGTTGGAGGAAGGAAAAAACACATCCCTTTTTTTTTTTCCCCCCCCCCTTTTTTTACAACAAAAACAATAAAAATCCCCCCTTAAAAAAAAGAAAAAAAAGAAAAAAAAAGGGGAAAAAAATAAAAAATTTTTTTTAAAAGGGAAGAGGGGAAAAACAGGAAAAGGAATTCCCTTAAGATAAAAAAATGTAATTAATCCCAAATTAAATGGTGGGGGGAAAGGGTACCCCCCAAAAATTATTTTTTGGTGGAATCCCCTTAAAGTTATTTGGTTTGTGGTTGTTTTTGGGGGGTTTGGGTGGGTGGGGTTTAGGGGTTTTTCCCCCATTTTTAGGGGCCTTTCCTTCCCCTTTTTTTTTTTTTTTGTTTTTTTTTTTTGTTTTGTGTTGTTGTTTTTGGGGTTTGTTTTGCGGGTTTCCCTGTTTTTTTTCTCCTTATTTTCTCTGTTCTCTCCTCTCCCCTTTTCCCCGCTCTCTCTCTCTCTCTCTCCTCTCTCTTTCCGCTTACGGCCGTCCGCCTTTTTTTTCGTCTTCCCCCCCCCCCCCTTTTTTCACCCCCCCCCCTCCCCTCCCCCCCCACCCAAAACCCAAACAAAGAAATAACCAAACCAACCAAACGCACTTTTAAACACATCCAACACACACCCCACACGCACAACACCCCCCAAAACAGCAAAAACCCAAAACACCACACGCCACAAAACCCCCACCCCAACAACACAACCAACACACCCCACAACCCCCCAAAGGCCCCAACCCACGCAAAAACCCACACCACAACGCCACACACCACAAAAGGCACCCCCACACAAAACCCCGCACAAAAAGGCACACACAACACACACGGGCACACACCCCAAAACCCCAAAGGGCCGAAAAATAGTTAACACAAACCCCCCCCCCCCCAATTTCCCTATTTTCCTATTTCCCCCCTTTCCCTTCCCTTTTCCCCCTTTCACCCCCTTTCCCTTTCCCTTCCTTTTCCCCCTACCTTTCCCCTTTTTTTAAAATTTTTTTTTTTTTTTTTTTTTTTTGAATATTTTTTTTTTTTTTTTGTATTTTTAGATTATAGTAATTTTTAATAAATAATTGGTGGTAGTGTATAGTAGTAGTAGTTTTAGTTTTTGGGGTAGTAGTATTTAAAAATAGTAGTAGTAGTATTATTTGAAATAGGGGAAATATAGGGGTATTGTTTTATTATTTTATATGTTTTTTGGAGGGAGAGGAAGGAGAGAAGGGTTTTAGTTTTTAGAAGAGAGAGATAGAGAAAGGAAAGAAAAAAGAAAAAGGGATATTGGAAACCTTTTTTGAGAGGGGAAAAAGGAGAGGGGAAAAAGGAAAGAGAGAGAGAGAGAGAGAGAGAGGAAAGGAGAAGAGAGAGAGAGAGAGTAGAGAGAGAGGGGGGAAAGAGAGAGGGGGGAAATTCCCATTCTTCCTTTCCTTATTTTTCCAAATAGAAGGGGAAAAAAAAATTTTAAAAAACTTATCGCCATTTGCTTATATTTTCTCTTCTCTCTTCTTTCTCTCTCACTATCTCCCCACTATCTTAATACCGTATTTTATCTTTATCGTTTTAGTGATAGCAGGTTTAGGTTTTTTAGGCCAAATTTTTGATTTTTTTGTGTGGGTTTGTTGGGGTGGGGTGTGTGTGTGGGGTGTGTGTGTGTGGGGTGTTTTTTTACCTCCCAAAAAGGTGAAAATCTCATGCTTGTTTTTTTTTCCCTCATAAAAAAAAGGTAAAAGTGACACCACACACACCACACACAACAAAACACACAAAACCCACACCCACCCCACCCACCCACACCCAAAACACAAAACCCCAAAACCCCCCCCACCCCCCCCACACCCAAAACACCCCCACACACCCCCCCACACACCCCACCCACACCCACACAAAACACCCCCCACCCCACACCCACACACCCACACCACAACACACCCCCACAACACACACACACACCCAACACACCCCCAAAACCCAAAACCCACCCACACCCCCAAAACACACACACACCCCCAAAAAAAAGGTGAGCTAAGGGTTTTGATTTTTAGAAATTTTTAATGCAGAGCAAATAAACCAAAAATTTTTTGGGCAATATTTGAGTCGTCGCCTCTGTTTTTGTCTGTCTGTCTTCAAATGTGGGGTTTTCGGGTCTGTCGCCCTGTCTGTCTATGTGTTTTTTGGCCCTGCCCTGTCTGTCTTTTCTGTCTATGTTTTGTTTTTGTCCCCTCTGTCTGGGGTCTGTCTTTTTTTTTTATTTTTTTTATAACTTTTGGCCTAAAAAGCGCCTGGGGGCAGTGGGGGACCCGGGGCTCGGATGGTAGGCCCCCTGGAGGTTCACTTGAGGTTCTGATTTTTGTCCTCGCCCTTTGGTGGGGGCAGGCAGGTTTGGGTTATAGGGGACGCCTGTGATTAAGGCTCAGGGCCCCCCCCCTTGTCCTCCGTGCACTCGAAAATCAAAGGGGTAGAGTTAAATGGGCAGACCCTTGTGGGGGTTCTTAGGCCCTCGCGGGCAAAAGGGTTTTTTGGAAATTTTTTCGGGGATCGAACTGGGGGTCCCCCGAAAAAACGCCGTGGGAGATTTACTAACCGCTCCGCAAAACCGCCTCCCCTCTTCTGCCCTGTCTGTCGGGTCTGTCTGTCTGTCAAATTGGGGGTTTTTTGTCTGTCTCTTTTCTGCCCTGCCCTGTCTGTCTTTTGTGTTTTTTGTCTTCTCTCTGTTGTCTGCCCTGCCCTTCCTGTCCTCCCCCCCCAAAATAAGTTTTTTGGCAGTTTTGATAAATTGGGTTTTCGAAAATGCTGAAACCCCCTCCCTCCTCCCCCTTCCTCTTCCTCCCCTCCTCCCTTCCTTTTCCTCCTCCTCCCCCCTCCTCCTCCCCCTTTCTTCCTCCTCCCCCTTTCCCCCCAAAAGGGCTCCATTAAAGCTTACGTCAGTCTTCTCTCTCTCTCCCCTCCTCTTTTCCCCCCTTCTTCTCCTCTCTCTTTTCCCCTTCCTTCTCTCTCCCCTCTCTCTCATCTCTTTTTCTCTCTCTCTCTCTCCCATTTTTTGTCTTTTTTCCCTTTTCCCTCCGGTTTTACTCTTATTTCCTTCAATTTCTCCCCCCCTCTCTTCCTCCCTCCCCCTTCCCCCTTCTTCCCTTTTTTTCCCTCCTCCCCCTTTCCCCCTTTTCCCTTCCTCCCCCCTTTTTCCCCCCCCTCCTCCTTCTTTTCCCTTCCTCCCCCCCCTCCCCTTCTTTCCCTTTTTCCTCCCCCTTTCCCCCTTCCTCCTCCCCCTCCTCCCCCTTTCTCTTCCCCCCTCCTCCTCCTCCCCCCTTTCCCCCTTTTTCTTTTCCCCCTCCTTCCCCCCTTTCCTCCTCCTTTTTCTTTCCCCCTTTCCCCTTTTCCCCTCAAAAATTAATGTGTTTAGAACGTCTGAAGAAAAGAGGGGAGAGAGAAGAAGAAGAAAATAGAGGGGAAAAGGGAAGAGAGAGAAAGAAAAGGGAGAGAGGAGAGGGGAGAAAAGAGAGAGAGAGTTTAAAGAGGGGAGGAAAAGGAAGAAGCAAGGGGGGGGATAGAAAAAGAGAAGAAAAAACCAAAAACTAGAAAAAAACAAAGGTCCGGAAAAAGACAGACCGACAGACAACCACAGACCCCAAAAAAAAACAAAGACTTTTACGACGACAGACAAAAACAAACAAATACCTAACGGACAGAAACAGACAGGAAGAAAAAGGGGGGTTTCATTTTTCCCCTCATTTAAGAAAAAAGGAGAATTTACTTAACATTTTCTTTTTATCTTTGAGTGTCTAGAATGAACAAAATTCTCCCCTCTCTCTCTCTCCCCCTCCCCTTCTCTCTCCCCCCAAACTCCCCCTGTTCTGTTTTTTGTCTGCTTTTTCTTCTCTCTCCTCCCCTTTTCCCCTTTTTTTTTTGTCTGTTTTTTGCATCTCCTCTTCTCTCTCTTTTCTCTCTCCTTTTTTTGTCTGTATCCATCTCTCTCTCTCTCTCTCTCTCCCCCTCTTTTTCTCTCTCTCCTCCTCTTTCTTTTCCTCTCCTCTCTCTCTCTCTCCTCCTCTCCCCTTCGCATCTCTCTCCTCTCCCTTTCTTCTTATCTCCCCTCTCCCCTCTCTCCTGTCTGTATGTTCCCATCTCTCTCTCTCTCCCCGTTTCTTCTTCTCTCTCTCTCCCCCTTTCTCTGGGGTTTCTTTTCTCTCTCTTCTCTCTAACAAGCACGTCCGTAGATACAATAGTCACTTTTGCCAAGGACTAAGCAATTCAGCACTACTAGGGGGTTTTGTCAACGCACCCACATTTTTTTTAACCATCACCCTTTTACTACTACCCAAACCTACTATACTACAAATACACTACTACTATTTACAAACTATACCCCAACTACTACAAACTCTACACTACTATTTACTACCCCAAACTACTACTACTAACCTACAAACTATTTCCCTAAAAAATATTTATTCCCCCCTACTACAAATACTACAACTACTACTACTCCCACACTACTACTACTACTACTACTATTTACTACTACCCCCACAAACTCTACTAACAACAACTACAACCCTCTACTACTACTTACTACTACTACTACACTCCCACTACTACTACTACTACTACTACTACAACTACTACTACTACTACAACTACTACTACTACTACCATTGTAACATATATAATGAAAATTGCAATAAAAGTAGAGGTAATCATCATCATCATCATCATCAAGTAATAATAATGATAATAATAAAAAATAACAATAGGAACATATATTTTGCTGTGTGTGTGTGGTGTGTGTGTGTGTTTTGTGTGTTTTGTGAGTGTGTGTGTGTGTGTGTGTGTGTGTGTGTGTGTTGCATTACGACACTGTCTGGCAACATTACCCCACACACAACACACACACACACACACTCACACAACACACACACACTCACACAACACACACACACACACGTCATGATCTAGCATAATAACTTCGCACACGTACACACGCACACACACACATAACAAGAGGAGAGAGAGAGAGAGAGGAGAGATGAGAGAGGTAGGAGAGAGAGAGAGAGAGGAGAGAGAGAGAGGAGAGACGGAGAGAGAGAGAGGGAGAGAGAGAGAGAGAAGAGGGGAGAGACGAGGGGAAGGGACGAGAGGGAATCTTAAAAGGGAAGAGGAGGAGGAGGAGGAGGAGGAGGAGGAGGAGGAGGAGGAAGAAGGAGGAGGAGGAGGAGGAGGAGGAGGGGAAGAAGAAGAAGAAGAGAAGAAGAAGGAGGAGGAGGAGGAGGAGGAGGAGGAGGAGGAGGAGGGGAGGAGGAGGAGGAGAGGAGGAGGAGGAAGGAGTAGGAGGAGGGAGGAGGAGGAGGAGGAGGAGGAGGAAACAGACTGGCGTGTGGCCAAGCTAAGACCTAGCTATTTATTTATTTCCTTTCTCTCTCTCTCTCTCTCTCTCTCTCTCTCTCTCTCTCTCTCTCTCTCTCTCTCTCTCTCTCTCTCTCTCTCTCTCTCATTCGTTCCTCATTTCCTTACTTTGCGTCTCTTATTTTTTTCTTCATGAGAGAGCGAGAGAGAGAGAGAGAGAAGACGAGAGAGAGAGAGAGAGAGACGAGAGAGAGAGAGAGAGGAGAGAGAGAGAGAGGAGAGAGAGAGAGAGAGACTTAAAATAACACAAAACAAAAACAAAAACCAAAATAATAAAATCACTAAAATATAACAAAACAAACACAGACACACACACACACACACACACACGCGCAACACACAACACACACACACACACACACACACACACACAGACAGACACAGACACAGACACGGACACACGCGCACACACACACGCGCACACAGACACACACACACGCGCACACAGACACACACACACGCGCACACACACACACACACACAGACACACACACACGCGCACACAGACGCACACAGACACACACAGACACACACACATACACACACACACACACACACACAAATAAAAACAAAATTACAGGTAAGACAATTTAAACCCCCCTCCCGCCCCCCCCCCTTCTTACCTGTAATTAGTTAACGTAGAGGAGCCGTGTGTAGGGGGCGGGGAAGGGGGGGGCAGAGGGGCCGTATATATCCGTATGGCTTCGAGATTAACACAGAAAAAGACGTTGTTTAAATACACGTAGGGGAGCTATAAGTAAATAATACAGAGAGTGAGAGAGAGCAAGAGCGACACAGCCTCCTCCCTTGACGCCTGAGCGGTGACTGAGGAATATTTTGAGTTGCCAAGTTGGTGGGAATTCCTGACTTTTCGGCCCCCTACAAGCTTTTTGGCGACGTTTCCAGAATTTTTTTTTATTTAAGCCTTATAAATGTACTTAACCCCTTAACGCCCAGATCTTTCCTTGACTATAAAAAAATTGTATATTGTCGACTCCGAGCCATAAAATAACGAAAAGTCACTGAATATACCAAATGAGTTAGTGACAAGGATACTAAACAGGTCATAGCTATAAAATATTGCTTATAGTCACTAAAAAATCATCTAATGGTACCCAAATTACAATGGAAATTACGTTCTGGGCCTCAAGGGGTTAAAGAGTTAAATTATCTCTCTGTATAATGTTTTCAGATAGCTTTAATTTTTACGGCTTTTTAACATTTTCTCTTCTATTAACTATAATTTTTACGGCTTTTTAACATTTTCTCAGCTTTTAACTATAATTTTTACGGCTTTTTAACATTTTCTCTTCTTTTTCTCTATTATTTTTACGGCTTTTTAACATTTTCTCTGCTTTTAACTATAATTTTTACGGCTTTTTAACATTTTCTCACTTTAACTAAATTTCGGTTTTAACATTTTCTCAGCTTTTAACTATAAATGTTGCGGCTTTTTAACATTTTCTCAGCTTTTAACTATAAATGTTACGGCTTTTTAACATTTTCTCAGCTTTTAACTATAAATGTTACGGCTTTTTAACATTTTCTCAGCTTTTAACTATAAATGTTACGGCTTTTTAACATTTTCTCTCTTTTTCTTAAATTTTACGGCTTTTTAACATTTTCTCGCTTTTTAACTATAAATGTTACGGCTTTTTAACATTTCCAGCTGTTTAAATAAAATGTACGGCTTTTAAATTTCTCAGCTTAACTATAAATGTTGACGGTTTTAACATTTTCCAGCTTTTAACTATAAATGTTACGGCTTTTTTAAAATTCTCAGCTTTTAAACAATTAAAAGTTAGGTTTAACATTTTCTCAGCTTTAACTATAAATTTAGGTTTTTAACATTTCTAAGCTTTTAAAAAAATGTACGGCTCTTTAACATTCTCACTTTTAACTATAAATGTTACGACTTTTTAAATTTCTCCTTTAACAAAATAGTTACGGCTCATTTAAATTTTCTCAGCTTTTAACTATAAATGTTACGGCTTTTTAACATTTCTCAGCTTTAACTATAAATGTTCGGCTTTAACATTTTCTCACTTTTAACTATAAATGTTACGGCTTTTTAACATTTTCTCGCTTTTAAATATAAATGTGCGGCTTTTAACATTTTCTTCTTTAAACTATAATTTAGGCTTTTTAACATTTCTAAGCTTTTAAATAATTTTACGGCTTTTTAACATTTTCTCTTCTTTTAACTATAATTTTTACGGCTTTTTAACATTTTCTCAGCTTTTAACTATAATTTTTACGGCTTTTTAACATTTTCTCAGCAATTAACTATAATTATTACGGGTTTTTAACATTTTCTCAGCTTTTAACTATAATTTTTACGGCTTTTTAACATTTTCTCAGCTTTTAACTATAAATGTTACGGCTTTTTAACATTTTCTCAGCTTTTAACTATAAATGTTACGACTTTTTAACATTTTCTCAGCTTTTAACTATAATTTTTACGACTTTTTAACATTTTCTCAGCTTTTAACTATAAATGTTGCGGCTTTTTAACATTTTCTCAGCTTTTTCTCTATTATTTTTACTTTCGTTTTGTGTTTAAATAAAAAGTCTGTGGAAACTCACCCAAAAAGTGTGAAGGGTGAAGAAATGTCAAGGAATTCCTTTTATATTTCCCTTAAAAAGACAGCAAAGGGCACATTAAAAAAGTAGGATTTAAATTATAGAGTAAAAAAAAAGTAAATATATAAGGCTTTAAAAAAAAACTCATGAAACTAAATTTTAAAAGGAAACCGTGCCAAAAAGTGTGAAATTTCCCTTAAAAAGATAGGAAAACACATCAAAGTTAAATTATATACGTAGAGAAAGAGAAATAAGGCTTAAATAAAAAGACTCTGAAAACTTGCCAAAAACTTAAATTTCCCTAAAAAAGAAAGAAAACTCTACTTTTTACTTTTCTTGTAAAAAAAAGTAAAAATATGATAGTCAGAGAAAT
>JACEEZ010005639.1:210000-227500 GCA_016584305.1 Chionoecetes opilio | reverse complement strand
AAAGGGAAAAAGAAAAAAAAAAAAAAGGGTATATATTTTTGAAAATCACAAAAAATCGCATTCTTCTTCTCAATGATATTCCTCTCTGATTATTCAAAATAACCTTCCGTGGACAGACAGACGGTAAAAAGACAGTACTTCGCATCGTGGACGGGAGGCGGGACGGTAAATAGGGATCTTGGCGTCACGTAATGAAGAAATCCCGTCAACTTGCCCCGTCACTGTCACTTTCCTGTCAAAAATACCGAACAGTGAATGGACAGAAAAATTGGTGGCGTTTGTAATTGAATATCAGTGAATTTAACACAGAAAGAGTGAATTTAACACAGAAAGAGTGAATTTAACAGACAGAAAAAGTGAATTTAACACAGTGAATTTAACAGACAGAAAGAGTGAATTTAACAGACAGAAAAAGTTAATTTAACAGACAGAAAGAGTTAATTTAACAGACAGAAAGAGTGAATTTAACAGACAAAGAGTTAATTTAACAGAGCAAAAAAAATTGGTGGCGTTTGTAATTAAATATCAGTGAATTTAACAGACATAAGTAAATTTAACAGTGAATTTAACAGACAGGAGTGAATTTAACAGACAGAAAGAGGGAGTTTAACAGACAAAGAGTGAATTTAACAGACAGAAAGAGTGAATTTAACAGTCAGAAAGAGTGAATTTAACAGACAAGAGTTAATTTAACAGACCAAAAAAAATTGGTGGCGTTTGTAATTAAATATCAGTGAATTTAACAGACATAAGTAAATTTAACAGTGAATTTAACAGACAGAAAGAGTGAATTTAACAGACAGAAAGAGTGAATTTAACAGACAGAAAGAGCGAATTTAACAGACAGAAAGAGTGAATTTAACAGACAGAAAGAGTGAATTTAACAGACATAAATAGTGAATTTAACAGGCAGAACAAGTGAATTTAACAGACAGAAAGAGTGAATTTAACAGACAGAAAGAGCGAATTTAACACAGAAAGGGTGAATTTAACAGACAGAAAGAGTGAATTTAACAAAGAGTGAATTTAACAGACAGAAAGAGTGAATTTAACAGACAGAAAGAGTGAATTTAACAGACAGAAAGGGTGAATTTAACAGACAGAAAGTGAATTTAACAGACAAACAGTGAATTTAACAGACTGAAACAGTGAATTTGACAGAAAGTGAATTTAACAGACATAAATAGTGAATTTAACAGTGAATTTAACAGACAGAAAGAGATCACGTGGCGTTTTAAATTTAATATCAGTGAACTTAAGACAAACAGTAAACTTAACAGACAGAAAGAGTGAATTTAACACAGAAAGAAACCAGGTAGCGTTTTTAATTGAATATCAGTGAATTTAACAGACAAACAGTGAAGTTAACACAGAAAGTGAATTTAACAGACAGAAACAGTGAATTTAACAGACAAAGAAACCAGGTGGCGTTTTTAACTGAATAACAATCAACTAACTATCGTAAACGTAATAGATAACACAAACATCACGATAACAACAATAACAGCACCAAGTAATAGACGAATTACGGAGTTGTCTGTTAACCGTACGTCTATAAACTCTCGAATGGATGAGTCGCGCATGGAGAGACAATGCGAGTCGTCTGCAAACCATTTCTTCAAGTCGTAGCTTTTCGTAGTGTGGTCGTGGTGGAGTCGTTCGCACAGGTCGCAGAACGCTATGGACTTCCTGGCCCAGTCGTGTGTCTGGTGGTAATACGGCTTCCATCTGCCGACCAGGGAGGACATTTTTTACGTTTTTTTCGTTCCCTATAGAAATATTAGGTTTTTCTAATTAATATATGGTTTTTTTCGTTCCCTACAGAAATTTTGTTTTTTTTCTAATTAATATATGAAGTTTTTTTCGTTCCCTATAGAAATATTAGTTTTTTCTAATTAATATATGGTTTTTTTCGTTCCCTATAGAAATATTAGTTTTTTCTAATTAATATATGAAGTTTTTTTCGTTCCTATAGAAATATTAGTTTTTTCTAATTAATATATGGTTTTTTTCGTTCCCTATAGAAATATTAGTTTTTTTCTAATTAATATAAGACTTTTTTTTCTTCTAATATGAAGTTTTTATCGTTAGGTACCTATAGAAATATTTGGTTTTTTTCTAATTAATATATGAAGTTTTTTTCGTTACCTATAGAAATATTTGTTTTTTTCTAATTAATATATGAAGTTTTTTT
Source organism: Chionoecetes opilio (assembly GCA_016584305.1). Lineage (NCBI taxonomy): Eukaryota > Metazoa > Arthropoda > Malacostraca > Decapoda > Majidae > Chionoecetes > Chionoecetes opilio. The sequence goes on along the minus strand of JACEEZ010005639.1, from coordinate 225,306 downwards.
CGTTACCTATAGAAATATTCGTTTTTTTCTAATTAATATATGAAGTTTTTTTCGTTACCTATAGAAATATTTGTTTTTTCTAATTAATATATGAAGTTTTTTCGTTACCTATAGAAATATTTGTTTTTTTCTAATTAATATATGAGTTTTTTCGTTACCTATAGAAATATTGTTTTTTCTAATTATATATGGTTTTTTTCGTTCCTATAGAAATATTAGTTTTTTTATCTAATTATATATAGACTTTTTTTTCTTTAATATGAAGTTTTTATCGTTAGTCCTATAGAAATATTAGTTTTTTTCTAATTAATATATGGTTTTTTTCGTTCCTATAGAAATATTAGTTTTTTCTAATTAATATAAGACTTTTTTTTCTTCTAATATGAAGTTTTTATCGTTAGGTACCTATAGAAATATTTGGTTTTTTTCTAATTAATATATGGTTTTTTTCGTTACCTATAGAAATATTTGTTTTTTCTAATTAATATATGAAGTTTTTTTCGTTACCTATAGAAATATTTGTTTTTTTTCTAATTAATATATGGTTTTTTTCGTTACCTATAGAAATATTTGTTTTTTCTAATTAATATATGAAGTTTTTTTCGTTACCTATAGAAATATTTGGTTTTTTTCTAATTAATATATGAAGTTTTTTCGTTACCTATAGAAATATTAGTTTTTTCTAATTGATATATGGTTTTTTTCGTTCCCTATAGAAATATTAGTTTTTTTCTAATTAATATAAGACTTTTTTTTCTTCTAATATGAAGTTTTTATCGTTAGGTACCTATAGAAATATTTGTTTTTTTTCTAATTAATATATGGTTTTTTTCGTTACCTATAGAAATATTTGTTTTTTTTCTAATTAATATATAGTTTTTTTCGTTACCTATAGAAATATTTGGTTTTTTTCTAATTAATATATGGTTTTTTTCGTTCCCTATAGAAATATTTGGTTTTTTTCTAATTAATATATAGTTTTTTTCGTTACCTATAGAAATATTTGGTTTTTTTCTAATTAATATATAGTTTTTTTCGTTACCTATAGAAATTTGTTTTTTTCTAATTAATATATGGTTTTTTTCGTTACCTATAGAAATTTGTTTTTTTCTAATTAATATATGTTTTTTTTCGTTCCCTATAGAAATTTGTTTTTTTCTAATTAATATATGGGTTTTTTCGTTACCTATAGAAATTTGTTTTTTTCTAATTAATATATGTTTTTTTTCGTTCCCTATAGAAATTTGTTTTTTTCTAATTAATATATGTTTTTTTTCGTTCCCTATAGAAATTTGTTTTTTTCTAATTAATATATGGTTTTTTTCGTTACCTATAGAAATTTGTTTTTTTCTAATTAATATATGGTTTTTTTCGTTCCCTATAGAAATTTGTTTTTTTCTAATTAATATATGGGTTTTTTCGTTCCCTATAGAAATATTAGTTTTTTCTAATTAATATATGAAGTTTTTTTCGTTAACTATAGAAATTTGTTTTTTTCTAATTAATATATGAAGTTTTTTTCGTTAACTATAGAAATTTGTTTTTTTCTAATTAATATATGAAGTTTTTTTCGTTAACTATAGAAATTTGTTTTTTTCTAATTAATATATGAAGTTTTTCGTTACCTATATAATTTTTTTTCTTTCTTCTAATTAATATAGTTTTTTTGCTGCGCGTGGCCTCGGTGCTCATCTCCGTGGCATCAGCCCTTGAGCCTGTGGTACCCCGGGACACAGGGCTAGTGTGACATCCGGGTTACCACAGTTACCTTCCCCAGGTTTCCCCAGGTTTCCCCAGGTACCCATTTATCAACCCCGAAAGAAAGGAAGAACAGCTGGTGGGCTGGTCGCCGACTTGCCCTGGCTGGGATTCGAACCAGGGCTCGCAGATTCGTAGCCAGGCACGCTAGCCACTACACCACGGAGGCGACTATGTGCCGAGTACCCGATAATAGCGCCTCTCTTATCTTATCAACACGCCACGGAGATGAGCACCGAGGCCACGCGCAACAAAAACACTATTGCAAAGTTAGCGCATTCATTTTAGTCTACCCATAATATCTCGTTTTCTTTACTACAACAATCATAGAAAACGTAAATTTCTATAGTAACTTCACTAAAATTTGTTAACATGCATATATGGAAACTACAATAGTAAAATAAATGAAGTAATAAATTAATGGAATGCTGAAAATATTTGGGAGAAAAAAAAAGAAAAAGCAAAAAAAGGGAGAAAATGGTGAAGGAGTATTAAAGGAAAAGAAAAAAAAAAAGAAAAAAAAAAAGTGGGAAAAAAAACGGCAAAATAAATATATCTAGGAAAAAAAGAAGAAAATAATTACCTAGATAAATAAAAAAAAATTACCACATATATGTACAAAAAACTTAAATCATAAAAAAAAACAATAAAATAAACCTTAGAGATACAAAAATAAAACCAGTCACCACATCAAAAAAAAAAAAAAAAAATCTTACAAGAAAAAAAATATACCAATAGAAATAAAATGGTCGATCAAAACAATTCACTTCGCCACAAGAAAAACATATAATAAAAAACTAAATTACTTACCCCCCTACCGTAGATAACACTAAAGTCGCCAGGACAACTTTTTTTTCTGTTTACAGACGTGTGGTGGCGTTAATAGTTACATTTCTACATCCATGATTTCAGGAAAGTTAGAAGGGGCTATCTGGAGGGGTCTGTGTCATTTTGTGTCTTCATCTGTGTCATATTAGGGCTATAAATGAACAAATTACAAAAATATCTACAAAGTGGCTACCAACAGTAGAGTCGCCATCTAGTGTTTATTTACTGAGTGCCGTACCGCTGTCGTCGTCGCCCGAAAAAAAAAAGCGTAGTGAAATTTGAAACCGTCTATACTTGCAGCTACAAAGCATAAAACAACGCTGAAACAGGGTAGATTATACAGTCATGATATAAACTACTGTGTATCATCTTCAGTGGCACATACACAGCAGTAGTAATGCTATCATTCGTAATATTTGGCGCCTGGCGACTTCACTGCAGGTGGCGACTATACTGTTATCTACGGTACATTGCCACATACCTGAAATAGTCGTTGTAAGCCGTGTCATAACAAAAAAGTACATCAATAAAAGAGAAAAGATTATAATAAAGCACATAAACAAGACCCCAAAAAAAAACTATAATAAAAAAAAAAACTAATCCCTTACCCAGACCTTCCCACTCAAAAAAAAAACTCGGGGGGGGAAAAAAAAAAAAAAAAAAAAAAAAAAAAAAAAAAAAAAAAAAAACTTGAGATTAAAAAAACTAATCACTACCCAAACCTTCCACTCAAAAAAAAAAAAAAACATATAAAAAAAACTGAGATTAAAAAAAACTAATCACTTACCCAAACCTTCCCACTCAAAAAAAAATAAAAAATAATACATATAAAAAAAACTTGAGATTAAAAAAAACTAATCACTTACCCAAACCTTCCCACTCAAAAAAAAATAAAAAAATAATACATATAAAAAAAGCTTGAGATTAAAAAAAACTAATCACTTCCCCAAACCATCCCACTCAAAAAAAAAAAAAAAAAAAATACATATAAAAAAAACTTGATTAAAAAAAACTAACCACTAACCCAAACCTTCCCACTCAAAAAAAAAAAAAAAAAAAAAATCGAAAAATAAAAAAATTCTAAAAAAAAAAATTATAATACTAATAATTCAAACATAAAAAAAATTAATTACTAAAAGATACTAAAAACTTAAATCACTTACCACCTACATTGCCACATACCTGAAATACTCGTTGTAAGCCGTGTCATTACCGTCCAGATAGATGAGGTAGTTAGCGAGGCTTGTAGCGTTAGGGAAGGCAAGGGCATCGATATAGGAGTGAGGGGGGGCGATTGCGGAGTAGTTCCCCTTCCCATACACTACTGGCACTACATTGGCCCTGTGGGGGGGGGTTTAAATTTATTTTTAAAGGTTTACTTGTCATTATTTAACTAAAACTCTCTCTCTCTCTCTCTCTCTCTCTCTCTCTCTCTCTCTCTCTCTCTCTCTCTCTCTCTCTCTCTCTCTCTTCTCTCCTCTCTCTCTCTCTCCTCCTCTCTCTCTCTTAACCCCTTCACGCCCAGATCTTTCCTTTGCTATAAAAAAAATCGTCTGTTGTGGAGCGATATAGATTACGAAAGGCACGAATATACAATTAGTTAGGGCGATGGCAAGGATCTCCCAAATAGGCATATTAAAACATTGCTTATAGGTCACTTAAAATTCGTCTAATTGGTACCCAAATTTACAATGGATAATTAACTTATGGGCCTCAGGTTAATAAGATCAGAGACATTTGTCATCGACTAAAAATCTCCTCAAAAACTATTCAATTCTAAACCCTTTACTTTCATATTTTCTGATCTTCTCTAAACTTTTCCTACCTTTCTTTTGACAAAACCTAGAAAAACATGCTCTCTTCTCTCTCATCGTTCTCTCGGCATATCTCTCGTCACTCTCTAATCATTCTCTCTATCTCCTAAATCGTCTATGTCCTCATCTTCATGCATCTCTTCTGCTCTCAGGTTCATCTCAGTTCTCGTCTCTCAAACTCTCACTACAATAATTCTTCCTCTTCTCTCTCTCTACTTTTCCTCCTTCTCTCTTCTCTCATCCTAAAACTACTCTCTCTTCTCTCTCTCCTCTCTCTCTCTCTCTCTCTCTCTCTTCTCTCTCTCTCTCTCTCTCTCTCTCTCTCTCTCTCTCTCTCTCTCTCTCTCTCTCTCCAACTCACCACAGCGACCCAAAAAATTTCTCAGTCACATAATCTCGACACAGTGAATTTTCGAAGGCGAGATAAAATTTGTACGTCTTGCCAACCATCTCCATACACTCGCCGTGGATGCTGCGGTCACACTTAGGGGTCCACATTGGCCGTATATGTCCACTGTGATCCATCGTTTTAACTTATCCACCAGCCTGTAATGAGAGAGGGGAAAAAGTGAGGGTAAATGTGGTGTGGGTTTGTGGGTAGGGGAGGGGGGGGGGGAGGGAGGGAGGGAGGGGAGGGATGAAGAGAGAGAGTATGAGAGAGAGAGAGAGGAGAGAGAGAGAGAGAGAGAGGAAGAGAGAGAGAGAGAGAGAGAGAGAGAGATGAGAGAGAGAGAGAGAGAGAGAGAGAGAGAGAGAGATGAGAGAGAGAGAGGAGGGGGCAGAGAGAGAGAGGGGCAGAGAGAGAGAGGGCAGAGAGAGAGAGAGGGGCAGAGAGAGAGAGGGGGCAGAGAGAGAGAGAGGGGCAGAGAGAGAGAGAGGGGGGCAGAGAGAGAGAGAGGGGCAGAGAGAGAGAGAGGGCAGAGAGAGAGAGAGAGAGAGAGAGAGAGAGAGAGAGAGAGAGAGAGAGAGAGAGAGAGAGAGAGAGAGAGAGAGAGAGAGAGAGAGAGAGAGAGAGAGAGAGAGAGAGATATTCAACTTGAGTAAAACGAAAAAAAAGAGGGAATATTTTAGTCAAACAGGTTAAAAAAACAAAGAAATTAATAGAGTAATAAAAAAATATAAAAAAAAAACATTATGGACGATAGATAAAAACTACTAATGAAAAAATATTACTAAATAAATGAAAACTTGAAAACAATGGAGAAAAAAAAAGGATAATTAATAAGGAAAATATAATAAGAGGGGAAAAATGAAAATGAAATACAATAAGAGGGGAAATTTAGAGGGGAAATTTAGAGGGGAAATTAGGGTTTAACAATAAAATAAATAAAAGGGGAAACATCTAAAATAAAAGGGGAAAATAATACGAGGGGAAAATCTTAAATAAAAGGGGGTTAATAATAAGAGGGGAAATTCTTAAATAAATAAAAGGGGAAAATAATAAGAGGGGAAATTCTTAAATAAATAAAAGGGGAAAATAATAAGAGGGGAAATTCTTAACAAATAAAAGGGGAAAATAAAACTATGGGAAAATTCTTAACAAATAAAAGGGGGAAATAATAAGAGGGGAAAATCTTAACAAATAAAAGGGGAAAATAATAAGAGGGGAAAATCTAAACAAATAAAAGGGGAAAATAATAAGAGGGGAAAATTCTTAACAAATAAAAGGGGGAAATAAAGAGGGAAATCTTAACAAATAAAAGGGGGAAATAAAGAGCGGAAATTCTTAACAAATAAAAGGGGAAAATAATAAGAGGGGAAAATCTAAACAAATAAAAGGGGGAAATAAAGAGGGGAAAATCTTAACAAATAAAAGGGGAAAATAATAAGAGGGGAAAATTCTTAACAAATAAAAGGGGGAAATAAAGAGGGAAATCTTAACAAATAAAAGGGGGAAATAAAGAGCGGAAATTCTTAACAAATAAATGGGGGAAATAAAACTATGGGAAAATTCTTAACAAATAAAAGGGGGAAATAATAAGAGGGGAAAATCTAAACAAATAAAAGGGGAAATAATAAGAGGGGAAAATCTAAACAAATAAAAGGGGAAATAATAAGAGGGGAAAATCTTAACAAATAAAAGGGGGAAATAAAGAGGGAAAATCTTAACAAATAAAAGGGGAAAATAATAAGAGGGGAAATTCTTAAATAAATAAAAGGGGAAAATAAAAAGAGGGGAAATTCTTAACAAATAAAAGGGGAAAATAAAACTATGGGAAAATTCTTAACAAATAAAAGGGGAAATAATAAGAGGGGAAATTCATAACAAATAAAAGGGGAAAATAATAAGAGGGGAAAATTCTTAACAAATAAAAGGGGGAAATAATAAGAGGGGAAAATCTAAACAAATAAAAGGGGGAAATAAAGAGGGGAAATTTCTTAACAAATAAAAGGGGAAAATAATAAGAGGGGAAATTCTTAACAAATAAAAGGGGGAAATAAAGAGGGGAAAATCTTAACAAATAAATGGGGGAAATAAAACTATGGGAAAATTCTTAACAAATAAAAGGGGGAAATAATAAGAGGGGAAAATCTAAACAAATAAAAGGGGGAAATAATAAGAGGGGAAAATCTAAACAAATAAAAGGGGAAATAATAAGAGGGGAAAATCTTAACAAATAAAAGGGGGAAATAAAGAGGGAAAATCTAAACAAATAAAAGGGGAAAATAATAAGAGGGGAAATATAAACAAATAAAAGGGGAAAATAATAAGAGGGGAAAATCTAAACAAATAAAAGGGGGAAATAAAGAGAGGAAATTTCTTAACAAATAAAAGGGGAAAATAATAAGAGGGCAAATTCATAACAAATAAAAGGGGAAAATAATAAGAGGGGAAAATCTAAACAAATAAAAGGGGAAAATAAAAAGAGGGGAAATTCTTAACAAATAAAAGGGGGAAATAAATAGAGGAAAATCTTAACAAATAAAAGGGGAAAATAAAAAGAAAGGAAATTCTTAACAAATAAAAGGGGGAAATAAAGAGGGGAAAATCTTAACAAATAAAAGTGGAAAATAATAAGAGGGGAAATTCTTAACAAATAAAAGGGGGAAATAATAAGAGGGGAAAATCTTAACAAATAAATGGGGGAAATAATAAGAGGGGGAAATTCTTAACAAATAAAAGGGGAAAATAAAACTATGGGAAAATTCTTAACAAATAAAAGGGGAAAATAAAACTATGGGAAAATTCTTAACAAATAAAAGGGGGAAATAATAAGAGGAGAAAATCTAAACAAATAAAAGGGGGAAATCTAAACAAATAAAAGGGGAAAATAAAAGAGGAGAAATAATAGGAGGGGAAAATTCTTAACAAATAAAAGGGGAAAATAATTAGAGGGGAAAATCTTAACAAATAAAAGGGAAGACATATAAGAGGGGAAATGTTGACTTACTTTTCCCTGCCTGATATGGTATTACAATTGGAGACGAACCAGGCGGCCATCTTGGATTTCCCCTCAGCCATGTTTTTGTGTGAGGGGAGGAGGGGGAGGGGGTGGCGGCGACGGAAGACATAGCTGTACCTGTGAGGAGGAGGAGGAGAGGAGAGAGGAGGAGGAGGAGGAGAACAAGAGGAGGAGGAGGGGGAGGAGGATGAGGAGGAGAACAAGAGAGGAGGAGGAGGAGGGAAAACAAGAGGAGGAGGACAAGAGGAGGAGGAGGAGGGGAGGAGGAGGAGAAAAGCAGGAGGAGGAGGGGGGGGAAGGAGAAACAAGAGGAGGAGGAGGAGAGAGGAGGGAGGGAGGACAAAGAGAGGAGGAAATATGAGGGGAGGAGTAGGTAGGACAAATAGGAGGAGGGAGGACAAGAGGAGGAGGAGGAGGAGGACAAGAGTTGAGGAGGAAGGAGAAGAGGGGAGGACAGGAGGAAGAGGAAGAGAGAGGAGAGGAGGAGTGAGGGCGGAGGAGAGGAGAGAGAGGGGAGGAGGAGGAGGAGGAGGAGTGAGGAGGAGAGGAGGAGGAGGACAGAGGAGGAGGAGGAGGAGGAGGAGGAGGAGGAAAGTAAAAAAAATTATAGACAAAAATAAAGGAAAATAAAAGAAAGGAGGAATGAAAGAAGAAAAAAATCGCCAAAAATAAAGGAAAAGAACGATGAAAGAAAAAAGAAAAAAAAAATATCAAGAAATGAAAAGAAAAAATTATGGGTAAAATTTTATAAACAAAGAAAATTCAACAAAATAACAATATTAACAATAACAACAACAACACTTTCACCTCTAAAAATAACAATACTAACAATATTAACACCACCACTACTACTATTCAACTACCACTACTACTTCACCACCACCACTACTACTACTACTACCATCACCAAACAATTCCTTTCTTCCTCCTCTTCAAAACGAGACCATACACGACATATATTCAATGACCACTATAACTACTACCACTTCCACCACTACTAGTACAACCACAACTACAACTACTACTACTATCATCACCAAACAATTCCTTTCTTCCTCCTCTTCAAAACGAGACCAAACACGACATATATTCAATGACCACTACAACTACTACCTCTTCCACCACTACTACTACAACCACAACTACTACTACTACCATCACCAAACAATTCCTTTCTTCCTCCTCTTCAAAACGAGACCATACACGACATATATTCAATGACCACTACAACTACTACCACTTCCACCACTACTACTACAACCACAACTACAACTACTACTACTATCATCACCAAACAATTCCTTTCTTCCTCCTCTTCAAAACGAGACCAAACACGACATATATTCAATGGTCACAACCACCAATACAACAACTACCACTACAACTACTACAACCACCACTACCACTACTACTACTACCATCACCAAACAATTCCTTTCATCCTCCTCTTCAAAACGAGACCATACCAATATTTTCAAGACCACTACAACCTCCCATTCACCATACTACTACCCACAACTATACTCATACCTCACCAAAAAATTTCCCTTTTTCCCCCTTTTCAAAACGAGACCATACACGACATATATTAAAGACCATACAATACACCATTCCACCATACTACTACAACAAAAAATACAACTACTACTACTCCCATCCCCAAAACTTTCCCTTTTTTCCTCCTCTTCAAAACGAGCCCAAACACGACATATATTCAAGGGTCAAAACACCAAACAAAACACCACTACAACTATACAACCCCACTCCCACACTATATACCATCACCAAAAAATTCCTTTTTCTCCTCTCAAAACGAGACCAAACACGAATTTTTCAATGACCACTACAACTATCCCCCACCATACACTACAACCCCACTCCCAAACTACAACTACTACAATCCCCAAAATTCCCTTTCTTCCTCCTTTTAAAAAACGAGACCCAAACAGAAAATAAAAAGACCACCACCACCACTACAACAACTACCACTACAGCTACTACCACCCTTACTCACGGGTTATAGATGTCAGAGTCTCTCCTGTAGGTGAAGGTCCAGTTAAACACGTGGTTGTAGTGGTTCAGGTTGCCGTACAGGTACTAGAGACCCCCTATAAAAAAGATGTCCCGCGTTGCTCTGACCTGAAAGGGGGGGGGGGGGGGGGGGGGGGGGGGGGCTTTAGGGGGGGGAAGACGATAGTATGGGGTGATGGTGGGAGGGGGCGGGATTTTTATTTTATTATTATTATATTATTATTATTTTATTATTATTTAATTATTATTATTATTATTATTTTTATTATTATTATTATTATTTTTTTTTTTTTTTTTTTTTTTTTTTTTTACGTTTAACTTTTTTTTTTTTTTTACTTTTTTTTTTTACCATAATCATTTTGACTTTTGGGATTTATTTCAATTATTTTTTGATAATATCTTGCAGTTTTTAGACTTGTTTGACTTTATTATACTGAATTTTAACTTGTTCTTTTTAAAAAAACCACTATTTTTTTCACTTTTTTTTTTTTTATTATAGTTAAGGGGGGGGGGGGGGGGGTGGGGGGGGGAGGGAAGGGTGGGAAGGAAGGGGGAAAGGGAAGAAGAGAGAGAGAAAAGAGGAGAGAGAGAGAAGAGAAGAGAAGAAAAGAGAGAAAAAAGGAGGGAAAAGGGGGAGAGGAGAGAGAGAGAAGAGAGAGAGGGGAGGGGAGAGAGAGAGAGAGAAGAGAGAGAGAGAGAGAGAGAAGAGAGAAAAGGGAGAGAGAGAGAGAAAAAAGAGAGAGAAAAAAGGGGAAGAGAGAGAGGGGAAAGAGGGGGGGTGGTGTTGTCGGGTACAAAAATTTTTAAAAAAATTTAAAAAATTTTTTCACTTTTTGGGACACATTTATTTCACTTTTTACTATATTTCTATTTTTTTTCTTACCTATTTTACATTTGTTTATACTTTTTTTTATTTTTTTTTGACAATTGTAACTTTTTTTTGACAATTTTTTTACTTTTTTTTTTACTTTTTTTAAAATGTTTGACTTTGACATCGCCTCCCATCCTCTTTAAGTTAACCTTCTTTTCCCTTTTAATTTTTCCAATTCAGACTTATTTTTCTAAGATTTTTTTTTTTTTTTAACTTTTTATATCTATTTTTTTTTACTTTCTATTTTTTTCATTTTCTTCATTTTTTTTTTTCTTCTATTTTTTTTATTTGCTTCTATTTTTTTTATTTTCTTCTATTTTTTTTATTTGCTTCTATTTTTTTTATTTTCTTCTATTTTTTTTATTTGCTTCTATTTTTTTATTTTCTTCTATTTTTTTTATTTGCTTCTATTTTTTTTATTTGCTTCTATTTTTTTTATTTGCTTCTATTTTCTTCATTTGCTTCTATTTTCTTTATTTTCTTCTATTTTTTTTATTTTATTCTATTTTTTTATTTTCTTCTATTTTTTTATTTGCTTCTATTTTTTTTATTTGCTTCTATTTTTTTTATTTTCTTCTATTTTTTTTATTTTCTTCTATTCTTTTTACTTTCTTCTATTTTTTTATTTTCTTCTATTTTTTTTATTTCTTCTATTTTTTTTATTTTCTTCTATTTTCTTTATTTTCTTCTACTTTTTTTATTTCTTCTATTTTTTTATTTTCTTCTATTTTTTTTTCTTCTATTATTTTATTTTATTCTATTTTTTTTATTTTATTCTATTTTTCTTATTTTCTTCTATTTTCTTTATTTTCTTCTACTTTTTTTATTTGCTTCTATTTTTTTTAAAAAAAAATTTTTTTCCCCTTTCACCTATCTTGACAAAAACCCCCCTCCTCATTTCCTCCTCCCGGCCCCTTCCTCCCCTCCCTCCCCCCCCCCCTTTCCTCCTCCTTCTCCCTTCACCCCTCCCCTCCCCCTTTCCCCACCCACCTCCCCCCTTTTTTCCTTCTTCCCCTCCCCCTCACCTTCCAATACCCCTTTCCTCTCCTTTTCCCAATTCTTACTTTTTTTTTTACTCGAACTTATTATTTTTTTACCAATTTTTTATCAAATCTTAAAAAAACCTTCTTCTTTCCCTTCCTCCCCCCCCTCCCCCCTCCCCCCTCCCCCCCTCTCCTCCTCCTCCCTCCTCCCCCCTTTCCTTCCCCCCTCTTCCTTCCCTTTTCCCTTTTCCTCCTCTTCCCTTCTCCTTTCCTTCCTTCACCTCCTCCTTTTCACCCCTTCCCCCTCCTCCTCCCCTCCTCCCCTTCCCTCCCCCTTTTCCCCCCTCCTCCCTCCTTCCCCTCCTCTTCCTTCCCCCTTTTTCCTTTCCCTCCTTTCCCTTTCCCTCACCTCCTTCCCCTTCACCTCCTTCCCCCCCTCCTCCCTCCTCCTTCCTCCCCCCCCGCTCACCTTTTAGCGGCAGACCCCCTATATTTGATTACCACAACGGGCTCCCCCGGGCCAGTGGGTAGCGTCGCCTGTCCCCGGTCGCCACGCAGGTATTCACGCGACACCCAGCCAGCAGGAAGGGCGTCCGGCCGTAACCCAGACCGAAGTACTTGTTACCGTATGCCTGTGTGTGTGTGTGTGTGTGTTGGGTGGGGGGTGGGGGGGGGGTGGGTGGGGGGGTTGGGTGTGGGGAAAGGAGGGAGAAGGAGGAGAAAAGGTGGTAGAGAGAGTAGAAGAGGAGGAGTGGGAAGTAGAAGAAAGGAGATGTAGGAAGAAAAGGAGGAAGGAGGTAGTGGTGTGGTAGTGGTGTGTGTGTGTGTGTGGTGTGTGTGTGTGGTGTGTGTGAAGAGGTAGTGGGTGGCAGAGGGGAAGAGTAAGGTAGGAAGGAAGGTAGGAAGGAAGGTAGCGAGAGGTAGGAAGAAGGTAGGAAGGAGGTAGGAAAAGGGGGATAGGAAGGTAGGAAGGTAAGGAGGTAGGAAGAGGTAGGAAGGTAGGGAAAGGTAGGTAGAGGAAGGAAGATAGGTAGGGAGATGTAGGAAGGAAGGTAGGAAGGTAGGTAGGGAAAGGTAGGAAGGAGGTAGGAAGGAAGGAAGGAAGGTAGGAAGAGGTAGGAAGGAAGGTAGGGAAAGGTAGGAAGGAGGTAGGAAGGTAGGGAGAGGTAGGGGAAGGAAGGAAGGAAGGAAGGAAGGAAGGAAGGTAAGAAGGAAGGAAGGAAGGAAGGAAGGAAGGAAGACGTGTATGGTGGTTTAGAAAGAAGAGAAATCCGTCAATTACTCCATCTTTTCCAGCCCTTCATTCCAAAATATTCTTAAATCTACTTGTACTATTGTTAATTTTTATTTCTACAATTCTATTTATTTTACTTTTACACTTTTTTTTACTTATAGGTAGACTTTTTTTGGTTTACTTTCCTATTTTTCTATTTTTATTTATTATTCTATTTATTTTATTATTTATTTTATTATTTATTTTATTCTATTTTTATTATTATTTTTATTATATTCTTATTTATTATTCTATTTATTTTATTTATTTTATTATTTATTTTATTATTTTTATGATATTTTTATTTATTTTATTATTATTTATTTTATTATATTTGTATTGATTATTTTATTTTATTATTTATTTTATTATTATTTTATTGATTGTTTTATTGAATTATTATTTTATTGATTATTTTATTTTATTATTTATTTTATTATTTATTTTATTATTTATTTTATTATTTATTTTAGTATTATTTCTATTGATTATTTTTTTGTAATTTTTTTTTTTTATTATTATTATTTTTATTGATTATTTTATTCTCTCGCCACTTACCTCATTCCAAAATAAGATAATCTTGTATTTCTTCTTCCCATTTTCGTCCATTACATTCACAAAATCATCTTTAAAGACCTGTGGCGTCCCCTTTACCTCCTCCAATAATGGGTTAATAAAGGGTAAATGGGAGGCCCTGCTGATAGGGTCATAGGCTGGGGAGGGAGGAATAGGGGGATGCTTGTTAATGGTATGGTTGTTTGAATGGGCTAATGGGGGTTGTTTAGGTGTTTTTTTAAGGGGTGGATTTAAATGGGTAATGGGTGGGTCAGGTTTTTCTAATGGTTTTGTTAATGTTTTTTTGTCTTTCTTTTCTGGTCGACTCAAACTTCTGAAAAAAAAAGGAAAAAAAATAATATATATAATACTTGAAAACTACATACTCCTAATATAAACTCAGGTAGAGGGCTTTTACATAGAATACATGGGAAAGAACAGATACCGGGCTAGCTATTGGTTATAACGACCCATAGACCACTGTTTCCCTGGACTGCGCACGGAATATCGGCCTGTCGCAAAAGGGCCTAAAGTGGGAGGGCCGCTCAGATTATTAATATTATATATTTTAATATTAATATATTATATATATATATATAAAATAATATATAAATAAAAAATGGTTTACAGTATATATGATAACTTAATTTTGTAAATTTTTGTTCATAATTTTATAAAATAAAAAACGAAAAACCCTAAAAAAAGGGCCATTAGGGAGACATGAAAAAAATTCATAAACTTAATATTCACTTCAACTCTTCCCTTTTAAAAAATTTTGGGCGATCAACTTTTACTGAAGGGGGATCAATAGAAAGGCATTTTATTAGCTTTTCCCTTGCTAATTTCTTATCTGATAAAGAAATTTGAACCATGCTAAATTAGCGTTAACTAAATAAATAAAATCATCAACGGGTAATTTTACCGATTTTGGGGGTTATTTATTTAGTCAAAGCTAAATTTTTACATGGTACTAATTCATTTTTCAAAAACAAAATTAAAGTAAATAAATAACATCATCAATCGGGGGAAAATTACCCGTTGATAATTCTATTTTTAGTTAAAAGCTAATATCATGGTTTAATTAATTTATCAATAACGAAATTAGATGGAAAACTAATAAAAGCGTTCTATTATACCCCCTTTATGATAAAAATTTACTCGCAAAGTTTAAATGCGAAGAGTTAAGTAAATATTAAGTTCATGCATTTCTTATAGTCTGTAATCATTTTTTTAGCGTGTTTTATGTTTTTTTTTTGATAATATTATAGAACAAACTTTTTCGAGATTAAGTATATCATATAATGATAAACCAGCTATAGATAGTCCATAGACCACTTATCTCTTTGTCGGGGGCCCCCCAGGCCCCATGCAGCCCCGCAATTCAAAACATTCCTGTGCAGTCAGAGGACAGTTACATAGGAATACTAGGAAGCAGATACCAGGCTAGCTATGGTCTTAACGAGGGTATCTCTGACTACAGACTACTAACTATCAAACTACATGTAAGAGGACAGTTACATAGGAATACATAGGAAGAACAGATACCAGGCTAGCTATTGGTCTATAACGAGGGTATCTGCTGAACTACAGACTACTAACTATCAAACTACATGTAAGAGAACAGTTACATAGGAATACATAGGAAGAACAGATACCAGGCTAGCTATTGGTCTATAACGAGGGTATCTGCTGAACTACAGACTACTAACTATCAAACTACATGTAAGAGAACAGTTAGAAAAGGATGCCATGCCCCTAAAGAAGATAGGGGGAAATAAATCAAAATAAT
>JACEEZ010005639.1:187500-205000 GCA_016584305.1 Chionoecetes opilio | reverse complement strand
AGACTCTAAACTAAAGCTAACGCTGCAAAAAAATAGTTTCCGTGTGGCCGAAGTAATGGAGTGTGGCAGTTGATGCTAAGTATTGATCTAGTTTGTTCTTAACGCCTCAACCGTGTTACTATTAACTACTTGTGCTGGAAGAGAGTTCCATACATTAACAACTCTATTAAAGAAAAAGTGCTTCGCTTCATGTGTGGGAAATCGCTTACCAATGATCTTTTATCCATTACTACGAGTAGTGCTTGTCCAATCAATAGTCAAATAGTCGTTTATGTTAACATTATCGAAGCCATGGAACATTTTAAACAATGCTATTAAGTCTCCTCGCAACCTACGTTTTGACAAACTGATCAAGTTAGTTAAGTTCCTTCAATCGCTCTTCGTATGACTTGTTTCGCAAGCGCGGAATCATTTTAGTAACTTTTCTTTATACTCTCTCCAGTTTGATTATATCTTTTCTATAGTAGGCTGACCAGAACTGAACGCAGTATTCAAGATGAGGACGCACGATCGCATTGAAAAGTGTAAGAATGACTTTTTCAGACTTATATTCGAAAGTTCTTCCTATGAAACCAGTTAATGTGTTAGCCCTCTTAACAACTTGTGAACAATGGTTACTGGGCTTGGTCGTTGCTTATAATAACCCCAAAGTCTTTTTCTTCGGTAACATTGGAAAGTTCATGTCCGTCCATTGAGTAGTTAATTTGATCGTTATTACTTCCTATATGCAAAACCTTACACTTATCGGTATTAAATTTCATCTGCCACTTCTTTGCCCAACTAACTAAGCGATCAAGGTCAGATTGCAATTGCATCTTATCGGCAGTTGTGATTACTTTATTCGCTATTTTAGTATCGTCCGCAAACTTTGATATCTTACAGGTGAGGCCTTCGTCAATATCGTTTACATAGATTAAGAACAGTACAGGACCTAGTACAGATCCCTGCGGTACACCACTAAAAACATCTTGCCAGCTAGATGCTTTTCCATTAATTACGACGCGCTGCTTTCTCAGTTTTTTCTCAGTCTTCAAGCCAATTTATGATATTTCCCGTTATGCCGTGCGACTTTAATTTCTTAGTAAACGCTGATGGGGGACTTTATCAAACGCTTTATGAATGTCAAGAAGTCACATCTACTGCTTTCGTCTCGTCGAACCTGCTGTATACATCATTAAAACAGTCTAGCAGATTTGTGAGGCAAGAACGTAAACTATTATTACGAAAGCCGTGCTGGGAGCTTGTTCCAATGTCCACACAGAAGGAGGAGGAAGAGGAGGGTGAAAAATAATAAGATAAAAAGGAGGAGGAAGAGAAGGAGGAGAGGGAAGAGGAGGAGGAGGAGGAGGAGGAGGAGGAGGAGGAGGAGGAGGAGGAGGAGGAGGAGGAGGAGGAGGAGGAGGGGCAAAAATAATAAGATAGGGAGGAAGAGGAAAAGGAAGAGGAGGAGGAGGAGGAAGAAGAAGAAGAAGGGAATAATAAGATAAGGAGGAGGAGGAGGAGGAGGAGGAAGAGGAATATAAAGGAAGAACAAATATTAAACAAAGCCTTTCCCTCTATCTGATAAGCTCTACTATCTAATCTTAATTAATGATACACAGGGTAGCAAAGGTGAAGGCTCCTCCCCACCCACCCACCCTCCCGACACTGATCAGAAAGGAAGGAAAAAAAACTAGCAAAATAAGAGATTAATTACACCGATTTTTTTTATATTGGAACAAAAAAAAAAAAAAAAAAAACAAAAAAAAAAAAAAAAAAAAAAAAAAAACCATGGATTTTGTTTATGGCAGAACGGAATTTTTTTTTTTTAAAGAAACGAAAAACAACAACTTGGAGAAAAATTGAACGAAATTACTTTAGTAGACAAATTAAGTCATCAGCATTAAAAAAAAGGAAGATAAAAATGATAAAAAAAAGACAAATGATAAATATCAGACATTTTTTTTTTATAGGAACGAAAAAAAAGGCTGATTAAAAAAAAAAAAACACAATATAAAAAATATAAATATTTATTAATCAGTCAGTCATTTATTAAAGTCAGTCAGTCATTTATTAAGTCAGTCAGTCATTTATTAAGTCAGTCAGTAAATTTAAATTAAGTCAGTCAGTCATTTATTAAGTCAGTCAGTCATTATTAGCTATTTTAAGTCAGTCAGTCATTTATTAAGTCAGTCAGTCAGTCATTTATTAAGTCAGTCAGTCATTTATTAAGTAGTCAGTCAGTCATTTATTGAAGTCAAGTCAGTCAGTCATTTATTAAGTCAGTCAGTCATTTATTAATCAGTCAGTCATTTATTAAGAAAGTAAGTAAGTCGAGTCATTTTAACAGTCAGTCAGTCATTTTTTAAAAAGTCAGTCAGTCATTTTATTAAGAAAGTAAGTCAAGTCAGTCAGTCATTTATTAAGTCAGTCAGTCAGTCATTTATTAAGTCAGTCGTCAGTCATTTATTAAGTCAGTCAGTCATCATTTATTAAGTCAGTCAGTCAGTCATTTATTAAGTCAGTCAGTCATTTATTAAGTCAGTCAGTCATTTATTAAGTCAGTAAGTAGTCATTTATTAAGTCAGTCAGTCATTTATTAAGTCAGTCAGTCATTTATTAAGAAAGTAAGTAAGTCAGTCATTTATTAAGTCAGTCAGTCATTTATTAAGTCAGTCAGTCAGTCATTTATTAAGTCAGTCAGTCAGTCATTTATTAAGTCAGTCAGTCATTTATTAAGTCAGTCAGTCAGTCATTTATTAAGTCAGTCAGTCAGTCATTTATTAAGTCAGTCAGTCATTTATTAAGTCAGTCAGTCATTTATTAAGTCAGTCAGTCAGTCATTTATTAAGTCAGTCAGTCAGTCATTTATTAAGTCAGTCAGTCAGTCATTTATTAAGTCAGTCAGTCAGTCATTTATTAAGTCAGTCAGTCAGTCATTTATTAAGTCAGTCAGTCAGTCATTTATTAAGTCAGTCAGTCAGTCATTTATTAAGTCAGTCAGTCAGTCATTTATTAAGTCAGTCAGTCATTTATTAAGTCAGTCAGTCAGTCATTTATTAAGTCAGTCAGTCATTTATTAAGTCAGTCAGTCAGTCATTTATTAAGTCAGTCAGTCATTTATTAAGTCAGTCAGTCAGTCATTTATTAAGTCAGTCAGTCATTTATTAAGTCAGTCAGTCATTTATTAAGTCAGTCAGTCAGTCATTTATTAAGTCAGTCAGTCAGTCATTTATTAAATCAGTCAGTCAGTCATTTATTAAGTCAGTCAGTCATTTATTAAGTCAGTCAGTCAGTCATTTATTAAGTCAGTCAGTCATTTTATTAAGTCAGTCAGTCAGTCATTTATTAAGTCAGTCAGTCATTATTAGTCAGTCATATTATTAAGTCAGTCAGTCATTTATTAAGTCAGTCAGTCAGTCATTTATTAAGTCAGTCAGTCATTTATTAAGTCAGTCAGTCAGTCATTTATTAGTCAGTCAGTCATTTATTAAGTCAGTCAGTCAGTCATTTATTAAGTCAGTCAGTTCATTTATTAAGTCAGTCAGTCATTTATTAAGTCAGTCAGTCAGTCATTTATTAAGTCAGTCAGTCAGTCATTTATTAAGTCAGTCAGTCATTTATTAAGTCAGTCAGTCATTTATTAAGTCAGTCAGTCAGTCATTTATTAAGTCAGTCAGTCAGTCATTTATTAAGTCAGTCAGTCATTTATTAAGTCAGTCAGTCATTTATTAAGTCAGTCAGTCATTTATTAAGCAGTCAGTCAGTCATTTATTAAGTCAGTCCAGTCATTTATTAAGTCAGTCAGTCAGTCATTTATTAAGTCAGTCAGTCAGTCATTTATTAAGTCAGTCAGTCATTTATTAAGTCAGTCAGTCATTTATTAAGTCAGTCAGTCAGTCATTTATTAAGTCAGTCAGTCATTTATTAAGTCAGTCATTTATTAAGTCAGTCAGTCATTTATTAAGTCAGTCAGTCAGTCATTTATTAAGTCAGTCAGTCATCTTTATTAAGTCAGTCAGTCATTAGCAGTCATTTATTATAGTCAGTCAGTCATTTATTAAGTCAGTCAGTCAGTCATTTATTAAGTCAGTCAGTCAGTCATTTATTAAGTCAGTCAGTCAGTCATTTATTAATCAGTCAGTCAGTCATTTATTAAGTCAGTCAGTCAGTCATTTATTAAGTCAGTCATCAGTCATTTATTAAGTCAGTCAGTCATTTATTAAGTCAGTCGTCAGTCATTTATTAAGTCAGTCGTCAGTCATTTATTAAGTCAGTCAGTCATTTATTAGTAGTCAGTCATTTATTAAGTCAGTCAGTCAGTCATTTATTAAGTCAGTCAGTCAGTCATTTATTAAGTCAGTCAGTCAGTCATTTATTAAGTCAGTCAGTCAGTCATTTATTAAGTCAGTCAGTCAGTCATTTATTAAGTCAGTCAGTCAGTCATTTATTAAGTCAGTCAGTCAGTCATTTATTAAGTCAGTCAGTCAGTCATTTATTAAGTCAGTCAGTCAGTCATTTATTAAGTCAGTCAGTCAGTCATTTATTAAGTCAGTCAGTCCATTTATTAAGTCAGTCAGTCAGTCATTTATTAAGTCAGTCCAGTCATTTATTAAGTCAGCGTCAGTCATTTATTAAGTCAGTCAGTCAGTCATTTATTAAGTCAGTCAGTCAGTCATTTATTAAGTCAGTCAGTCAGTCATTTATTAAGTCAGTCAGTCAGTCATTTATTAAGTCAGTCAGTCAGTCATTTATTAAGTCAGTCAGTCAGTCATTTATTAAAGTTCAGTCAGTCAGTCATTTATTAAGTTCAGTCAGTCATTTATTAAGTCAGTCAGTCAGTCATTTATTAAGTCAGTCAGTCATTTATTAAGTCAGTCAGTCAGTCATTTATTAAGTCAGTCAGTCAGTCATTTATTAAGTCAGTCAGTCAGTCATTTATTAAGTCAGTCAGTCAGTCATTTATTAAGTCAGTCAGTCAGTCATTTATTAAGTCAGTCAGTCAGTCATTTATTAAGTCAGTCAGTCAGTCATTTATTAAGTCAGTCAGTCAGTCATTTATTAAGTCAGTCAGTCAGTCATTTATTAAGTCAGTCAGTCAGTCATTTATTAAGTCAGTCAGTCAGTCATTTATTAAGTCAGTCAGTCAGTCATTTATTAAGTCAGTCAGTCAGTCATTTATTAAGTCAGTCAGTCAGTCATTTATTAAGTCAGTCAGTCATTTATTAAGTCAGTCAGTCAGTCATTTATTAAGTCAGTCAGTCAGTCATTTATTAAGTCAGTCAGTCAGTCATTTATTAAGTCAGTCAGTCATTTATTAAGTCAGTCAGTCAGTCATTTATTAAGTCAGTCAGTCATTTATTAAGTCAGTCAGTCATTTATTAAGTCAGTCAGTCAGTCATTTATTAAGTCAGTCAGTCAGTCATTTATTAAGTCAGTCAGTCAGTCATTTATTAAGTCAGTCAGTCATTTATTAAGTCAGTCAGTCAGTCATTTATTAAGTCAGTCAGTCAGTCATTTATTAAGTCAGTCAGTCATTTATTAAGTCAGTCAGTCATTTATTAAGTCAGTCAGTCAGTCATTTATTAAGTCAGTCAGTCAGTCATTTATTAAGTCAGTCAGTCATTTATTAAGTCAGTCAGTCAGTCATTTATTAAGTCAGTCAGTCATTTATTAAGTCAGTCAGTCAGTCATTTATTAAGTCAGTCAGTCATTTATTAAGTCAGTCAGTCAGTCATTTATTAAGTCAGTCAGTCAGTCATTTATTAAGTCAGTCAGTCATTTATTAAGTCAGTCAGTCATTTATTAAGTCAGTCAGTCAGTCATTTATTAAGTCAGTCAGTCATTTATTAAGTCAGTCAGTCAGTCATTTATTAAGTCAGTCAGTCATTTATTAAGTCAGTCAGTCATTTATTAAGTCAGTCAGTCAGTCATTTATTAAGTCAGTCAGTCAGTCATTTATTAAGTCAGTCAGTCATTTATTAAGTCAGTCAGTCATTTATTAAGTCAGTTCAGTCAGTCATTTATTAAGTCAGTCAGTCATATTATTAAGTCAGTCAGTCATTTATTAAGTCAGTCAGTCAGTCATTTATTAAGTCAGTCAGTCATCTTTATTAAGTCAGTCAGTCAGTCATTTATTAAGTCAGTCAGTCATTTATTAAGTCAGTCAGTCATTTATTAAGTCAGTTAGTCAGTTCATTTATTAAGTCAGTCAGTCAGTCATTTATTAAGTCAGTCAGTCATTTATTAAGTCAGTCAGTCAGTTTATTAAGTCAGTCAGTCAGTCATTTATTAAGTCAGTCAGTCAGTCATTTATTAAGTCAGTCAGTCATTTATTAAGTCAGTCAGTCATTTATTAAGTCAGTCAGTCATTTATTAAGTCAGTCAGTCAGTCATTTATTAAGTCAGTCAGTCATTTATTAAGTCAGTCAGTCAGTCATTTATTAAGTCAGTCAGTCAGTCATTTATTAAGTCAGTCAGTCGCATTTATTAAGTCAGTCAGTCAGTCATTTATAGTCAGTCAGTCATTTATTAAGTCAGTCAGTCATTTATTAAGTCAGTCAGTCATTTATTAAGTCAGTCAGTCAGTCATTTATTAAGTCAGTCAGTCAGTCATTTATTAAGTCAGTCAGTCATTTATTACAGTCAGTCAGTCATTTATTAAGTCAGTCGTCAGTCATTTATTAAGTCAGTCAGTCAGTCATTTATTAAGTCAGTCAGTCAGTCATTTATTGTCAGTCAGTCATTTATTAAGTCAGTCAGTCAGTCATTTATTAAGTCAGTCAGTCATTATTAAGTCAGTCAGTCATTTATTAAGTCAGTCAGTCAGTCATTTATTAAGTCAGTCAGTCAGTCATTTATTAAGTCAGTCAGTCAGTCATTTATTAAGTCACAGTCAGTTTTAAGCAGCAGTCATTTATTAAGTCAGTCAGTCATTATTAGTCAGTCAGTCAGTCTTTTATTAAGTCAGTCAGTCAGTCATTTATTAAGTCAGTCAGTCATTTATTAAGTCAGTCAGTCAGTCATTTATTAAGTTCAGTCAGTCATTTAAGTCAGTCAGTCATTTATTAAGTCAGTCAGTCAGTCATTTATTGTCATCAGTCATTTATTAAGTCAGTCAGTCAGTCATTTATTAAGTCAGTCAGTCATTTATTAAGTCAGTCAGTCATTTATTAAGTCAGTCAGTCATTTATTAAGTCAGTCAGTCAGTCATTTATTAAGTCAGTCAGTCAGTCATTTATTAAGTCAGTCAGTCATTTATTAAGTCAGTCAGTCAGTCATTTATTAAGTCAGTCAGTCAGTCATTTATTAAGTCAGTCAGTCAGTCATTTATTAAGTCAGTCAGTCAGTCATTTATTAAGTCAGTCAGTCAGTCAGTCAGTCATTTTTCCATTTTTGTAGGAGATAAAAAGAAAAAAACCACTATCACTTCTGTTAGTACTACTTGGAGGAGGAGGAGGAGGAGGAGGAGGAGGAGGAGCGCCACACACATATACACGCACATACACACGCACACGCACACGCGCACACGCACACACGCACACACGCACACACACACACACACAACCCATATTTCAAACCCCACTTTCCTTTTCGTTTGTTATTAAAATGCATCTTTGCTGTTCCATTTCACCTCCTAACCTTAGACGTGGGGGGGGGGGGGGGGGGGGGGGGGGGGGGGGGGGGGGGGGGGGGGGGGGGGGGGTGGAAGGGGAAGGGAAGGGAGGAGGGGGTTGAAGGGGAGAGGGGGTTGAAGGGGAGAGGGAGGGAGAGGGAAGGGGAGGGAGGGGAGAGGTATGAATGAAAGAATATTGGAAGGAGGGGAGAAAAATGGAAGGAAGAGAGAGAGAGAGAGAGAGAGAGAGAGAGAGAGAGAGAGAGAGAGAGAGAGAGAGAGAGAGAGAGAGAGAGAGAGAAGAGAGAGAGAGAGAGAGAGAGAGAGAAGAGAGAGAGAGAGAGAGAGAGAGAGAGCATTGATTGTGCCCTATGTATCTCTGGTCTTTACCATAGCGACCACCACAACACTCAATAAATAACTTCAAAGAAAAATAAAAAAAATATTTCACCCTAAGGCATACGGGCAAAAAATAAAAAAATAATAATACAGTAATAGTAATAAATAAATAAATAAATAACTGACTGACTGACTTGATAAATGACTGACTGACTGACTTCATAAATGACTGACTGACTGGATAAATGACTGACTGACGATAAATAAATGACTGACTGACTGGATAAATGACTGACTGACGATAAAAATAAATAAATGACTGACTGACTGGATGAATGACTGACTGACGATAAATAAATGACTGACTGACTGACTGGATAAATGACTGACAGACGATAAATAAATGACTGACTGACTGACTGGATAAATGACTGACTGACGATAAATAAATGACTGACTGACTGACTGGATAATGACTGACTGACGATAAATAAATGACTGACTGACTTGGATAAATGACTGACTGACGATAAATAAATGACTGACTGATACTGGATAAATGACTGACTGACTGGATAAATGACTGACTGACGATAAATAAATGACTGACTGACTGGATAAATGACTGACTGACGATAAATAAATGACTGACTGACTGACTGGATAAATGACTTGTACTGACGATAAATAATGACTGACTGACTGACTGGATAAATGACTGACTGACGATAAATAATGACTGACTGACTGGATAAATGACTGACTGACGATAAATAAATGACTGACTGACTGACTGATAAATGACTGACTGACGATAAATGAATGACTGACTGACTGACTGGATAAATGACTGACTGACGATAAAAATGACTGACTGATGGATAAATGACTGACGACGATAAATAATGACTGACTGACTGACTGGATAAATGACTGCTGACGATAAATAAATGACTGACTGACTGACTGGATAAATGACTGACTGACGATAAAAAATGACTGACTGACTGGATAAATGACTGACTGACGATAAATAAATGACTGACTGACTGGATAAATGACTGACTGACGATAAATAAATGACTGACTGACTGACTGATTAAATGACTGACTGACGATAAATAAATGACTGACTGACTGACTGGATAAATGACTGACTGACGATAAATAAATGACTGACTGACTGACTGATTAAATGACTGACTGACGATAAATAAATGACTGACTGACTGACTGGATAAATGACTGACTGACGATAAATAAATGACTGACTGACTGGATAAATGACTGACTGACGATAAATAAATGACTGACTGACTGACTGGATAAATGACTGACTGACGATAAATAAATGACTGACTGACTGACTGATTAATGACTGACTGACGATAAATAAATGACTGACTGACTGACTGGATAAATGACTGACTGACGATAAATAAATGACTGACTGACGATAAATAAATGACTGACTGACTGATTGACTGACTCTTTCCTAATCCTTATTGACTTTTTCGTATCTAAACCATCGTATTTTTTACTTTTTTTTTATTTTCTTCTTCTCCTATCACTATTATCATTATTATTATTTAACTTAAATAATAATAATGATAATAATGATGATAATAAGGAGGAAAGGAAGATGAGAGAGAGAGAGAGAGAGAGAGAGAGAGAGAGAGAGAAGAGAGAGAGAGAGAGAGAGAGAGAGAAGAGAGAGGAGAGAACCGTCTCAAGAATGCAAATCGTGAAACATGCATCCTCCTTCTCTCTCTCTCTCTCCTCTCTCTCTCTCTCTCTCTCTCTCTCTCTCTCTCTCTCTCTCTCTCTCTCTCTCTCTCTCTCTCTCTCTCTCTCTCTCCTTCCCTCCCTCTCCCTCCCTTCCCCTCTCCCTCCTCACTCCCTCCCCCTCTTCCTCCCTGTCAGCCAATATTCACCCCATGATTTATTTACAGTGGAGTGAGCGCGTGAGTACAAGTCAGGTCATATTATACAGGTACAAGTCAGGCCATTACAAGTACAAGTCAGGTCATATACAGGTACAGACAGGCATCTAGGTCAGACGGTACACAGGTAATGGTGTCTATACTCTGATTTTTTCTTTACGAGGTGAAAAATGCTGCCCCCTTGCTACTCACTGACTGATATTTGATGCCAGGAGAAGGGAATACTACGCTCCTTCTTAATTTCAGTTGTATTTTATCAGTTACCTCTATTATCAGGTAAACACAGGCATCATTTTAACCATGAGAAGGGAATACTACGCTTCTTCTTAATTTCAGTTGTATTTTATCAGTTAACTCTATTATCAGGTAAGCATAGGCATCATTTTAACCAGGAGAAGGGAATACTACACTTCTTCTTAATTTCAGTTGTATTTTATCAGTTAACTCTATTATCAGGTAAGCATATGCATCATTTTAACCAGGAGAAGGGAATACTACACTTCTTCTTAATTTCAGCTGTATTTCATCAGTTAACTCTATTATCAGGTAAACACAGGCATCATTTTAACCAGGAGAAGGGAATACTACGCTTTTCTTGCATGTCATGTATCTTGATCATACTTCCCTATTATCTCTAACATGCTCATTTTCCTTCTCACTTCTCTATTTCGTTGTATTTGATCATCTTCCTTATCGTACCAGCTTCATCTTTCCAAAAAATCTACACCTTCCATTTCACGTTTCTCACCCCTTACCCCTCTTATCGTAAACAGGCCATTTAACCAGAAGAAGTGGAGGAGCTACGTTCGTCAATTCAGTGTTTTTTCATATACCCTATTACAGGAAACAAGTCATCATTACCAAAGTACAATTCTTCAATATCAGGTTTAAAAGACCCTATATAGGTCAGAGGTTAACCAGGAAGGGATATACCTTCTCTTATGTCAGTTGTTTTACGAGTTTACCCTTTATCATGAAACACAGGATATTTGAAGCCAGGAGAAGGGAATACTACGCTTTTTCTAATTTCAGTTGTATTTTATCAGTTAACCTATTATCAGGTAAAGCAAGGCATCATTTTAACCAGGAGAAGGGAATACTACGCTTCTTCTTAATTTCAGTTGTATTTTATCAGTTAACCCTATTATCAGGTAAACAGAGGCATCATTTTAACCAGGAGAAGGGAATACTACGCTTTTTCTAAATTTCAGTTGTATTTTATCAGTTAACCCTATTATCAGGTAAACAGAGACATCATTTTAACCAGGAGAAGGGAATACTACACTTCTAAATTTCAGTTGTATTTGATCATAGTTAACCCTATTATCAGGTAAATAGAGGCATAATTTTAACCAGAAGGGAATATGTACTACGCTTCTTCTTAATTTCAGTTGTATTTTATCAGTTAACTCTATTATCAGGTAAACATAGGCATCATTTTAACCAGGAGAAGGGAATACTACACTTCTTCTAAATTTCAGCTGTATTTTATCATAGTTAACCCTATTATCAGGTAAACATGGGCATCATTTTAACCAGGAGAAGGGAATACTACGCTTCTTCTAAATGTCAGCTGTATTTTATCATAGTTAACCCTATTATCAGGTAAACATGGGCATCATTTTAACCAGAAGAAGGGAATACTACGCTTCTTCTTAATTTCAGTTGTATTTTATCATAGTTAACCCTATTATCAGTAAACACAGGCATCATTTTAACCAGGAGAAGGGAATACTACGCTTCTTCTTAATTTCAGTTGTATTTTATCATAGTTAACCCTATTATCAGGTAAACATAGGCATCATTTTAACCAGGAGACCTTAAGATAGAATGGATTTTTCACCTCATTACAAAAAAGAAGCTATAGGAGACTAGATAAAAGGGTTGATTTGTGATGGAAAAATACTCCAACACTAATCTTAAAGAAAATGAGCCACCTCTTCCCCTCTTCTCCCCTCCCCTCCTTCCTCCCCTCTTCTCCCCTCCTTCCTCCCCTCTTCTCCCCTCCTTCCCCTCTCCCCTCCTTCATCCCCTCTTCTCCCCTCCTTCATCCCCTCCCCTCCCCTCTTCCCCCTTCCTCCCCCTCCCTTCCCTCCTTCCATTCCTTCCCTCCTGTTACTCTTCCTCAACAGTTAAAAGTAAAAGAGTAGGTCAAGAAGATGATACACTCTCATCTCTCTCTCTCTCTCCTCCTCTCTCTCTCTCTCTCTCTCTCTCTCTCTCTCTCTCTCTCTCTCTCTCTCTCTCTCTCTGTCTTCTCCTACCTCCAATCTCTTTCTTCGCTTCTTCTCTCTCTTCTTCTGTGTGTGCGTTCTTCCTTCTAATATAAGACATTTCCTATATATGAGAGAGAGAGAGAGAGAGAGAGAGAGAGAGATGAGAGAGAGAGAGAAGAGAGAGAGAGAGAGAGAGAGAGAGGTAGACGGAACTAACCATTGAAAGTGGAGCAAGGTCCCTAACACCCCCCCTTCTACCCCCCCTCCCACTGCCCCCCCCCAACCCCCCTACCCGGGTGAGATAACTTGAGTGAAGATGAACCCTCTCTCTCTCTCTCTCTCTCTCTCTCTCTCTCTAACAGTACTAGGGTAGGGTAGCATATTCACTTGATCAAGGAATTCGAACCCTGATCCACTGGTTATGAGGTGAGTGTATGACAGGCAACCACTTAGCACTAACTCATAAGGGCGAGAATGAAAGTGGAAAGATAAGTGTATTTTTATAATCTAATTCATTATCAATTCAATTATTTAATTATTCTTCATATATTTCTTTTTTTTAACTACGGTATTCTGCATTTTTTTTTCTATATCATTTTTGTTCTATTTTCATTTTATTATAATTTTATGTAAATTGAAAGACTCTTCACTTCATAATCAAGATTGATCGGGAAGTGAACATGTCAAGAGGCGTAAGTAAAGTTTCATTGTAAAAAGTTGTGGGTTCAAAGTTCATTATATTAACCAGTGGTTGCCAATTTTGTTCTGTTGTTTCCCCCTTCAACCAGTTCAACCATCCGGTTTCCCCCTTCATGTGGACAAGGAAAAGTAGCCAAAACACAACATTTAGGGAAAAAGTAGCCAAAACACAACCTTTAGGAAAAAAGTAGCCAAAACATAAACATTAGGAAAAAAGTAGCCAAAACAAAACATTAGGAAAAAAGTAGCCAAAACACAACATTTAGGAAAAAAGTAGCCAAAACTAAATTTAGGAAAAAAGTAGCCAAAACACAACATTTAGGAAAAAAGTAGCCAAAACACATTTAGGAAAAAAGTAGCCAGAACACAACATTTAGGAAAAAAGTAGCCAAAACACAACATTTACTTGCTTAATAACACAAGTATATAAACACTATCCTCCATATCTATATACGTACACTTAAAGAAAAGTCAATAGCCGCATTCTAAGACATATTTTTTGTTGTCTAAATGCTAATAATTTAGATGTCCCTCATGATATATTTCCCCCTTAGAATCCTGAAATTTCCCCTCAGGTTGGGAAAGGCTGATATAGTCAATCTAAAGTTTCATTGTAAGGAGTCTATCTAATGTTTCATAGTCAAGATTCATGGTTTCCAAAATTTCATTATAAAAAATTTCGTTTCATTAAAAATTTTATCTAAATTTTCATTGCAAAGTCTATCAAAAGCTTCATTATAAATAGTATCTAAAGTTTCATTGCAAAGTCGATCTAAAGTTTCATTGTAAAAAGTAGTGGATTCTGATATTCATTATATAGTCATAGGTTCGATGTTTCGTGGCCGAGGTGGGTTTTTAGTAGGGTTTCGGGGTCAAGGGGTAATGGGGTCACCTATGGGGCTATTCAAAGCTGGGTCACGCTCCGCCCCCCCCCCCCAGGCAGGTCAGGGCTATAGGGCAGCATATATGGACTGTGTGATGGGAGGGAAAATATTGTTATCTTAGG
The DNA here is from genome assembly GCA_016584305.1 of Chionoecetes opilio. Taxonomy (NCBI): domain Eukaryota; kingdom Metazoa; phylum Arthropoda; class Malacostraca; order Decapoda; family Majidae; genus Chionoecetes; species Chionoecetes opilio. The sequence continues at coordinate 191,203 of JACEEZ010005639.1, read as the reverse complement.
GAGGGGAGGAAGGGGGGGGGAGAGAGAGAGAGAGAGAGAGAGAGAGAGAGAGAGAGAGAGAGAGAGAGAGAGAGAGAGAGAGAGAGAGAGAGAGAGAGAGAGAGAGAGAGAGAGAGAGAGAGAGAGAGAGAGAGAGAGAGAGAGAGAGAGAGAGAGAGAGAAAAAAAAATGTTGAGGTATGTTTTAATAGTACGTTTTTGAGTACTTTTGGGGAAATACTTTTTAGGGAGTACTTTTTTCGGGAGTACTTTTGAAGGTTTTTTTTTTTTTTTTTTTTTTTTTTTTTTTTTTTTTACTCTATAGGCCCACAGGGAGTACTTTTTTTTTTAGAGTACTTTCTTTGAGACACTTTTTGAGAGCACTTTTAAGGCAGCAATTTTAAGAGTAAGTTTTTTGAGTAATTTTTTTTTTATACTTTTTTAGAGTACCTACTTTTTGGGAGCACTTTTAAGGAAGCACTTTTTTAAGGAAAGCATTTTTTTGGCAGCATTTTTTTAATGCAGCACTTTTTTTAGGAAGCACTTTTTTTAGACCACTTTTTTAGGAAGCACTTTTCTTAGGCAGCACTTTTTTAAGGCAGCACTTTTTTAAGGCAGCACTCTTTTAAGGCAGCACTTTTTTAAGGCAGCACTTTTTTTAAAAGCACTTTTTTAAGGCAGCACTTTTTTAGGCAGCACTTTTTTAGGCAGCACTTTTTTAAGGAAGCACTTTTTTAGGAAGCACTTTTTTAAGGCAGCACTTTTTTAGGCAGCACTTTTTTTAGGGAAGCACTTTTTTTAAGGAAGCACTTTTTTAAGGAAGCACTTTTTTAGGAAGCACTTTTTTAAGTAGCACTTTTTTAAGGAAGCACTTTTTTTAAGGAAACTTTTCTGTTAACTTTTTGAGGAGTACATTTTTGGAAAGTTATTTTGGGCAAGGATATTAAATAATGGTAGGTCTTTTTTAGCACATTTTTTATTGCAGAGGGTAAAGCAGAATACAAAGCGAGCTGATAAATACTATATGGTAAAGCGCGGGGCTATGGACGACTGTTATATAGACGATGCGGGGATCGAACGTGGGTATGCCGGTGTCGGGGTGAGATCGTGGGAGGGGTGGGGGGGTGGAGGATGACTCAAGGGGCGCCGTACAAGGTGGAGGGCGCGCCGTTACCGTTGCTACCGTTGCTTGAGTACCCGTTGCCGGCGCCGTTGGAAGGGGTGCCGTAAGAGGTGGAAGGAGCGCCGTTGCTTTTCCTGCCGTTACCGCTACCGTTGCTGCCGCCGTTACCATTGGAAGGGGTGCCGTAGGAGGTGGATGGAGCACCGTTACCGTTGCTGCCATACCCGTTGCCGTTCCTGCCGCCGCCGTTACCGTTGGATGGGGTGCCGTAAGAGGTGGAGGGAGCACCGTTACCGTTCCTGCCGCCGCCGTTACCGTTGGAAGGAGTGCCGTAAGAAGTGGATGGAGCACCGTTACCGTTGCTGCCATACCCGTTGCCGTTCCTGCCGCCGCCGTTACCGTTGGATGGGGTGCCGTAAGAGGTGGAGGGAGCACCGTTACCGTTCTTGCCACCGCCGTTGCTGCCATACCCGTTGCCGTTCCTGCCGCCGCCGTTACCGTTGGATGGGGTGCCGTAAGAAGTGGAAGGTGCCCCGTTGGTTTTCCTGCCGTTGCCGTTTGTTGGGGTGCCGTACGAGGTGGAGGGAGCACCGTTACCGTTACCGTTGGATGGAGTGCCATAAGAAGTGGAGGGAGCACCGTTGCCATTCTTGCTGGCACCGCCGTTGCTGTACCCGTTGCCATTCTTGCCGGCGCCGCCATTACCATTTCTGCCAGCGCCGCCGTTGCCGTATCCGTTGCCATTACCGTTGCCGTTACCGTTGGATGGGGTGCCGTAAGAGGTGGAGGGAGCACCGTTGCCGTTCCTGCCGCTGCTGTTGCTGCCATAACCATTGCCGTTCCTGGCGCCACCGTTACCGTTGCTGCCACCGTTACCGTTGCTGTACCCATTACCGTTACCGTTGGGCGCGGAGTAGTCGTAGCCTCCCTCCCCCTGTTGCTGCTCGGCGAAGATATCCTCGTTGACGGAGTAGAGGTCCTGGGCGGTGGCGCAGTCAAAGTTGTACCACCAGTCGACACACCAAGTACTGCTGGTTGAACACCGTGCCGTTGGGACACAGGAAGGCGTCCTGCTGGCGGGGACCTGCGGGGCGGTCCTGGCAGATGTAGAAGACCTGGCAGCCCGCCTCGGGCGCCGCGTCGGCGTAGTAGCCGGGAACAGTCTGGTCGTCGCAGGAGAAGCCCGTGTCCGGCACGGCGGAGAGCACGGGGAAGTCCTCGCCGGGCACGCCGCCCCCGGGAATGTTCTCTGAGAGCGGGTCCTCCTCCTGGCCATACCCGAACCCATTGGTGGGCGCGCCGTACGTGTCGCTGGGCGCCCCATTGCCGCCACCGTACCCGTTGCCGCCACCGCCAAACCCGTTGCCGTTGGCAGGTGGCGCAGAGTACCCGTTGGATGGGCCGTTGTCAAAACCGTTGCCGAAGCCGCTGTCGGCGGCGACGACGGCCAGGAGGGCTGGGGGGAGAAAGAGGGGTTAGGGGGGAGGCAGGGATGGGGGGATGAGTGTGAGGGAGGGAGGGAGGGAGAGTTTGAGAGAGTAAGAGTAACCTGAAGGAGTGAGAGTGCACCATGGTGGTGGCGGTGTTGTTGGTGGAAACTGTGGGATATGGAGGGAGACTTTTCAACCTGAAGGTGACGTTTCCTGAGGGACGGAAGGAGAGTGTTGTGGGCGGCAAACAGTATGAGGAAGTGAGGGTTTGACTTGAACCATGTGTTTCCTGAAGCAGTGAGGGAGACTTCAACCTGGTGGAGGAGTAGCTTACCGGCGGGCAGCAGGAGGTGGATGGTCAGCCTCATGGTGGTGGAGTGAGTGTGTGTGCGTGTGTGGTGCAGGCGGCGGAGGTCGCTGTGAACACTCCAACTCGCCCGCCGCTTATATAGTGGCGGCGGGGGCGGCGTGACCCTGGCCGGGGGGCGCAGGGGGGGTTGGTATTCCAGGTCAGTGTTCACGCCACTCAAGCTTACTGGCGGTCATCTTCCCGCCCCGCGCTGAAGATGTTCGGGGTCGTGGCGGCGGGGACGGGAGGGAAGGGGGGGAAGGGGCGTGAGGGGAAGGGGGGAGGGAGGGGAGGGAGAGGGGAAAGGCACGGCGCCCCTCACCTGATGTCTGCTGCCACTGTTACTCTTCTTACTCTTACTTCGTCTACTTAAAGAGCTGAAATGCGTGGAGACCGAAACTCTTTATATCGACGATCTATATTTTTTCGCTGTTGTTTTTCACTTGGATACTTCTGCAGTAGTATTTCTTGAAGCAATTACTCTTTTGATTTCATTCGACTCTTCTTCGCCTTAGCTAAGTCCTCCTGGCAAGAGATGAAATGCGTGACACCGAAACTCTACATCAACGATAATTTTATTTCGTGGTTTTTCACGAGATTTACATGGACAATCTTTTTTTCTTTGATTTTTCATGAATTTCTTTTCATGGACTAACTTTTTTTTACTGGTTTTTCACGAAATTTACAGACTATTTTTTCTCTCAATGGTTTTTCACGAAATTTACAGACGATTTTTTTCTCAATGGTTTTTCACGAAATTTAAAGACGATTTTTTCTCTCAATGGTTTTTCACGAAATTTAAAGACGATTTTTTCTCTCAATG
>JACEEZ010005639.1:177500-185000 GCA_016584305.1 Chionoecetes opilio | reverse complement strand
CGTCTGCCAGTTGCCAGCAACGTTTTCGATGTTCGGGGAATTTACAGATTTTGATTGCGGATTATTAAAAAACGGCTGACTGGATGCAAAAAGTGCCAACCTTTGTTGATACACTCGATAATGGCTATACTCTAACTACATCAAATCAGGAATGATGAAATGGTCTGGACGATTACTTTAATTTTTCCTTTTTCTTCCTACTTATTTCCCTCTCCGAGTATTTCTTTTAATTTTCCCTCATCTATCCCTCCCTCCCTCATTATGTCCCCTATCTCCCTCATTATGTCCCCTATCTCCCTCATTATGTCCCCTATCTCCCTCATTATGTCCCCTATCTCCCTCATTATGCCCTATCTCCCTCATTAGTCCCCTATTCCCTCATTATGTCCCCTATCTCCCTATCCCTATTCCCTCATTTGTCCCCTATCTCCCTCATTATGTCCCCTATCTCCCTCATTATGTCCCCTATCTCCCTCATTATGTACCCCTATCTCCCTCATTATGTCCCCTATCTCCCTCATTATGTCCCCTATCTCCCTCATTATGTCCCCTATCTCCCTCATTATGTCCCCTATCTCCCTCATTATGTCCCCTATCTCCCTCATTATGTCCCCTATCTCCCTCATTATGTCCCCTATCTCCCTCATTATGTCCCCTATCTCCCTCATTATGTCCCCTATCTCCCTCATTATGTCCCTATCTCCCTCATATGTCCTATCCCCCTCATTATGTATCCCCTATATGTCCCTTCCCCTCATTATGTCCCCTATCTCCCTCATTATGTCCCCTATCTCCCTCATTATGTCCCCTATCTCCCTCATTATGTCCCCTATCTCCCTCATTATGTCCCCTATCTCCCATCATCTCTAATGTCCCCTATCTCCCTCATTATGTCCCCTATCTCCCTCATTATGTCCCCTATCTCCCTCATTATGTCCCCTATCTCCCTCATTATGTCCCCTATCTCCCTCATTATGTCCCCTATCTCCCTCTTTATGTCCCACTCACCCATTCTTTCTCACCTCATTATTAACCCCTTGAGGCCCAGAACGTAATTTCCATTGTAATATGACCATTAGACGATTTTTAGCTAATATAAGCAATATTTTATACCTATGACCTGTTTAGTATCCTTGTCCACTAACTCATTTGGTATATTCAGTTACTTTTTCGTAATTTTATGGCTAACAGACGATTTCATATAGCAAAGGAAACATCTGGGTGTGAAGGGGTTAATTATGTCTGAAGGGCGATAATGATTTTGAATAATAAAAATGAATGATTAAGGTGGTGATGGTATAAGTGGTGGTCAAGATCTGAGCCATTCATCATACATTGACCAGGTAACTTCTCTACAAAACTCCTTATACAGGTTATTCATAGATACCTCTCACCCCCCCCTCTCACCCTCCCCCCAAATACCGATAGAACACGTCAAAGTAAACAAGCTAAACAAATAATTAATAGTCATATAAAAAAAAAAACCTTACAATATACTTTAATAAGGTAGTGATTTAGCAAGACTCTTTGTGTTATCGTTGTTTAACACCTAATTAACGACAACCTTAAATAGAATTAGACATGATCTTAAAAAAAAACTGAAAAATTAGTCGTGACTGAAAAAAAATCCTTGGAAAAAACCACGGCATACAAACTTATCTGATCCATTAATCTTTAGGAGTGACGAAATATTATGAACTAGGGGGGGGGCACTCAGTAGAGCGCATACCTCCGCCCGAAAATTTCATCATATATATATATAAATTATATATATATATATATATTATATATATATATATATATATATATTATATTATATATATATATAATATGCAGCTCAGTATGAGCGCATACCTCCGGCCGAATATTTCATCAATTGGTTGCCATGGCAACAGTTGTCAATAGATTTCATCCAACATTAAATCAGTTCTTCCTTATACCAAATAGACTTGGTATACTGAGTTTGGTCCAAATCTATTCGTAACTTTTCGAGAAATCCTGTACACTAACAAACAGACAGACAGACAGGCAGATCGGAGTGAAAACATAACTCCTCCAACTTGGTTGGCGGAGGAAATAAGGAGAGATATAGGGTTTCAGAATAGGGTTTAAAAGAGGTCACTTCCGTAGGACCATTTTCATGATCATAATTATTATTATTATTTATTATAATTATTATATTGATAAATAATCATTATCATAATTATTACTTTTTGTTCCCATTCATTTTGTTTGTCTTCTTAACACTTAGGCTCCGCTATCCTATCACTTACTTTGTTATATTCTCAAATTTTACTTTTCTTCTTACTTTCTTATAATTTTAAAATTTTTATTTAAAAAAATTTAATTGAAAATTATAACAATTTTATTGTAAACCTTTTTATTTTTTTTTACATGTTTTTCCTTTGTGACTGAATATAACCTCTCTCTCCTCCTCTTCCTCTTCCTCTTCCTCCTCTTACCATTCATTCCTAGCTCTTTCCCTCTCTAAACTGACCTAATCCCACTCTCTCTCTCTCTCTCTCCCAATCTTTATCTTCCCTTCTCTCACTGACCTCACATAACACTCTCCTCCTCCTCCTCCTCCTCCTCCTCCTCCCGTCACTCATCTCCCATTCTCCTCTTTACAACCTCCACCATCATCTCTTCCACAATTAAAAGCAACTAACCTACTTTTCCTCTCTCATCTCTCTCCTCTCTCTCTCATCCCCTCTCTTTTTCTCTCTCTTCTCTCTCTCTCTCTCTCTTCTCTTTTCTCTCTCCTTGTCTTAATTATAGTTAAGATAATTTATTGAATAGCTAACATTTTGATCCTCCTCCTCCTCCTTTTCCTACTCTTCCTCTCAAAACAAGTTTGGGCCACTGAAAATAAAAATAACATTTGGGTAAATGAAAATAAGAGCATGGAAAATCTTTACTAAATGTTTAAATTTAATGCGGTATTTATTAAAGAAGCGAAGCCCATTACCAAACCAGTAAACATGTATGGGGGACTCGAAATTGATTAGACGTGGAATAGGAGGAACATTAGACGAAGTATCAAAGTATTTGTAAACTTGACCGCAAAATCCGTGGGGGTGGGACGAAATTTCCCCGCGATTACTTCGCGAATGTCACAGTCAACTTTCCCCTTCCACTAAAGATTATCCTCAATAAATTTCGCTAATGGACAAAAATGTTCCTAGTATGTGGAAAATTAGCAAATGTTACACCGATATTCAAAAAAAGGGAGTAAGAGCCTCGCAAGTAATTATCGCCAAATTAGTCAAAACCCGTCTGTGATAGTTAAAAACTATTTGAGAAAATATTGCGGGAAATAAAATAGTGTCTTTTCTCGATGAAAAATAACTCAATATTAAACTCGCAGCATGGATTCGAAATAAGAGATCCTGCTTAACAAACCTACGGATTTTTTAATGTCATTTATTCAAACTGGAACGCTTAAAATTCCCTCGGATGTAATATACCTTGATTTTCAGGGAAAACCTTCGATACAGTTCCCCATAAGCGACTTTTGACCAAGCTAAGGGCACATGGCTTAGGAAAGCAATTATGTTCATGGATTTGGCGAATGGCTATCAAATCGTAAACAAACGGGTAGTAATAAATGGGGGAAACATCTGATTGGTTAGATGTTACTAGTGGGGTGCCTCAGGGCTCGGTCTTGGGTCCCACTCTTTTCTGATATATATCAACGATCTGGACTGCGGACTTGTATTTTAAAATATCGAAATTTGCAAGATGACACCAATTAGGTGGTAAAGCATTATACTAGAGAAAACTGCGAACTCATACAAAATGATCTCGACAAACTATCAGATTGGAGTGATAAAGGCTATTAAAATTCAATTCCGATAAAGTAAAAATAATGCATATAGGCAACGATAACCTCAAAAATAACTATCAAAATGCTAAATAAATCGTTAAACTGAAGTAAAGCAGGAAAAGGATTTAGGTGTCATCATCAGTAATGATCTAAAAAACCAGTCCGCATTGCCTAGCTGCCAGTAAAAAGGGGAAATATGATGTTGGGCTTTATTAAACGTAACTTTGAACATAAAACTCCGAAAGTAATGACACAATTATACACGCCTTGGTTAGGCCGCATTGGAATATGCCGTTCAATTCTGGTTTGCCCTGTTTCGTAAAAGGACCAAGCCAAATTGGAATCAGTGCAAAGAAGAGCAACCAAACAAATTCCATCTCTCGAAAAATTTATCTTATGAAGAGAGACTGCAGAAAACTTAATATGTTTTCCTTAAAGGATCGTAGAATCCGTGGGGACCCTTTATAGAAACCTTTAAGATCCTAAAAGGATTTGATGTCATTAATCAAGAGAACCTATTCGAGCTTTCAACTCAAGTGACAACAAGAAATAATGGTTTAAAACTAAACGGTCAACGTGCATCACTGACCTCCGTAAAAAAAATTATTTCAATGTGAGAGTCGTTGATCGATGGAACAAGTTACCAGCAAATGTTGTCGGAAGCCAGCACAATAAACTACATTTAAAAACAGGCTTGACGCGCACTGTAAAGTAAATGGGTATTGGGTAGTGCCTCCGAATTCATATTTAGTCCCCGGATCGATTAGTTGTAGTTGTAGTGGTAGTTGTAGTTAGTATATTTCATACCCTATTTTTCTGAAACTACGAAACTTCCATGTTTCCTATCCTCTTTAGGGACATGGTATCATTTCCAAAACTGTTTTCTTACAAGTAGTTGATAGTTAGTAGTATTGTAGTTTCAGCAGATACCCTCGTCAGGGACCAATAGGTCTCCTGGTGTCGTTATTCCTATGTAACCCTATGTAATCCTCCTCCTCCTTGACTAAATCCCCCTTAAAAAAAAGACCCAAATAAACTTGACCCCCCTCTTAACCCCCCCCCCCCCAAACCCACCCCTTTCTCCCTTTCATATGCCCCCCTCTCTTCCTCCTCCCCCCTTCCCCCCCCTAACCCGCCCTTCAACCCCCCCCCCTCTGAGTACCAAGAGGTCAGCGAATGAGGTTGAGTAGTAATGTGAGTACGTGATGGTGGTATGTGTGTGTTTTCGTGTGTGTTTAAATAGTGTTAAGAAATTTTGACATCTGTATTGAGTGAGTGAGTGAGTGAGTGAGTGAGTGTGAGTGAGTGAGTGAGTGAGTGAGTGAGTTGAGTGAGTGAGTGAGTGAGTGAGTGAGTGAGTGAGTGAGAGTGAGTGAGTGAGTGAGTGATGGGGTGAGTGAGTGAGTGAGTGAGTGAGTGAGTTTAGTGAGTGGGAGTGAGTGAGTGAGTGAGTGAGTGAGTGAGTGAGTGAGGAGTGAGTGAGTGAAATGAGTGAGTGAGTGAGTGAGTGAGAGAGAGGAGAGAGAGAGAGAGAGAGAGAGAGAGGGGAGAGGGGAGAGAGAGAGAGAGGAGAGAGAGCCCGGGGGAGAGAGAGAGAGAGAGAGAAGAGAGAGAGAGACTATAAAAGATTTTGTGTAAGTGAATACAATAAGAGTAATGATAGGAAGGAGGAGGGAGGAGGAGGGAGGAAGGAGGAGGGAGGAGGAAAGGGGGAAACTGACTGAAAATGGACAGGTGCAGGAGGGAGGAGGAAGGTTTTACTCTCTCTCTCTCTCTCTCTCTCTCTCTCTCCTTTTCTCTCCTTTTCTCTCCCCTCTCTCTACTCTCCTCTCTCTCTCTCTCTCTCTCAAAAGTGTGTCTGCGTGTGCGTGTGTTGCCAGTGAAAGTTTTTATTTACCGACTTACTTTGATAAATGAACCATACACACACATACACACACAAAAACACACAACCACACCACCCCACCACACACACACACACACACACAAAACACACACACACAGACACACACACACACACCACACACACACAGTCACACACACAACACAGAAACACAGACACACACACACACACACACACACACAGACAACACAACCCCAAGAAAACACACACACACACACCACACAGTCACACACACAGACACACACACACACACAGTAAAACGCTAGCCAAAATACAGACACACATACACACACACACACACAGACACACACAGACACACACACACACACACAGACATACACACACACACAGTAAGCGCTAGCCATATACAGACAACTGAGACAAGACAGTAAAGTCTATGTCTGGCAGAGTAAATATGAATGCAAAAATAAGCCTATTGAATCACACTCAAAAATGTACCTTTAAATTTATTTTTATTAGATCAAAAACTAAACTAGATTTTTTGATTTAGTTCAATCTTTTTATTAATTTATCTTTCGTTTTTTCTGATTGATCTATTCGTGTCTTTTTTCTTGATCTATTTTTCATTTTCCCCTACCCTTTGATGTAAGTATAAGTAATAGTAAGTGAGTAGTAGGAGTAAGTAAGTAGTAAATAGTAGTAAGTAGGTAGTGAGGTATGTAAGTAAATAAGTAAAGAAGTAAGTAATAAGTAAGTAAGTAGTAGTAAGTAAGTAAGTAAGTAAGTAGTAAGTAAGTAAGTAAGTAAGTAAGTAAGTAGGTAAGTAAGTAGGTAAGTAAGTAAGTAGGTAAGTAGGTAAGTAGGTAGGTATGTAAGTAAATAAGTAAGTAAGTAAGCCAGAACGTAATTTCCATTGTAATTTAGGGACCATTAGACAATTTCCATGACTATAACCAATACTTTACAGATAGAACTTGCTTAGTATCCTTGTCCACTAGCTAATTTGGTATACTAAGTTACTTTTCGTAGTTTTATGGCTAACAGACGATTTCATATAGCAAAGGAAAGATCTGAGCTTGAAAGGGCTAAACTCTTCTTATACCTTCTAGACTTTCCTAGACTCTTCTTATACCCTTCTAGACTTTCCTAGACTCTTCTTATACCCTTCTAGACTTTCCTAGACTCTTCTTATACCCTTCTAGACTTTCCTAGACTCTTCTTATACTCTTCTAGACTTTCCTAGACTCTTCTTATACCCTTCTAGACTTTCCTAGACTCTTCTTATACTCTTCTAGACTTTCCTAGGCTTCTTATACTCTTCTAGACTTTCCTAGACTCTTCTTATACCCTTCTAGACTTTCCTAGACTCTTCTTATACTCTTCTAGACTTTCCTAGACTCTTCTTATACCCTTCTAGACTTTCCTAGACTCTTCTTATACCCTTCTAGACTTTCCTAGACTCTTCTTATACTCTTCTAGACTTTCCTAGACTCTTTATACCTTCTAGACTTCCTAGACTCTTCTTATACTCTTCTAGACTTTCCTAGGCTTCTTATACTCTTCTAGACTTTCCTAGACTCTTCTTATACCCTTCTAGACTTTCCTAGACTCTTCTTATACTCTTCTAGACTTTCCTAGACTCTTCTTATACCCTTCTAGACTTTCCTAGACTCTTCTTATACTCTTCTAGACTTTCCTAGACTCTTCTTATACCCTTCTAGACTTTCCTAGACTCTTCTTATACTCTTCTAGACTTTCCTAGACTCTTCTTATACCCTTCTAGACTTTCCTAGACTCTTCTTATACCCTT
>JACEEZ010005639.1:157500-172500 GCA_016584305.1 Chionoecetes opilio | reverse complement strand
TTGTGTTCCGTGTGATTCCAACACACACACACTCACACACGCACACAAACGTCCATGAGTCTACTGAGTTTGTGGAATGCGGCAAGACGTTACCGCAGAGATTTTCCTGTAATCTAATACTCCTAAAGTGTTTTTAGCCCAAAACCCCCCTTCAAAATTATTCAATCGACATGGGACCAAGTCGCTTACCACCTACGATTTATTTGCGATTTTTTGAGCCTACTCTCATCAAAATTGAATTTACAGCTTCAGCTACCCAAAACAGACAGACAGACAGACAGACAGACAGACAGACAGACAGACAGACACACACACACACACACACACGGCTACTCCTATAGTATATTAGATGCTTATAGAGATTAAAATATTTGATTTTCTATTTTTTTGTGGGGAAATTATAAGTTGAAGAAAATGATGTTTGGGCTGTGAGGGCAGACTGTTCTATCTCCCTCCTGCCTGGCCACTGGTAGCTGCTGTTGCATTACAATGAAAATAGCTATGAAAATAATGAAAGATTATAATGAAAATAACTATGAAAATAATGAAAGATTATAATGAAAATAACTATGAAAATAATGAAAGATTATAATGAAAATAACTATGAAAATAATGAAAGATTATAATGAAAATAACTATGAAAATAATGAAAGATTATAATGAAAATAACTATGAAAATAATGAAAGATTATAATGAAAATAACTATGAAAATAATGAAAGATTATAATGAAAAAACTATGAAAATAATGAAAGATTATAATGAAAATAACTATGAAAATAATGAAAGATTATAATGAAATAACTATGAAAATAATGAAAGATAATAATGAAAATAACTATGAAAATAATGAAAGATTATAATGAAAAAACTATGAAAATAATGAAAGATTATAATGAAAATAACTATGAAAATAATGAAAGATTATAATGAAAATAACTATGAAAATAATGAAAGATTATAATGAAAATAGCTATGAAACTAATGAAAGATAATAATGAAAATAACTATGAAAATAATGAAAGATTATAATGAAAATAACTATGAAAATAATGAAAGATTATAATGAAAATAACTATGAAAATAATGAAAGATTATAATGAAAATAACTATGAAAATAATGAAAGATAATAATGAAAGTAACTATGAAAATAATGAAAAATTATAATGAAAATAACTATGAAAATAATGAAAGATTATAATGAAAATAACTATGAAAATAATGAAAGATTATAATGAAAGTAACTATGAAAATAATGAAAGATTATAATGAAAATAGCTATGAAAATAATGAAAGATTATAATGAAAATAGCTATGAAAATAATGAAAGATTATAATGAAAATAACTATGAAAATAATGAAAGATTATAATGAAAATAGCTATGAAAATAATGAAATATTATAATGAAAATAACTATGAAAATAATGAAAGATTATAATGAAAATAGCTATGAAAATAATGAAAGATTATAATGAAAATAGCTATGAAAATAATGAAAGATTATAATGAAAATAACTATGAAAATAATGAAAGATTATAATGAAAATAACTATGAAAATAATGAAAGATTATAATGAAAATAACTATGAAAATAATGAAAGATTATAATGAAAATAACTATGAAAATAATGAAAGATTATAATGAAAATAACTATGAAAATAATGAAAGATTATAATGAAAATAGCTATGAAAATAATGAAAGATTATAATGAAAATAACTATGAAAATAATGAAAGATTATAATGAAAATAACTATGAAAATAATGAAAGATTATAATGAAAATAACTATGAAAATAATGAAAGATAATAATGAAAATAACTATGAAAAATAATGAAAGATTATAATGAAATAACTATGAAAATAATGAAAGATAATAATGAAAATAACTATGAAAATAATGAAAGATTATAATGAAAATAACTATGAAAATAATGAAAGATTATAATGAAAATAACTATGAAAATAATGAAAGATAATAATGAAAATAACTATGAAAATAATGAAAGATAATAATGAAAATAACTATGAAAATAATGAAAGATTATAATGAAAATAGCTATGAAAATAATGAAAGATTATAATGAAAATAACTATGAAAATAATGAAAGATAATAATGAAAATAACTATGAAAATAATGAAAGATAATAATGAAAATAACTATGAAAATAATGAAAGATTATAATGAAAATAACTATGAAAATAATGAAAGATAATAATGAAAATAACTATGAAAATAATGAAAGATTATAATGAAAATAACTATGAAAATAATGAAAGATAATAATGAAAATAACTATGAAAATAATGAAAGATTATAATGAAAATAACTATGAAAATAATGAAAGATTATAATGAAAATAATTATGAAAATAATGAAAGATAATAATGAAAGTAACTATGAAAATAATGAAAGATAATGAAAATAACTATGAAAATAATGAAAGATTATAATGAAAATAGCTATGAAAATAAGGAAAGATATAGAAAAACTAGAAAATAATGAAAGATTATAATGAAAATACTATGAAATAATGAAAGATAATGAAAAACATGAAAATAATGAAAGATATAAGAAAAACTATGAAAATAATGAAAGATAATGAAAATAACTATGAAAATAATGAAAGATTATAATGAAAATAGCTATGAAAATAATGAAAGATTATAATGAAAATAACTATGAAAATAATGAAAGATAATAATGAAAATAACTATGAAAATAATGAAAGATTATAATGAAAATAACTATGAAAATAATGAAAGATTATAATGAAAATAACTATGAAAATAATGAAAGATTATAATGAAAATAACTATGAAAATAATGAAAGATTATAATGAAAATAACTATGAAAATAATGAAAGATTATAATGAAAATAACTATGAAAATAATGAAAGATTATAATGAAAATAACTATGAAAATAATGAAAGATTATAATGAAATAGCTATGAAAATAATGAAAGATTATAATGAAAATAACTATAAAATAATGAAAGATTATAATGAAAATAACTATGAAAATAATGAAACGATTATAATGAAAATAACTATTAAAATAATGAAAGATTATAATGAAAAAAACTATGAAAATAATGAAAGATTATAATGAAAATAACTATGAAAATAATGAAAGATTATAATGAAAATAACTATGAAAATAATGAAAGAATTATATGAAAAATAACTATGAAAATAATGAAAGATTATAATGAAAATAACTATGAAAATAATGAAAGATTATAATGAAAATAGCTATGAAAATAATGAAAGATTATAATGAAAATAACTATGAAAATAATGAAAGATTATAATGAAAATAACTATGAAAATAATGAAAGATTATAATGAAAATAACTATGAAAATAATGAAAGATAATAATGAAAATAACTATGAAAATAATGAAAGATTATAATGAAAATAACTATGAAAATAATGAAAGATAATAATGAAAATAACTATGAAAATAATGAAAGATAATAATGAAAATAACTATGAAAATAATGAAAGATTATAATGAAAATAACTATGAAAATAATGAAAGATAATAATGAAAATAACTATGAAAATAATGAAAGATTATAATGAAAATAACTATGAAAATAATGAAAGATTATAATGAAAATAACTATGAAAATAATGAAAGATTATAATGAAATAACTATGAAAATAATGAAAGATTATAATGAAAAACTATGAAAATAATGAAAGATTATAATGAAAATAGCTATGAAAATAATGAAATATTATAATGAAAATAACTATGAAAATAATGAAAGATTATAATGAAAATAGCTATGAAAATAATGAAAGATTATAATGAAAATAACTATGAAAATAATGAAAGATTATAATGAAAATAGCTATGAAAATAATGAAAGATTATAATGAAAATAACTATGAAATAATGAAAGATTATAATGAAAATAACTATGAAAATAATGAAAGATTATAAAAGAAAATAACTATGAAAATAATGAAAGATTATAATGAAAATAACTATGGAAAATAATGAAAAGATTATAATGAAAATAGCTATGAAAATAATGAAAGATTATAATGAAAATAACTATGAAAATAATGAAAGATTATAATGAAATAACTATGAAAATAATGAAAGATTATAATGAAAATAACTATGAAAATAATGAAAGATTATAATGAAAATAACTATGAAAATAATGAAAGATTATAATGAAAATAACTATGAAAATAATGAAAGATAATAATGAAAATAACTATGAAAATAATGAAAGATTATAATGAAAATAACTATGAAAATAATGAAAAGATATAATAAAATAACTATGAAAATAATGAAAGATTATAATGAAAATAACTATGAAAATAATGAAAGATAATAATGAAAAATACTATGAAAATAATGAAAGATAATAATGAAAAAAACTATGAAAAAAATGAAAGATTTAATGAAAAAAACTATGAAAAAAAATAAAGTTTATAAAAAAAATAACTATGAAAAAATAAAAGTTTAAAAATTTAAAATAACTATGAAAAAAATTTAAAGATAAAATTTAAAAATAACTAAAAAAAATTTAATGAAAGTTTAATAAGAAAATAACTATAAAATAATGAAAGAAAATTTGAAAAAAACCTAGAAAAATAATAAAAGGGATTTAAAATGAAAAAAACTATAAAAAATAAGGGAAAGTTTTAATAATGAAAAAAACAAATGAAAATAATGAAAGTTTAATAATGAAATAACTATGAAAAAAATTTAAAGAAATAATGAAAATAACTATGAAAATAAGAAAGATTATAATGAAAATCTATAAAATAAATGAAAAATTATAATGAAAAACAGGAAAATAAAAAAAGTTTAATAATGAAAAAACATGAAAATAATGAAAGTTTAAATGAAAAAAAAATAATAAGAAAAAAAATAATGGAAAAAAAATAAAGAAATTAATAAAAATACAAAAATTTGGAAAGATTATAATGAAAGTAACTATGAAAATAATGAAAAGTTTAAAAAAATCAAAAAACTAAAAAAATTTAATGAAAAGAAAATGAAAATAACTATAAAAAATAATGAAAAAATAAAAAATAAATATAACTATGAAAAAATAAATGAAAATAACTGAAAAAAACTAATTTTCCCCAAAAATTTGTGTTTCTTAAAGTGCCCCCCCCCCCCAAAAAATAGAGATAAAAGGAAACACTATAGACAAAAACCCAAATATAATTTTATTTATTATAATCTATTCTAACCCCTTAAAATCTAATCTATTATATATTTTATAATATATATAAAACTATATTATTATATATATATATTAGAATAATACTTCAAACTGTAGAAAAAAAAACCTCATGTTCTTTTTTACTTTTTAAATTTAGTTAAGCCCAAACCATCTAAAATTTTTTTCCCCCATTCTTACCCTTTCCGAGAAGAGAGAGGGGAAGAGAGGAGAGAGAGAGAGGAGAGTAGGGGAGGAGAGAAAAGGAAGAGAAGAGAGAGGGGAAGAGGCGGGGAGAGGAGAAGAGAGGGAGAGAGAGAGAGAAGAAGATAGAGAGAGAGAAAAAGAGGAGAGAAGGGGGAATGCAGAGGAAAGAGAGAGGGGAGAAGAGAGGAGAGAGGGAGAAAAGAGAGGAGAGAGAGGAGAGAGAGAGAGAGACTTACCTGGGAGGTGGTGGGAGAAACCGACAACTCCCATACGAAAAGTAGTCCCTACACAACTAAAAATTGCTTATTTAAACCCCCTGCCAAAAGGGGGGGACAAAATTTTTAAACCCTACCCAACTTTTTACCCCAAATGCCCAGTTCCATGTATTTATAGAAAAAAGCTACCCCAATTTCGCTTCCCCCCAGTCCCAAACTTAACCCCAAAATTTTCAGTTCCCTATATTTTAAATTTCCCCCACCCCCCCCCTTACCCCAAAATTCCCCGTTTCCCTTTACCAGCTTATAGCCCAAATGTCAGTTTCCTATATATTCTAGCCCAATTATCGCCATCCCCTGATTCCAACTTATCCCCCCAAATGTCATTTTCCCCTATATATTTACCCCAAATTTTCGCCACCCCCTTGTACCGCTTTTTACCCCAAAAAATGTCATTTTCCAAATATTTCTACCCCAAATTTTGGGGGCCACCCCTTCCCAAATTTATAGCCAAATGCCCTTTCCCCCTATATATTCTACCCCCAATTACGCCATCCCCCGTCCCAAATTTTTATGGGCCCAAAGGGTCATTTTCCCTATATATTCTAGCCCAATTATCGCCATCCCCGTCCCAAAGCTTATACCCCAAAAGGGGGTCACCCCTAATTTATAAAATTTACCCCAATTTTCCCCTATCCCCAGTACCAACTTATAGCCCAAATGTCAGTCCCTATCATGGAGGTAGAATGGAGAGTCAGTATAGCCCATGCAGCAAAACCCCCTCCATGCCCCCTACCCCCTTTTTTTCTACCCCAAATTTTAACTCCCCCCGTAAAATTTTTATGGGCCAAAATGTCCGCCCCTTCAAGGCCCAGTCACACACACGCACGGCACGGCAACGCAGGGAAAATTAATAAAAAATGGAAAATAAGATGAGTGCGTCGTTGTGCGCCCAACTTTAGTCAGGATTTGGGAGAAGCTAGCGAGTTGTATGCTAGCGAATGCACAGCGTGTTGCTAGCGCACTGCGCGTATACGGGGCGCAAAATTTAAGGGCAAAGTTAATATTATACTTGACATAGGGGTATACAAGCGCACACGAAAAAAAACCCCAACGAATGCCAGCGTGTTGTTTACGCGCTCTGCGCGTGCCCTGGCTTTCCCTTTTCTCCGTGTAATTCATGCGTCGAGCATCCGCACTTTTTTGTGCATGCCCAAAAATCCCGGACGCACACAGCAAATTTTTTTGCCCAACGAATGCCGGGGTTTTGGCCCCCAAAGCCCGACAAACCAAAAGGAAAAAAACGAATGCTGACGCAAAATTGGCCAAAAAATTAAAAATTTTTTTCGGTGCGGGGTCCCGTGCTTTCCGTGAAATGTGTGCCCTTTGCCCTTTTCTTCTACCCCCAAATTTTTAGCCCTTCACGCCCTCTCCCGTAACCAACATAAAAAAGAAGCCCAATAGCCACTTTATAGCCCTATACAAAGACTACTGAAATCCCTGCACTTTTTTAGGGGTCGGGGGGAGGGGAGGGGGAACGGGGAGGAAAGGGGGAGAAGGAGGAGGGAGGCCCAAGAGGAGAAGGGGGAGATGGGAGGAGGAGGGGGGAGATGGGAAGGGAGGGGGGGAGGGGGGAGGAGGAGGAGCTCAGGATCTGCCCCCACCCCCCCAAATGAGCTGGAGGCTGATCGGGCAAGGGTTAAAAAATGTTCCATGAATGAAAAGGACGGGTTTTATCAGTATAAATAATACACTGTTATCTTCGTAAATGTTTGTTCAATAATACGTAAATGTTTGTTACAGTAGTCTTTGGTTTGTTCTATAATATTATCAAATAAAAAACAGTAAAACACACTAAAGAAATGCCATTATGAGACTCTGAAATGTATTTATATCCCTGTTGCAACATATTTTTAGAAACCCCGGGAAAGAAAACGTTTTTAAAAATACCGAAAAAATACTTTCCCCCCAAACCTTCATCATCACCAGTCATCACTTTCATAAACCAAAAAAGCTTTGGTGTGTTAACTTTCCCCTTTTTCACAATTTTTTAAAGGGGGTATAATAGCAATATTTTTTTGCCAAAGGGGGGGTGGTATTTCTCTTCTCTCTACTCTTTTTTCCCCCCCAATGACGTAACCCTATTTTCTCTCTTTCCCGGGACTCTCTCTCTCTCTTCTCTCTCTCTCTTCTCTCTCTCTTCCCTCTCTCCTCTTTTATCTCTCTCTCTTCTCCCCGCCTTCCTTTTCTTCTCTTTTCTCCTTAATTTTCTCCTTTCTTTCTTTTCCTCTCATTTTCCAAAACCCCCCACGCTAATCCCTAACTCCTTTTCCTTTTCCTCCTCCTCCTTTCCTTTCCCCCTTTCCCCTCCTCCTTTTCCCCTCCCCCTCCTCCTCCTTCCTCAGAAAAGACATCAAAAACCCCCAGGGGCAAAAAAACCCCCTTCCTCCTTTCTTCCTCCCCCTCCTCCTCTTCTTCTTCCTCCCCCTCCCCTCAAAAATTTTTCAGTTTTCTCCCCCTTTTCCACAAATACCAGTTTTAAAAATTTTTTTTTTTAATACCAGTATTTTAAAATTATTATTTATTATTATTTTTTTTATTATTTTATTTCAAAAGTAAGGGAAAAGTGTTCCCTCTGCCAAAGGGGATTGTTTTCTTTATATAGAATCCACGTGGGGTGTGTAACAATTAGGGCCCACACACACACAACCCCCGCACACGCACACCCCACACAAAACACACACACACACCACACGCACACGCAAAACCCCACACACACATACTTGCATCATTAAATTATCTGCTTTTGGGGAATCGTTCCCTTTTCCTTCCTCCTCCTCCCCTTTCCTCCTCCCCCCCTCCCTTTGGGGCCCCCTTCCTTTCCCCCCTCCTCTTCCTACAATACCAAACTATTTAAAAATACATTCCTATCCTCCTTTCCTTCCCCCTTCCCCCTCCTTTCCCCCCCTCCCCCCTCCCCCTCCCATTCCCCCTTTTCCTTTTTCCCCCCATTCCCCCACACCAAACCCCAAAAACCCCCACACACACACACCCCAAAACCCCCCACAACACACACACACAAAACACACACCCACAAAACACACACCAAAATATTTAAAAGTGAAAAAATTCGAATACTGGGAAAGAAATTGTGGAGGAGGGGGAAAGGACAGGAGGAGGTTTACATGGGAAATTACAAAAGGAAAAAAGGGACACCGGAGCCCTTTGGCCCCATAACGGGGGTATTGCTGAATACATACTACTAACTATCAACTACTTGTAAAAAATTTGGGAAAAATTTATACCATTTCCCAAAGGGATGGGAAACCATGGATTTTCATAGTGGCAAAGATAAGGATAGAAAAATACAAACCTAAAAACTACCCTACAATAAAATTGATAGGGGGGAAAACTAGATGGGGGGAGGAGGGAGGAGGAGGAGGAAGGAGGGGCAGGGGGGAAGGAGGGGCAGGAGGAGGAGGAGGAGGGACGGGAGGAGGGTTTGGAGGACGGGAGAGGGGCCAGGAGGGAGGGGAATGGGGGTGGGGAAATTTTGGAGAGGAGGGGCGGGGGGGGGGGGGGAAAAATTTTTTTTTTAGGACAGGGAAGATGGGCGGAAGGAAAAGGAGGGGGGAGGGGAGGACGGGGAGGAGGAGATGGAGGATTTAAATTTTGGGGGAGGGGGAGGAAGGGGGGAGTGAGAGGAGGAGGAAAGGAGGGGGAGAGGGGGAGGACAGGAGGAGGAGATGGAAAGTGGGTTGGGGGGAATGGGGGAAGGGGGACGAGAGGGGGGGAAAACAAGAGGGGGGAGGAGGAGGGGGAAACCAAGGGGGGAGGAAGGAGGGGGAAAAGGAGGAGGGGGGGAAGAGGGGGGGGGAAAAAAAAAAGGAAAAAAAAAAAGGAAAAAAAAGGAAAAGGGGAGGAAAAAAAAGGGGGAGGGGGAAAAGGAGGAAAAGGGGGGGGAACAAAAAAATTTTGGGGAGGGGGTAGGGGCACCACAAAAAAAAAAAAATTAAAAATGGGGGGCAAGGGGGAAAAAAGGGGGAAAATGGAAGGGGGAGGGGGAGGGGGGAGGGGAGAAGGGGGAGGGGGAAGGGGGAAAATGAGGGGGAGGGGGACACAAAAATTTTTAAAATGCCTTAAAAAGGGAAAAAAAAAGAACGGGGAAAAAAAAAATGAAGAAAAGAAGAAGAGAGAGAAGAGAGAAAGGAGAAAAGGGGGAGAGAGAAGAGAGGGGAGAAGAGAGGGGAGAGAAAATTTAAGGGTATCTGCCCCTGCCCAGTAGTTTTGTGAGGGGAAGGGAGGGGAGAAAACAAAACACACACACACACACACACACACAAACACACACCCCCAAAAAAAACCCCCAAAAAAACCCCACACACACAACACCCCACTTTTATAGCCGTGTGCACCAGTCCTGGGGTCAGTCTGCACACACACTCTGCACACAAAACCACCTCTCCCTTCCAACTTCAGTCCCGGGGTGGTGAGTGATAGTGAGTGAGGAAATAATAAAAGGGGGTTTGAAGTGAGGGGTGAGTAATGGGAAGTGGGTTAGTAAGTGGGGAGTGAGTGAGTGGGAAAGTGGGAAAGTGATAGGGGGTGATGTTTGAAGGGGGGTAGTTGGGGATGAAGTGAGTAAAGTGAGTGAGTGAGTGAGTGGTAGGAGTGAGGTTGAGTGGTGAGTGAAGTGAGTGAGTAGGGGGGGGAGTGTTAAAAAGGTGTGGTGTTGTGTGTGTGGGGTTTTGGGTGTGTGTGTGGAGTGAGTGATATAAAGTGGGGTAATTTAAAAAAGGGGGAGTTTGAGGGTGAGTGAGGGAAAAATTGAGGGGGTGAGGGGAGTGGTAAAGTGATTTTAATTTTGGAGTGAGGGTGTGGTGTGTAAGGGGGGGAGTAAATGAGTGGTGATTGTGAGTGAGTGAGTGTGGAGGGGGGTGAGTTGATTGAGAAAGAATGTGAGTGGGGAAAGTTGGGAGTTGAGGGAAGAGGGAGAAAGTGGGGGAGAAGTGAGAGAAAACAGTGAGAGAGAGAGCAGACACAGCATATGCTTTTGGGTTCCCCGGATTTCTTTAATTTTTTCCGGAATGATTTTAATTTCCCCTCGTATATCAAAACCCCTCTTTTCCGTCCTGTAAACCCTTTTAAAGGGGTGCTTTTTCCAATTTTTTTCCTCAATCACAATTTTTCCCCTTTACCCCAGGGAAAATTTTTTTTAAACCCACATTTTCTTACCCCCCGTTAAGGATGTGGTCGATTTTTTTTGTTTAACCCCTACACTCGTCTCTCATTGTCTCTCATTCTCCCCCTTCCTTCCCTTTTCCCCTTTCCTTCCTTCCCCCCTTTCCTTTCCTTTCCTTTTCCCCCTTTTTTCCCCTTTTTCCCTTTCCCCTCCCTCCAACCTTTCTTCTTTTTTTTCCCTCCTTCCTTCCTTCGTTTTTCCCCCCCCTTCCTGTCTGTCTGCTGCCCTGTTGTCCCCTTTTTGTAATTGCTAATGAGAAACCTAGGGGGACAGAGAACCCCTGAGCAAAAACCGGAATTTTATAGTATGGAGAAATTAAGTGGTGGGGGTTTAGTGGTAGTATTAGTAGTAGTATATTAGTTATTAGTGGGTAGAAAGAAAGTAGTATTAGTAGTAGAAAGTAGTAGTAGTAGTATGGTGGTTAGTGGTAGTGGTAGTAGTATTTAGTAGTGGGGTGGGGTTAGTGGTTAGGGTAGTGGAAAGTGGTAGTGGTAGTGGTATTGGTGGGTAGTAGAAAGTGGGGGGGATTGGGGGGGAAAGATTTTGTGTGGGGGGTTGGGGTTATGTGGCTGGGGTGTGATTTTGGGGTGTTGGGTTTGGGGGGGTGTGTGTTGTGGGGTGTGTGTGGGGTGGTGTGGGGGTGGGGGGAGTTTTGGTGTGGTGGGGTGTGTGGTTTTGTGTGTGTGTGGGGTTTGTTGTGGTGTGTGTGTGTGTGTGTGTGTGTGTACCAAAGTCGCCAGGGCACGACCATTGTCTAAATACAGACCGAGGAATTTGTCTCCCTTTCCTCCCCCTCTCCTCCCCCCCTCCTGTTCTTTTCTTCCCCCTCATCTTTCTCCAAAAGGTGGTGATGACACACACACACCACCACCAAAACACATACACATACACAGACACACACACAGACACACCACAGAACCACAACACACAACAACAGACACACACACAACACACACACACACACAACCAAAAAGGGCACACACACAAACAAACACCAAAAACCCCAAACACACACAACACACACAGGAAAAAAAACATGATCACTTTTGGCAAAAAAAACATTTAAAACCCAAAATAAGAGACGTTTTGCAACCACACACACACAACACACACACACACACCCAAAACACACACCCACACACCCACACAACCACACCACAAAACAACACAACACACACACGCACCACACGCACTGGCGAGGAACCCTGTCACCACACCCTGAGAAGAAGGTTAATTTTTTACACACCCAAACAAACAACACACATTAACATCTATCCAATTCGCTTAAATTAATTTCCGCCTTTACTTCTCTCTCTCTCTCTTCTCTTCTTCTCTCCTTCCCCTCTCTCTCTTTTCTTCTCTCTCTCTCCTCCTTCTCTCTCTCCTCTCTCTCTCTCTCTCTAACCCCCTTTCCCCCCAGACTTTCCTTGGCATATAAAAATGGTTGTTGGCCATAAAAAACGAAAAGCACTGAATATACCAAATGAGTTAGGGGCAAGGATACTAAAAGGTCTAGCTATAAAACATTGCTTATAGTCACTAAAAATCGTCTAATGGTACCCAAATTACAATGGAAATTACGTTCTGGGCCTCAAGGGGTTAACACCAAAAAAAAAAGACAAAACCCCCTTTACTTGCTAGCTCATTTTATATTTCCGCCCCTTATAATGAGGTTAACTTTCACCCTTAGCTATCGCCCCTTACCCCTCGCCCCTTTCCTTACCTTACCTTGCCTTGCCTTGCCTTGCCCGCCCCCGCCCATTGCCTAGACGCGCACCGCCCTCAGGAAATGTTAGACTCAAGGACGCCCTATGCAAAAAAATTTTTGTGGTGTGTGTGTGTGTGTGTGTTGTGTGTGTGTGTGTGTGTGTGTGGTATGTTTGGATTTCATGTTTTACTACAGTGTTAATGTGTTTTTCCTGGTGTGTGTGTGTGGAAGAGGAGAGAGAGGAGAGAGGGGAGAGAAGGGAGAGAGAGAGAGAGGAAGGAAGGAGAGAGAGAGAGAGAAGAGAGAGAAGGAGACGAGAAGAGAGAGAGAGAGAGAGAAGAGAGAGAGAAGAAAAGAGAAGAGAGAAGAGAGAGAGAGAAAGAAGAAAAGAAGACAGGGAAGACGAGACAGACAGACAGACAGACAGGGCAGACAGACAGAAGCAGACAGACCCGAGACAGAAGAGAGAGAGAGAGAGAGAGGAGAGAGAGAGAGAGAGAGGGGAGAGAGAGAGAGGAGAGAGAGAAGAGACAGAGACAGAGACAGAGGAACATGAGACCCAGAACCAGAGAGACAGAGACAGAGAAGAGACAGAGACAGAGACAGGACAGAGACAGAGAAAAAGAAGAGACAGAGACAGAGACAGAGACAGAGACAGACAGAGAGAAGAGAGAGAGAGGAGAGAGAGAGGGGAGAGGGGAAAGGGGAGAGAGGGGAGGGGAGGGAGAGAGAGAAAAGAAAAAACCCAGTAATGAACAGTTTCAAAACCATTTTTTTGACTTTATTTAGCATTTTTTTAAACCACCCACACACACACACCACACACACACACAAAACACAACCCCACACAAAGACACAGACACAGACACAACACGACACAGACCAGACCACACACACACACACACACGGGCACACACACACACACAACCCTTGAGAGAATAGGGATACATTGGGAGTGTGGGCGCGTGGGGGGCGTCTTTTTACCCACCGTCTTCCACGGAACCGGACTCGCGATCGCGTTTCTCTGGGATCAAAACAAAACTTCGCCATTAGAATAAAAAAAAACTCCTTAACCTTGAAACAAAAATAGCCCAAAAAGTTTTCCTTATCCGCCCGAACCTTGAAAAAAATGGGTAAAGTCATTTTTTATCCCCCCCCAAACCCTTATAAGCTGCCGAGCGTTCCCCCTTTTCCCGCCCCAAAAATCCTCCCTTTACCCACCCAAAACACCCCCCACTTCCTTTCCTCACCCACACACACAACCCACACACACACACACACCCAAACACACCAACAACACACACACACCACACAACAGCCCCTTAACCTCACCAGCCCCCCCCCCCCCACACCCTCCCACTCAGGGGCCTTGGTCCCCACCCACACACACACCCACACCCAACACGCCCACACACACACCCACACCCCACAACACACACTAACATCACACCACGCACACCCAAACACCCACACCCCCCCCCACAAACACACACCAAAACACACACACACACCCCACACCCCCCCCCCCCCCACCCCCCACACCCCCTACCCCACCCCATCACTACCATCCACACCCCCCCCAAAACACATACATACTTCCGTATAATGGGGTAATATACATGTCAGTACGAAAAACTGAACAATACAATTAAAATACATAATACACCTTTGAAAAATTTTATACTGAGATGATGGGGAAGAAGAGAGAGAAGAGAGAGAGAGAGAAGAAGAGAGAGAGAGAGAGAGAAGAGAGAAGAGAGAGAGGAGAGAGAGAGAAAAAAGGAGAAAGAGAGAGAAGAGGGGAGAAAATTTATAAAATGGGGGGGGGGGTCATAGAGCCATACCCCCGGCCAAATATTTCATAATTTGGTTCCCATGGCAACTTTGTGAATAGATTTACCAAAATTAAATCTTCTTTCCCTTATACCAAATAGATTGGCTACTGAGTTTGGTCCAAATTTTTCGTAACTTTTCGGAAATCCTGTAAAACAAACAGACAGACAGACAGACAACAGAAAGACAGACAGATCGGGTGAAACTTTAAAACATAAACCCCCCCAAATTCGTTGGCGGAGGTAAATTTTTACTTAGATGGGAGAGAAAAAAAGAGAGAGAAGAAGAGAGAGAGAGAGAGAGAAGAGAGAAGAGAAAAGAGAAGAGAGAGAAGGGGGAGAGGAGAGAGAGAAAGAGAAAAGAAAGAAGAGGAGTCATCGCTTTTTGGTATTTCCTGTACACTAGACACAGACGACACACAACACAGTATTTAACATTGTTTACGAGTGGGGAGTAAAGGGGGAGAGAAGAGAGAGAAGAAGAGAGAGAGAGAAGGAAGGAGAAGGGGGAAGAGAGAGGGAAAAGAGAAGAGAAGAGAAGAGAGAAAAGAGCAAGGGGGGGGGGAGAGAGAGAGAGAGAGAAAGAGAA
>JACEEZ010005639.1:135000-150000 GCA_016584305.1 Chionoecetes opilio | reverse complement strand
TCTAGTTAGGATAAGTTCTAGTTCTAGTTAGGATAAGTTCTAGTTAGGATAAGTTCTAGTTAGATTAAGTCTGTTAGGATAGTTTAGTTAGCCATAAGTCTAGTTAGGATAGTTTAGTTCTAGTAGGAAATTCTATTAGAAGTTCTAGTTAACCAGGATAAGTTCTAGTTTAGTTAGGACAGTTCTAGTTAGACAATCTAGTTAGATATCTAGTTAGAAATTCCTAGTTAGGATAAGTTCTATAGGTAATTCTATTAGGATAACGTTCTAGTTAGGACAAGTTCTAGTTCTTATTAGTTATGCAACCGTTCCTTGTAACCAATCTATCTACTTTTATGCACCTTCCTCTGTAACCCAATCTATCTACTTTTATGCACCCTTCCCTGTAACCCAATCTATCTACTTTTATGCACCCTTCCTTGTAACCCAATCTATCTACTTCTATGCACCCTTCCCTGTAACCCAATCTATCTACTTTTATGCACCCTTCCCTGTAACCCAATCTATCTACTTTTATGCACCCTTCCCTGTAACCCAATCTATCTACTTTTATGCACCCTTCCCTGTAACCCAATCTATCTACTTTTATTGACCCTTCCCTGTAACCCAATCTATCTACTTTTATGTACCCTTCCTTTGTAACCCAATCTATCTACTTTTATTGACCCTTCCTTTGTAACCCAATCTATCTACTTTTATGTACCCTTCCTTTGTAACCCAATCTATCTACTTTTATGCACCCTTCCCTGTAACCCAATCTATCTACTTTTATTGACCCTTCCCTGTAACCCAATCTATCTACTTTTATGCACCCTTCCCTGTAACCCAATCTATCTACTTTTATTGACCCTTCCTTTGTAACCCAATCTATCTACTTTTATTGACCCTTCCTTTGTAACCCAATCTATCTACTTTTATGCACCCTTCCCTGTAACCCAATCTATCTACTTTTATGTACCCTTCCTTTGTAACCCAATCTATCTACTTTTATGCACCCTTCCCTGTAACCCAATCTATCTACTTTTATGCACCCTTCCCTGTAACCCAATCTATCTACTTTTATGCACCCTTCCCTGTAACCCAATCTATCTACTTTTATGCACCCTTCTCTGTAACCCAGTCTATCTACTTTTATGCACCCTTCCTTGTAACCCAATCTATCTACTTTTATGCACCCTTCCTTGTAACCCAATCTATCTACTTTTATGCACCCTTCCCTGTAACCCAATCTATCTACTTTTATGCACCCTTCCTTGTAACCCAATCTATCTACTTTTATGCACCCTTCCTTGTAACCCAATCTATCTACTTTTATGCACCCTTCCTTGTAACCCAATCTATCTACTTTTATGCACCCTTCCTTGTAACCCAATCTATCTACTTTTATGCACCCTTCCTTGTAACCCAATCTATCTACTTTTATGCACCCTTCCCTGTAACCCAATCTATCTACTTTTATGCACCCTTCCCTGTAACCCAATCTATCTACTTTTATGCACCCTTCCTTGTAACCCAATCTATCTATCAATCAATTTTTTATTTCCAGGTAGATAAAAACACCCCTACCGCCAAAAAAACCACCTTATGATTGAATACTTATAAAATCTCCTCAGTAAAATGTTAATAAATGTCACTCAAATAATAATTAAGACTTTTGAGATAGATAATTTTGACTACATAACATTGACGTATGACTGAAAACTAGTTAAATTTCTGCTATGCATGTTAACCCCTTCACCCCCAGATATTTCCTTTAATGCATAAAATTGTCTGTTAGCCATAAAATCACGAAAAGTCACTTAATATAACCCAATTAGCTAATGGACAAGGATACTAAACAGGTCATATCTATAAAATATTGCTTATAGTCACTAAAAATCGTCTAATGGTACCCAAATTACAATGGAAATTACGTTCTGGGTCTCAAGGGGTTAAAATGGAAAAATATGGTAGGATTAATTAAATGACATGACAAGAAAGGAAGGGAAAGAAAGAATAAGTCATTGAGTTATATAAGTTATTTCTTGTTCTCTGTTCTCTATCTCCGTCTAGTTCCATCAACATTACACTATCTCTCCACCTTCCCTACCAGTGCATTTTTTAAGCAAGTCTTACTGGGCGACATTCTTTGGATAGCCAGAAAGGTCAAGGCCTACCTGTTAAAATATAGTTTTTTGGATGCATCAACTTCACCCTTTTGTATGTTGTGTATAAATAAAGATCCTATGCAGTAATAAGAGTGCACTTCTGGATCTAACACACACAGACATGATGAGCCATTGTATCCAGGAAGATACAATGGTATTTGACATGAACAAATATCTTGTCGCCCAGTAGCTGAAAATTGTTCTTACTGGGCGACAGTTTTTCATCACTGGGAGACATTTTGGTCGCCCAGCTGTGATGTTAAAAAATGCACTGTTTACTACTACTGCTCCCTTCTATCTCTCTCTTCAGTTATACTTATATACCTATGTCACCCTTTTTCTGCCAATTTCTCCCGCTTCACACTCCCCTTGGCCCATGTGTGTTTAGATTATTATAACTCAACGACTATGCCCCTCATATTCGATGTCCTTTACCAGCTCATCATATGTATACTGAGATGAGACTGTTCTTATGAAACAGTCTCTTTCACAACTGTACTTCAATTGTGAATAAAAGTATTGAATCTGAATCTGAATCTCTCTCTCTCTCTCTCTCTCTCTCTCTCTCTCTCTCTCTCTCTCTCTCTCTCTCTCTCTCTCTCTCTCTCTCTCTCTCTCTCTCTCTCTCTCTCTCTCTCTCTCTCTCTCTCTCTCTCTCTCTCCTCTTCTCTCCTCCCTAACCACATATTTCTCCCAACAAAACCACCACCTACCACTTCTTACTAACCATTCTACTCCCTTCCTCTCCTCAATTTAACCGTTTGTCTCCCCCAACAGCACTACCACTACAGTCTCCACCACCACAGCAACCACAGCCACCACCATGTCCATTAGCACCACCACCAAGACCACCAAGACCCTCAGTGTGGTGAAGAGGGAGTCTTTCTTCGATGACGCATTCTTCACTGATGACTGGGACAACTTTGACAAGGCCGTGCAAAGCGTGCTGGATAAGTTTGACGACAAGGGCCTTAAGGTAGGTTGTGGTTGTGGTTGTGGTAGTAGTTGTTGTTGTGGTAGTAGAAGTATTAGTAGTTGTAGTTGGGGTTGTGGTAGTAGAAGTATTGATAAGTTTGTGCTGGATAAGTTTGACAAGGGGCTTCAGGTAGGTTATTGTGGTGATAGTGGTAGAAATGGTAAAAAATAATAGTAGTAGTAGTAGTAGTAGTAGTAGTAGTATAAAATAGAGGTAGGTAATAGCAAATACCGTCAGAATCTGGTGTATTAAAACAGACAATTATAAGAAGGAAAAAAAGAATATCAGGAAAAAAAAAATTCATTATTCACTTTATCAAAATTGGAACCGAAAATATAAAGAGCAAAATTCTTGAAAAAGTCATACAAAAAATATTGATAGATATCATAATCATTGATAATATACCCCCCCCCCTTGATAGATAGCTTTATAGCCACACCACTGATAGCCCCCTCCCTCGGCAGGTGGTGGCTGACTCTCGGAACCAGTGTCGTGACGTGTACTCAAAGATCCGCAGCAGCAAGATTGACGAAGACTTGTATGCCTCGCAGGCCTTGCAGATTACAGAGAAGGAGGGCAAGTTCCAGGTGAGAGAGAGAGAGAGAGAGAGAGAGAGAGAGAGAGAGAGAGAGAGAGAGAGAGAGAGAGAGAGAGAGTGAGAGAGAGTGTGTATAGTATAGCCTTGCCAAAATTTTCAACAAATACTCCATCTCTAACTTTTTACTGCAAAAAAAGTAATCTGCGTGTCTAAACATTGTGCAATCAGTTAAATCAATGTTTAATCTCCCCAATCAATGTAATCTCTCCAATCAATGTTTAATCTCCTCAATCAATGTAATCTCTCCAATCAATGTTTAATCTCTCCAATCAATACTTAATCTACCCCAATCAATGTTTAATCTCCCCCAATCAATATTTAATCTCCCCCAATCAATATTTAATCTCCCCAATCAATATTTAATCTCCCCAATCAATATTTAGTCTCCCCCAATCAATATTTAATCTCCCCCAATCAATATTTAATCTCCCCCAATCAATATTTAATCTCCCCCAATCAATATTTAATCTCCCCCAATCAATATTTAATCTCCCCCAATCAATATTTAATCTCCCCCAATCAATATTTAGTCTCCCCCAATCAATATTTAATCTCCCCCAATCAATATTTAATCTCCCCCAATCAATATTTAATCTCCCCCAATCAATGTTTAATCTCCCCCAATCAATGTTTAATCTCCCCCAATCAATGTTTAATCTCCCCCAATCAATATTTAATCTACCTCAATCACTGTTTAATCTCCCAAATCAATGTTTAATCTCCCCAATCAATATTTAATCTCCCCCAATCAATGTTTAATCTCCCAAATCAATGTTTAATCTCCCCAATCAATGTTTAATCTCCCCAATCAATGTTTAATCTCCCCAATCAATATTTAATATCCCAAATCAATGTTTAATCTCCCAAATCAATGTTTAATCTCCCAAATCAATGTTTAATCTCCCCAATCAGTACCCATTCCCCCCCATAATAATCTCCCCCCCCCCCCCCCAGGCTGTGATGGACGTCAAGGACTTCTCCCCCAGTGACCTACAAGTGCGCGTGGTGGAGGACAGAGTCGTGGTGGAGGGAAAGTATCTCAAGGTAAGGAGAAAGGAGTTATATTATTTTACTATTAACCCCTTGAGGCCAGAACGTAATTTCCATTGTAATTTGACTACCATTAGACGATTTGTAGTGACTATAAGCAATATTTTATAGCTATGACCTGTTTAGTATCCTTGTCCGACTAGCTAATTTTGTATATTCAGTGACTTTTCGTTATTTTATGGCTCGACAACAGACCATTTTATATAGCAAAGGAAAGATCTGGGTCTCAAGGGGTTAATCTTAACACTTGTATAGTATATTAACACTTAACACTTATATTATCTTCCTCCTCCTGCTTCTCCAATAAATTAAGGCCATTAGTACGTTTTTTTCTTCTATTATTTTCTCTTATTATTTATACATTTGCTCTCTAACTCTCTAATCATCAACATTTTCTTCTTCTGTCAATGAAGTCCTCTTCCAAATTTTTGTTTTAAGTATATCTTAAAATCTAGTCAACACTGTTTTCTTTCTCTTCCCATACAAAATAATAAAAAACAAAAGAAATAATAATGTCACAAACGTGTACCACTAAAAAATAGTCAACACCCAATTTTCTTTCTTCTTCCCATATAAAATACACCAAAAACGAAAGATATAATTAGAGTACAAAAAAAAAAAACAGTCAACATAAACACAGTATTCAGTACTCATACAGAAATACAAACCCTCAATATCGAAATTTTTTAATAAATAAACGAGTAACCCTTAAAAACAAGTCAACACACCCATTTTCTTTCTCCCCATATAGAAATCCCCTCCCTCCACAGCAACAATAATAATAATAACAAATAAACTAGTAGTACGCCACAAATAAATAGCTATCTACTTTTTTCTTCTTCCCATACAAAATACACACCCTCAGTAACAACAATAATGATAATAAATAAATAAACTAGTAGTACACCACAAATAAATAGCCATCTCCTATTGTTGTCTTGGTTTATGGAACTGTCGCCGATGGGAATTCTCGCCGAAACACCAACCTAGAACTCTCGCCGACGTGGAAATGTTAACCTAACCTAGACATTGGCACCTAACTTAACCTAACTGATCAAGCTAACGATAGTATTACATCCCTGAATGCAGAAACGCGGGTAACACTTGATTAAATGTATATATTGGCTCCTGTAATATCAAGAATTGGAACACTCGACGACGGTGGCGAGAATTCCTATCGGCGACAGTTCCAGGTACCGTTTTCTTCTTCCCATACAAAATACACACCCTCAGTAACAATAATAATAATAATAATAATAACAAATAAAATACAGTAGTACACCCTAAAAAGATAGTCAACACTCACCCATTTTCTATCATGTTTGTCCCTTTGCAGCAATCGGAGGACGGTTCTTCCATGTCCTCCAAGTCTTTCCACAAGGAGTTCACGCTGCCATCCACGGCTGATATTGACGCCGTGAGCACCGCGCTTTCCAAGGACGGCGTGCTGACCGTGAAGGCGCCCAAGCGGGTAAGTGAAGGGGGTAGAGGGGTTAGGGGTAGAGGGTGGGAATGGGATGGAAGAACACCAGACTAGAAATAGACAGGTGGTTTTTTTATAAAGGGTGGGGAAGGAAGGGTGGGGAAGTAGAGGGAAGGGAAGGGATGTAAAGGGAAGGAGAGGAAGGGGATGAGATGGGAAGGGAAGGAGATGGGAAGGGAAGGGAAGGAGATGGGAAGGGAAGGAAGGGAAGGGAAGGGAAGGAGATGGGAAGGGAAGGAAGGGAAGGGAAGGGAAGGGAAGGGAAGGGAAGGGAAGGGATGGGAAGGGAAGGGAAGGGAAGGAGATGGGCAGGGAAGGGAAAGAAGGGAAGAGGATGAGATGGGAAGGGAAGGAAGGGAAGGGAAGGAAGTATAAGTTTGTCCTGGTTCTTAGTGATTTAATTGAGGTAGAATGGGAAGGAAAGAGGGAAGGGGGTAGACAGAGGGAAGGGGGTTAATGAATGGATAGGTAATAAAGGAGGGGGTCAATAAAGTCAATAAAGAGGGGGGGTAAGGAGGAGGGGAAAGAAGGGGAAAAAAGTCACCGGGTTAGAAAAAGAAATGGTACTAGGTTAGGATATTGGGGAAGAAAGGAAACTACTAGGGGAAAAATAATTGGGATAAGGAAAATAAGTTCTGTACAAAAATACTATTGGAAAAGTACTTAGAAAAAAGTAACAAAAAAAATATATTAGGTGAAGGAAAATAGATGCAGAAAAAAAGGGAAACAGGAAAAAAGTATATTTCTAGAGTCTATTTTTTTTATTATGGTCAAAATGCAGTCAGGAAGCCACGCCCCCTGCCTGCCCTTCTATTCTACGGGGCAGCTGATTGGTGCATTCCTGGTATCATCACTACCATCACAATATCTTCACTACTTAACAGCGGCGTGACCACTGGACAGCAATCTTCACTACAGAGGGATTTTTGATTTTGTCACCCTCTGTAGTGAAGATTGCTGTCCAGTGGTCACGCCGCTGTTAAGTAGTGAAGATATTGTGATGGGTAGTGATGATACCAGGAATGCACCAATCAGCTGCCCCGTAGAATAGAAGGGGAGGCAGGGGGCGTGGCTTCCTACTGCATTTTGACCATAATAAAAAAAATAATTTATAGGTATTGCACAAGTTAAGTACAAATTCACCGGTTACAAGTACAAAGTCATTGGTACAAGGCATTGGTATACAGGTATTAAATCATCGGTTCTATCACTGGTAATACAAGGCAATTCTGAACTGGTATATCTCTTTGGTAGTTACAAGTACACCTTATGGTAACTGGTAACTTCAGGCAACACCGGTTAAGTTACCCTAGTTATCTTTGGTAGTTACAAGACCACTGGTATATGGTAACTGGTAACTTGAGACATCACCGGTTAAGTTACCCTAGTTATCTTTGGTAGTTACAAGGCCACTGGTATATGGTAACAGGTAACTTGAGACGTCACCGGTTAAGTTACCCTAGTTATCTTTGGTAGTTACAAGACCACTGGTATATGGTAACTTCAGACACCACCGGTTAAGTTACTTCTATGTATATTGTATATCTTTGGTAGTTACAAGTCACTGGTATATGGTAACTGGTAACTTCAGACGTCACCGGTTAAGTTACCCTAGTTATCTTTGGTAGTTACAATTACACTGGTATAAGGTAACTGGTAACTTTAGACGTCACCGGTTAAGTTACCTTCTCACCTAGTACTAGCAAATCATTGGTATTTAGTTATAGGAATAGGAGTTAGGAATAGAAGTTAGAAATAGAAGTTAGAAATAGAAGTTAGAATAGAAGTTAGAAATAGAAGTTAGGAATAGAAGTTAGGAATAGAAGTAGGAATAGAAGTTAGGAATAGAAGTTAGTAATAGGTAGTAGGAATAGGAGTTAGGAATAGGTAGTAGGAATAGAAGTTAGGAATAGAAGTTAGAAATAGAAGTTAGAAATAGAAGTTAGAAATAGAAGTTAGAATAGAGTTAGGAAAGTAGTAGGAATGAATTAGAAATAGAAGTTAGGAATAGGAGTTAGGAATAGGTAGTAGGAATAGAAGTTAGGAAATAGAAGTTAGAAATAGAAGTTAGAAATAGAAGTTAGAAATAGAAGTTAGAAATAGAAGTTAGAAATAGAAGTTAGGAATAGGTAGTAGGAATAGAAGTTAGGAATAGATAGAAATTGGATAGGTAGAAAGTGAATAGGTAGAAAGTCAATAGGTATTTAGCTATCTAGAAAAACCTGGAATCTATCACTGGTACAATATCTGGAACAAATTACTAATATTTTTTTGGTATTAAGTATTATCACAAGTACATATTTGGCTTGTATCACCGGTTACCAGGCGATCACAGGTAGCTACTTATCCCTTTAATCACAGGTATAATTAACTAAGAAATCACTAGAACTAACAATTATCACCCATCATTCACTAGTATAAATTTAACTCACTGGGTATATAAATTAACCTAGGAACTCACAGGTATAACTAGGCGCTTTGGTTTTATCTGGTAACTAGTTTATAGACCATGTACTAGGAAATGGTCTAATAACTAGTAATTAGGTATTGATAACTAGGAAATGAGGTAGGTATGGGGTAATGACAAGGTTTTTAAAGCTATTAGGGATATGGTTGAATTACTAAGAAACTAAGAACCAGGTACTAGGTTAGGTTAGGTTACTAAGAAGGATAAGGAATTATTAGGTTAGGTTAGGTTAGGTGGGGGTTCTTATACTAGGAGATGAGGAGGAAGTGGAGGAGGAAATGGGGAGAAGGGGAAATGGGGAGAAGGGGAAATGGGGAGAAGGAAATGGGGAGAAGGGGAAATTGGGAGGAAAAGGAATAGGAGAATGGGTAAAATTGGGGGGGATTTTTCACTTTTTGGCCACGTAAGTCACTGTCCTGGAAAAGAAAAAGAAAAATAATGGAAATGAAAAAGGCAAAATAATGTCTTCAGTAATATATAAAGTCATATAAAAATACAAGTACAAGTTAAATAGTCTAACGGATGGAATACAGAATAAGAGACAGGCTGAACAATACAGAACAGAGGCATGATTTAAGAGAACCAAGGAAAACAATGGAAAAGTTTGTACAAATTACATAAATTGGTAAAAAAAAAAAAAAAAAAAAAAAAAAGGGTTTTCATTCACTCAAACTCAGTAAGTCAGTCAGTCAGTCAGTCACACTCTCTCTCTCTCTCTCTGTGTGGTTCAGGAGGGTGGCGCCCAGCCGTCCGGCGCGCTGTCCACCGCGGTGCAGCAGCAGCAGCAGTCCTCCGTGGAGGAGTCCTCCTCCAAAACCTCATCCTCCACCACACAACAGTCCACTTCCAGCGTCAAGAAGGTCAGTCAGTCTTAAGTCGTGCCAGTCAGTCATAGCAGTCTTATAGTCATAGCAGTCTTATAGGTACACAAAACATATAAACTAATCAATAGCTGTCAAAATCTGATCTAACAATGCAGGGCCTATATATAATTTTGGTTCCACTGCAGTTTAATGAATACAATACAAGGCACGTAACTACAAGCGTCCTCAATTTGTAGATCTGTCCACTTGCAGCAGTATTTCTAACACCTACATCAGCTGTCAGAAATTAATGATAATATAAGGGGGTCTGGGGGGCACAGCCCTCCCAGACTTCCCCCCAAAATTAGGTTGGATAAGTAGCGGGGGGTCTGGGGGCAACCCCCCCCCCCTTTAGGTCAGGTTAAATAACCAATGTCCATTTATTAAATTGCAGTTTTAGTAAAATAGTAATAACCCAATCTAATTCCTCCACATTGTTCCAGGTGTCCATGTCGTCCAGCTCCACCTTCTCCTCCACCTCCAACTCCTCCTCCAACTTCACCTCCGCCATGAACGGCCACGGCATGGACGCCATCAACGGCCTGGACGACATGGCCAAAGACATGCAGGACAGACTCGTGTTCTCCCACGACAACGTCAACCTCAAGCTGCCCGGCGTCCAGTAATTACACACACAACACTACTAACTAAACACTAACTACACACTAGGACCCTGGAAAACATCCCTACACATAATTCCCCATCCAACATCCCCTCATAAGACTGTGTATTGGGTGTAGATTAATGAATAGTTATCTAACGTAACATACATACATACATACATAGTCATAGTTCACACATAGGTACACTGACATTCCTCTTACTTACATACTTACACACATACGTACTACATAGTACGTACACACACACACACGCAAACAACTCGCTTTTATCTTCTTTGTTCCTCCTCCTTTTCACCATCTATTATAACCTCCTCCTCCTCCTCCTCCTCCATATCTTCCTCCCCCCCTCTCATACCCCCCCCCTTCACCACCACCACCATGATCACCTACATATCAACCCTTACTAGTTTGATTATCACTTATCAAGGTTTATAAATAATTGGATTGGAACCTTTTGAAACCCTTGGGACCGCTGTTGAACCCTGTCGGTGGTTCAACGCTCACTCATACAGACATCGGAACACACTATTGTGTAATCAATATAATAATAAAGAAGTATTCATTACAATAATTAGCCCTTGATTTCCACTGTTTAAAGATATTAGAGAGAGAGAAAGAAAAAAATATTTGAGGATAATGCAATTTTTGGGGGAGAGAGAGAGAGAGAGAGAGAGAGAGAGAGAGAGAGAGAGAGAGAGAGAGAGAGAGAGAGAGAGAGAGAGAAGAGAGAGAGAGAGAGAGAGAGAGAGAGAGAGAGAGAGAAAAAAAAAATGAGGATAATGCAAATTTTTTTTATGCTAATGCACTTTTTTTTTCTTTTTTTTTTCTATAGAATTTTTTGTTTCATAATCTTTTTCAAATTACGAATTACAAAAAATAGACACAAATTATACTAATTCTTTTTTTTTTTTAGAAAGAGAATAAATGAAGTCATTGAATAGAGAATAAATGAAGTCATTGAAAAAACGAAGTAAATAAAAAAATTGTAACATGTGATGTCAAGCTCAAGATCTACCACCACACCACCGCAATTTCACGTAATATCGTATTTTCCCTCGTTTGTATCCCTCCTTCCCAACACACAGGCGTAGAAACAGATAGAATAGGTATCAGAGGTCACATAGACGCCACCACAACTACCACAATAGCCTAATAAACATTTAATTCACCAAAAACAATCTCAGCATTTCTCATTCCGGATAAATCTGACTACCACAGCAATCTTTAAAAACCTCAACATTATTTAAGCCCATTCTAGCCTATGTCAGAGCTCGTTCACGCATAACTACCCACTCAAATTGACCTATAGATGTTAATAGTTAAGTCAGCATGATATACGTACCCTGGAAATGTGTAGATAAGGCAGGACAAGGCACTGGAATATGGACACGTACTCCCACCGTGAAGTCATGCTGGGAAATGGGAAAGTAAAATGGCGGAATACCTTACGCTAAATGCCACATATTATATTAAAATACCTGATTAAAGCACTAATTACCACTCAATTACTCACTTTTCTGACCTTAAAATATAGTTCACGTAATTTCTATATACGTGTGACTTTAAAATACGTGGATTGTTGTTTTAGAGCATTGAGAACCACAAAGTGTTACATTTTCTGACGCCGTGTTAATTAGTGTTCCAATATTTACCTCTCCTTTAACTACCTTGTTATATTGCTAATACTCTTATCAATACGAGGAACGAGGATTATTACCTGTTTCCTTGTCTTTTAAGTTTGATACACTCTTGTAGTAGTAGTTGTAGTAGTAGTGGTGGTAGTGGTGGTAGTAGTTGAGGTAGTTGTTGTGGTGGTGATAGTAGGTAGTAGTAGCAAAGACCCTCTACAACAAGATGCCAAGTTATAGAGGGTCTTTGGTAGTAGTAGTAGTAGTAGTAGTTGTTGTGGTGGTGGCAGTAGTAGTAGTAGGTAGTAGTAGTTGTGGTGGTGGTAGTAGTTAGTAGTAGTTGTTGTGGTTGTTGAGGTAGTAGTAGTAGTAGGTGGTGGTAGTAGTAGTAGTAGGTAGTAGTAGTTGTGGTGGTGGTAGTAGTAGTAGTAGGTAGTAGTAGTTGTGGTGGTGGTAGTAAGTAGTAGTAGTAGGTAGTAGTAGTTGTGGTGGTGGTGGTAGTAGTAGTAGTAGTTAGTAGTAGTTGTTGTTGTGGTTGTTGAGGTGGTAGTAGTAGTAGTAGTAGTAGGTGGTGGTAGTAGTAGTAGTAGTAGTAGTAGGTGGTGGTGGGTAGTAGTAGTAGTAGTAGTAGTAGTAGTAGTAGGTGGTGGTGGTGGTGGTAGTAGTAGTAGTAGTAGTAGTAGTAGTAGTAGGTGGTGGTGGTGGTAGTAGTAGTTAGTAGTAGTAGTGGTACCTCGTTATAGTAGTTTGTTAATACGAATATAAGGAAATAATGGGTAATATGGTAACTAAAAGCACTTAGAGTCTGGCAAAGAAATAAACTATGGTAAATAGATAGGCATATAATACACGAATAGGATGAAAAAATACAAGACTACATCGTGTAATAATAATAATAAGTCAGCTAGGATGATGTATATTAATAACATGGTAATAATAATAATAATAATAATGATAACCAAAATGAATAACAAAACATGATAAAAGTGACAAAATGAATAACATATACATAATGAAAAATAGGAAAAAATGTATGATATAAGATGAATAGGAGAGAAAATGCAGTTTGATATTATACAAGTACTATAGGTAAGCATGGAGCATACACTAAGCTGCGCGTGGCCTCGGTGCTCATCTCCGTCGCACTAGCCTTTGAGCCTGTGGTACCCCGGGACACACACTAAGCTACGCGTGGCCTCGGTGCTCATCTCAGTCACACTAGCCTTTGAGCCTGTGGTACCCCGGGGACACAC
Organism: Chionoecetes opilio; assembly: GCA_016584305.1. Lineage (NCBI taxonomy): Eukaryota > Metazoa > Arthropoda > Malacostraca > Decapoda > Majidae > Chionoecetes > Chionoecetes opilio. The sequence goes on along the minus strand of JACEEZ010005639.1, from coordinate 136,912 downwards.
ACTAAGCTACGCGTGGCCTCGGTGCTCATCTCCGTCGCACTAGCCTTTGAGCCTGTGGTACCCCGGGACACACACTAAGCTACGCGTGGCCTCGGTGCTCATCTCAGTCACACTAGCCTTTGAGCCTGTGGTACCCCGGGGACACACACTAAGCTACGCGTGGCCTCGGTGCTCATCTCCGTCGCACTAGCCTTTGAGCCTGTGGTACCCCGGGACACACACTAAGCTACGCGTGGCCTCGGTGCTCATCTCCGTCACACTAGCCTTTGAGCCTGTGGTACCCCGGGGACACACACTAAGCTGCGCGTGGCCTCAGTGTTCATCTCCGTCGCATTAGCCGTCGAAAGGGGGGATACACAGCTGATTATATATACAAATGAGGTATAGTGATATAGGAATGAGGTTATAATGATAACCTACAATTATATAAGGGGTGGTAGTAGTGCTGGGGGTGGTGGGCGTAGTGCGGGCGTGGGGTGTGGGCGTGTGGGTTGGCGGGCGCGGATGTGATGGGCGGTCCACATGTGTCTGGTGAGGGCGTCTGAACGGGTGTATCTGTGGGAAGAATGATAAGATTGATAAGACATGATAGATAGATAGATAGATGATAGATAGATGATAGATAGATAGATGGATAGGGCTAGATAGATAGATGAATAGATAGACAGATGATAGATAGATAGATAGATGGATAGATAGGCAGACAGGCAGACAGATAGATAGATATATAGATAGATGATAGATAGATAGATAGATGGATAGATGGATAGATAGATAGATAGATGGATAGATAGATAGACAGACAGACAGAAGATAGATAATATATAGATAGATTGATAGATAGTGCTAAAATAAAATTGTATAAAATTAGTATCAAATTGGAACCGAAAATAGAAAGAAGAGCAAAATTCTTGAAAAAAAATCATATATACCATCAGAATCTCGTGTATAAAGCCTTAAAAAAACAAAAATATGAAGGAAGAAATTAATATCAGGAAAAAAAAGTTAATTACTCACTGTATCAAAATTGGAACCGAAAATAGAAAGAGCAAAATTCTTTATAAAAAAAAAAGTCATATACCTTCAGTGTGTGTGTGTGTGTGTGTGTGTGTGTGTGTGTGTGTGTGTGTGTGTGTGTGTGCATTACCTGTGCGTGCAGTCCGGTAAGGGGCAGTTGTAGGATCGCTTCACGTGGGCTGGGAGATGCGTGCGTTGGTGTTTGGTGAGGTGGTCGCGGCGGACGAAGCGACGCCAGCATTTCTGTGACGGAGAAATGGCAACAATGGTAATAAATAAATGGAATAAGTAAAATTTCGAAAAAAAACATAGGTAAGCTTTTTTTTTATTAATTTCAGGTATTTCAATTTTAATTCATACTAATTATTACAACATACCTGGCAATGGAAGGGCCGCTGTCCAGAGTGAATCCTGATGTGTCTTGTTAGCTCCTCATTCCTCACAAACGTCCTGCCGCACCCATCCTCCTCGCACCTGTACACGCGATCACCTGAAAACAACACACAACAAACATACTCATTACTACGTTTTATCATGATTTTTATTGGATATTTACTAATTTTCTATGTTTTATCATGGTTTTTATCGGATATCTACTAATTTTCTGTTTTATCATGGTTTTTATTGGATATTTACTTATTTTCTGTTTTATCATGGTTTTTATTGGATATTTAAATTCTGTTTATCATGGTTTTTGATATCTACTATTTGTTTTATCATGGTTTTTATTGGATATCTACTTATTTTCTATGTTTTATCATGGTTTTTATTGGATATTTACTAATTTTCTATGTTTTATCATGGTTTTTATTGGATATTTACTAATTTTCTGTTTTATCATGGTTTTTATTGGATATTTACTAATTTTCTATGTTTTATCATGGTTTTTATTGGA